>UESW01004479.1:1158035-1200645 GCA_900491605.1 Calamus simplicifolius
AAAAAAAAACTGTGATATTATGTGATGAAGATGGAGAGAGAATAAATGTCATCATCATTAGCCAACAGTGACAAAGTAGGATCCTAGAAGGCTGCCAAGGAGGGGGCAGACAGGAGTGGTGGCAGCTCTCTTCGCCTTTTGTAGCACCTTTTCTCCCATCTTTATTGGTTGTGAGATTTTATCTCATAAATATCTTGGAAGAGCAATAAGTAAAAGAGATAGAGTTTGCATTTGACTATAAAATTTGATCTTCGTACCACAGGTCATCCATGCAAGGCCATGTAGTGGATGACAGATGCACAGCTGTGCACACCAAGACATCCATTCCTTGAGAGGGTATATGAAAATTGAATAATTTTTACCTATTGAGTAGAGGGTGCTCCGTTGTTGGGTGGAGACTTTTCTGGTGGAAAAGATGACATAAATGATAAATGGGTTATCCCAAAACATCAAAACTCCTGTTTTTAAGCATAGCAACAAAATTGACCGTACCACACAATCATGATTCTTGATAATGGAAAACTATTTATTTCATTAGTTTCTGCTTCTGATGAGAGTATGTGGAATTTGTATTTTAGAAATTTTATAGCTTCTATAGTTATGGTCATTGTGATGCCCCTCCCAATTAGTCCCACATTAGGTAATTAAGGAAGGGTGGAATGGTTTATAACCAGTTAAGTAAGATGAACAAATACCAATTGGATCCTTTTTAGACTGTGGTAACCCAAGTTGGTGTGGACCTTGTCCGTCTTGCTTTCATGTCACAAAACGGGTTCGTGTGGATTAGCGGGCCCAGATCGTTACATTATGGTATCAAAGCCACGCACCAACCAAAAGTGCAGGAGCTAAGTGCCACACAAGGCAAAGTGCTACATTGATGAAAAACCACCTTTTGAGCTTGTGGAGGGAGCACCTCTAGAGTCCTGCCTACATGGTGGATACGATCATGTCCTCTGACGACGAGGATATCACCTTTTAAGGGAGGTAGATTGTGATGCCCCTCCCAATTAGTCCGAATAATTAAAGAAGGATGGAATGGTTTATAACCAGTTAAGTAAGATAGACAAGTATCAATTGATCCTTTTTGGGCTGTGGTGGCCCAAGTTGGTATGAACCTTGTCCGTTTGCTTTCATGTCACGAAATGGGTTCGTGTGGGTTAGCGAGCCCGGGTCATTACATTATTGTGGTGCCCCTCCCAATTAGTCCCATATCGGGTAATAAGGATGGAATGGTTTATAACTAGTTAAGTAAAATGAACAAGTACCAATTGGATTCTTTTTGGATTGTGGTGGCCCAAGTTGGTATGGACCTTGTCCGTCTTGCTTTCATGTCACGAAATGGATTTGTGGGTTTGCGAGCCCAGATCGTTACATTATGGTATCAGAGCCATGCACCAGCTGAAGTGGAGGAGCTAAATGCCACACAGGGCAAAGTGTTACATCAATAAGGAGCCACCTCTTGAGCATATGAGGGAGCACCTCTAGAGTCCTGCTTGCTTGGTGGATACGATCATGTGCCTCTGACGACGAGGACATCGCCTCTTTAAGGGGGTAGATTGTGATGTCACTCCCAATTAGTCCCACATCGGGTAATTAAGGAAGGATGGAAAGTTTATAACCAGTTAAGTAAGATGAACAAGTACCAATTGGATCCTTTTTGGACTGTGATGGTCCAGTTGGTATGGACCTTGTCCGTCTTGCTTTCATTACGAAACGGGTTCATGGGTTTGCAGGCCCGGGTCATTACAGTCATATTTTGTAATATCTTAGAATCCTATTGAAATAGTGTTGAAGGTCTTATTTTGTTGAAAGCTTGAGTTGCTAGAGTTCTGGAGTCCTCAGAACTGTGTTTTACATTGGTATAGCTGTCTTCCTACATGATGATCTAAGGGGATCCAGATTTTCGATACCTTAAAACTGGTTACATTAACATTATTTTAACCATGTAGGATTTTAAGGAGGATTCAAACAGAAATTGTGCATATCAAAGGTCAGCTAGTCATGTTTTATATTTGGAGAAATTATAACGAGACCTCTTCAAGTTTGGCTGATTTGCATATTGACTCCAAAAGATTTTTTTCAAAACCCCAAAACTTCTGTTTTGGTACACAGAGACCCCCTTCATCCATATCCATCGTTAGGCGTTTGCATGTAATGGTCACATTATGACAATTTTTTTTAGGTAATACCAAGATTAACCTTCAAACTTGTTTTCAAAGGCCGAATGAAAGTAAAACCATCATTATTTCATAAGGGCAAATTCAACTTTCACTCAATAGCTTAACAGTGTTAAGAGGTAGATAAACAGAATGGGTCTTTATGTACCAAAGTGAAAGTTTTGAGGTCCTCAAAAATATTTTTTTCTTGAGATTAACACATAAATTAGCCAAACCTGAAGGGGTCTCCTTATAACTTTCCCTTTATATTTTTGTATTTAAACATCTGTCTAACTTTCCTATTACTTGTGATACTTCTCCAATTGGGGAATTTAGTGAACTATATCATAAAGACCATGGGAATGAGGCATGATCAAAAGTAAAAAGAGCAGGAAAGATCATAGCATTGCAGCATTGACCAAATTAAAAAGACAAAGCATAGGGTATACACAAAATGATACTGATAATGATGACAATGAGAGGATATGCAAATTCAAAACAGAACTTCTAGGGACTCATAACAAACATTAGCATAAGAATAACACCTTCAAGCCTAATAAAAGATCCATGGAAGGGGAAGCACCTTAAAGAAGAAGGTTCTAGAAAGCTCATTTAAAATTTGGCTTCCTTGGATTATTTTAGGGAACCATTCAAAACCTTTGACTTAGAACTTAGAAGTGGTAGTAATCAAAGTTTCCTGTACTAATACCAGCTATCATACTATTCTTTACCTGTACAATATAGTATGCAAAATTTATCGGCACAATATTTCTCACACCCATTTATAGTACTTCCCATAACCAAGTGGTACAGGTCAGTAACACTTGAAATTGAGCATTATAGAATATTTCTAATTGGTTCAGACTAGTCATGCTCTTATACCGAACTAAACCTTTGATACCATATTGGTTCCTTGTGTGATACGAAACACCTGCTATGAGACAATGCAAGAAACCTTAATGCTAAAGTTGATATCATTCACTTTTCCTGTTATCATTAATTTGTCTAATTTATTTGAAATTTAAAGATTAAACTTTAATGCAGCACACATCTTTGTTGCATCATTAAAACACATCACGAAACCTTCATGGTACAAGGAAGTGTTGATAACATGATTAAGTTAAAACTTATGTTGAAAAATGTTGCATACATCTCTCATTTTCATCAATCATTTTAACCTATAAAAGTGATGATTCATTTCTTTCCATTACAATTTATAAAAAAAAAATCATTAGTTGGCTCCATTTCAACTAGAAACATTTGAAAAGAAATGAAATAAGTAGGCTGAAATCTTTTGGCCCAAGGATAAGGAAAGATGTTCCATGATAACCAAATTTAAATACTTGTAATAACATCATCAGCTTAAAGCTACCATATCAAGATCTCGCCTATAGACTTTGTCAGTTTTTAATCACTCTCTTTCATATATATTAAAGTGGGAGAAGAAGAATCAGAGATTTGTCACTATGGGGCCAGTTGTAACCTCCTTGTCCAGCCTTTTTTAGGATCTTTCCAGGGTATCCGCAACATCATCCCCTCAGCAACTCACTCCTCTCAACCTAGCTCTCAAATACCACTCTCATCTATATGCCACTTGTTTATCAGGTTTTTGTCTCTATTTTCTAGAAATCCTCACAAAATTTGCCGACATCAGGACAAAAGAAATCAACAAAGTCTGTCATCAAGGGACCAACTGTCATAGACTCGAAGGACCTAAACTTTCCTGCCCCTTTAGGCCATTACTGAATGTCCAAACATTATTCCCCTTGAGGTGGCTCTCAACGGCCAATCTCATATTCCAGCCACAACGAAACAAAAAACAAAACAAGAAATTGGGTGCATTCATGATCCAGGAAACGTATCAGGAAAATTAGTTTATGCTACAGCATTCATCGATAAATGAAAAGGGCATACCTAACTTCAATCGGAACGTGAGCGCTTCCTAAGCAAAAGCTAAGCCTCGAGAATTGATAAGTTTTCGAAGAAATAGTACATAAAAACGCGACAAAGTTTAGATGTTGGCGGAAATCAAGAAAACGGCACATAAACGCAAGAAAAGATAAGATCTTTGGTTCTTTTAGGACAGGATGTATATACCATGGAGGTGGCGGTAGAGACGCCGGCCATAAGGGAGGTGGTGGCGGACCAGGGGCGGCGGGTGAGGATACCGTAGATGTTGGCAAGGGAGAGAGGCCAGAGGAAAGCGATCTCGACCCAGACGAGGCCGACGAAGAAGTGAGGCTTCTCGGCCATGAGGTAGTCGCCGTACTCCTCGCCGTACCACTGCTTGAGCTCCACCAGCGGCGCCGGGAAGAGGGAGCCGGGAAGGACGGTCTGGGCGTCGATCAGCGGCACCGCTACCGCCAGCACCGCCGAGAACAGCACCACCACGGCGTCTACGAGCCACGAGATCAGCCCCATCTCTCCCAGTCTTCTTCTCCTACGAAGGTCTCGAGGGCCAGCAGCGGCTCTGCTCTCGATCTGCCGAAGATGGGCGATATGTTCTGTTGTCCCGCGAGTTCAAACAATGAAGGGAGATGGTCGTCCGAATTCCGGACCGAGGATTGGCGCACGGCCGACCGGACAATGGTTTGAGATGAATCGTTGTTAAGTGAAGCCAAGCCTAAACTCTTATTGAGTTCATCAAAGGTAAGAAAACCTAGCGAATGAGAGAGACTTTGCAACCATCTTGAGATTTATAGATGATAAAAGCAACAGACTTGATAAATGTCTTTTTTTTTTTTAATATATAGAATTGCTTTCGAATTCATGGAAACCATAGAATGTGGACACATCAAATTAATGAGCCATGAATCATTCAAACGAGTGGATTGGTCATTTTTGCAATGATGAAATAAGTACAATTTTATATTTGAATGTGGTTGAATTTATCTAAAATTTTATTATTTATTAAATTACTACTTCATATGAATAAAATTTTAAAAAATAAAATTTATTTTAAAAAGATTCATTATAATAAGATTGAATTTAAAATCAATTATGGATAATCCATGCTCTAAACTTTTTTCAAAGTTCAACATATTTTTTTAATTTAAAAAAATGATTTCAATAGGATGAGAAAGTTTAGTAATTTAAAATTTTATGTTGTAAAATAATAAAAAAAACATTATGAAATGTTGCTATATTCCTACATTCTCAAGCTCCACTCTTCTAACTTTCCAAGAAGCAATGATCTATACTATAACCTTACATTATAAAATATTATTATTATTTTATTATGTTCGTATTCAATTTTACAAAGTGTACTAATTTTTTTATTTTTTTTAGCCATTCAGCTTGGAGATTATTGTGGTATGCATGCATGAGCATACCTTCACTTTGAATATAAATTCTCTATAATACACATTTTATACCACCAAAATACTACGTGTATGGGATAGTTGGTGTACTGTTAAAAACCGCTATGATTATATTTAGAAAATGCATAAAACTTGTGTTGAGGGGTTTTTATTTAGTGGTTTAAATAGAGTAAACCAAGTGTGGTGCATCTTAGTTAAAATGTTCCCGAGACAAGTCACTTGGATACTGGAACCCGTGACCAACTGGGCACTCGGATGCGAATCCCTGCCAAATCTGGTATAAAATCTATTAAAATTGTTTGATGTAATGCGCATCAAAGGAGAATCGGTGGCCCATCTCCATCGGTCCGGCAGCGCAGGTGCCGAGACTTCTGGGTGAACGAACGAGGAGTCCACGGATTAAATAAATTGGCTGCAGATTTCAGGCCACCTGCTAAATGGACCCCATAACAATAATTAAAAAAAAAAAAAAGATTCGACTCCTGTCCAACTCCACCGCCATCATTTTGAAAAAATCTTGCTGGATCATTTTCTTTAATATAGTAAACACGTATTAAATGTATAAATTAATCATTCATTATAATGTATAATAAAATTTATTAAATTTTAATATGTACGATGATATGCCCATGTAATTAATTCATACATTTAACGCGTGCTGAACAGTGTAGTAAGTTATTTTTTTTTTTTTTTTTTATTTTTGAAGACACCATTGACTGTTTCATAGGCTTACGGATGTCCTATCAGTCCTGATCAATGATCATTACGCAGGTCTTCTTTTAAGTAGTCTTTTGATAGAAAAATAGCTACTTTCATATAATAAAATTTATTTTAAAAATAATTAAAAAATAATTAATTTATTATTATAATTTTATTTTAAATGATAAGTTTAGAAGGAAAAAAAAAGCTATTATTTCATTCTTGATAATTTTTAAAATACGGAATAAAAAAATATTCAGATAATATTTCCTTTTATTCTCAAAGTCATAATTATAACGGATAGTTGAGAATAAAGTTAACCAAAGGGATAATCCATGATTAACCATGGGTTATTCCCTCAATTTATTTCCTAGAAAATATAGGAATAGCTGGTTATCATGGTTAACCATGGGTTATCCCCTTAATTTATTCTCTAGAAAATACAGGAATAGCTGGTTATCCCTCCAAATAAGAGTAAAAAAAAGTTAACCTATGGATTACCTTTCTGCATTTGATATGATCAATGGGATAACCAAGGGATATCCCTAGGGATAGTCAGAGGATAACTATATCCCGTACACTTATCTAGGGATAATATTTTTTTCTATCAAAAACTACTTAGGTAGAGTTTGATTCCCAAAAGTTATCCCTCGTAAGTGTATAGGATAGCATTTATTCAGAAATAGCTGAGAAATAACTATATTTTTTAAATAAAACTTTGTTATCAAGGAATAGAGTAATAACCCATGGTTAAACATGGGTTATCCTCTTTGGTTAACCTTTTTTAGAGTTATCCCTTATAGTTATAGCTTTTGGGGATAAGAGGGGATATTTCTCCTTATCCCCTATTTCAATAACGCAGTGTTTAAAATAGAGGATAAAGGGGATATCCCCTGGATATCCCTCTTATTCCCCAAAGCTTGGATGTTAAAAAGTTATTATAGGAATAGGAATGCGAATTCCGTAAGAATAGCTTATTCCTTTTGTTATTCCAGATTTTTGTTTGGATCAAAATCTGGTATTCCCTATTATTCCAGTGCAATTAATGCAGTGTTATTCCAAATGATGTTTGGATGACATGGGAATAAACATATATTCCAGTAAGAATAGATGAAGAATTTTTCTAAAATTCCAAAGATACCCCTTCCAATAAAAATGGTTTATCAATTTTTATTTTTAAAATGACTTGAATAAATTATTATTATTAATAAATAAGGTAATAAATTAATTACTATTCATAAAAAATATAAGAACATACTTAATAAAATTTTTTATATTAATAAAGAAAAAAATAACATACTTAATTTATTATTTTTAATTAATAAATTTATTTAATTTTAAATTATATTATAAATAATTTATTTAATTTATTTAAATGATATAATAAATAAATTTATTTTATTTATTTAATTTAATTCCATCGGTGCCCCTGGAATAGCTGCAGTGGGAATAGAAGCTATTCCATGGGGTACGATGGAATAAGGAATAGGAATAAAGAGGGTTGACTGGAATAGCTAGTCTCATGGGGCCCACTCTCCTTTTTCAGGGTGTTTGAGGGAATAAGCTGGAATAAGGCCCTATTTCAGGCCTTATTCCAGCATCCAAACGCTGCCAAAAGCTATAACTATAAGGAATATTTTTGAAAAGTTTAACCAGAAGGGATAACCCATGGTTAATCATGGATTATCCCTTAAACTTATTCCCTAGCTGCGTTTGGATGAGGGAATAAGGCCTGGAATAGGCCCTTATTCTGCCTTATTCTCCCAAACAGATTGAAAAAGGAGAGTGGGCCCCACTAGAACAGCTATTCCAGTCAACCCTCCTTATTTCGATTTCTATTCCATGGTACCCCATGGAATAGCTCCTATTCCCACTGTAGCTATTCCAGGGGCACCGATGGAATTAAATTAAATAAATTAAATAAATTTATTTATAATGTCATTTAAATAAATTAAATAAATAAATAAATTATAATATAATTTAAAATTAAATAAATTTATTAATAGAAAATAATAAATTAAATGTGTTATTTTTTCTTTATTATATAAATAATTTATTAAGTATGTCTTATATTATTTTATTAATAATAATAATTTATTACCTTATTTAATAATAAATAATAATTTATTTAAGTCATTTAAAAAATAAAAATTGATAACCATTTTATTGGAAGGGGTATCTTTGGAATTTTAGAAAAATTCTTCATCTATTCCTACTTGAATACATGCTTATTCTCATGTCATCTAAACATCATTTGGAATACACTACATTAATTACACTGGAATAACATGAATACCAGATTTTCATCTAAATAGAAATCTTGAATAACAAGGGAATAAGCTATTCCTATGGAATTCGTATTCCTATTCCTGGAATAACTTTTTGACATCCAAACACAACAGAAAATCTAGAAATAACTAGAGTTATTCCTTGATGGCAAAGTTATAATTTTAAAAAGGTGCTTATTTCCTCAGTTATTCTCTGGATAAATGCTATCATGTACACTTATCCACGTATAGTTTTTGAAGAGTTAAACACTACCTAAGGGAATAAGTTCAGAAAATAACCCATGATTAAACATGGGTTATCCTCTCTGATCATTTTTTTTAAAAAACTATTCATCATAGTTATGATTTTAAATATATATATATATATATTAAATATTTCTTATTTTCTGTTTTAAACACCCTTATTGTCCCACGGCCAATAAGCAATATAAAAAATTTAGTAACAACATTGCCGTCGAGCTCAGTGAACTTTATTTATAGCATTAAATAGCAAATCCCGCTCGCCAAGGTGTTTGAGATGCGACAAAGATGTCCGTGTGCTTCCAGCCGATACATTCTAAGCCTTCAGGTTCTTGTATCACACTTTTATGATACTATCCATGTAAAGCTATCGGATTATCAAACACTTCATTATTTCCAGGACTAGTGACATGTTCCTACATACTTCATATATCAACAAGCAAAGCTAAATAATAGGACCTCATGTGATCGTAAAGCCAAGAGCAATCGGACAGCTCTTCAAATTAGTTTAAAAAAAAAAAAGGCAATGGAGATAATGATAAAGCGAGTTCAAAGGAATTAAATGAGGAAGTAGATGAAAAAAAAAAATTAAAAAATTCATCAATTTTGAAAATAAAGATGGAGATTGCAGCCTCTATCGTGGAACTAATGCTAAAATCTGATTATTTTTCTTGAAATAAATAGAGATTAAATTTATATAATTACTTTACATTATATTTTTAATTATATAAATAATATATGTAATTATGTCAATTTGAGTCCCCCTATTACGCTCTAAACATTATGTTTAAGTTTTTAAATTTGAGTTTTTTTTAATGTAATGCTTGCTTGTTTATAATAAATTTTGGACTTTAAATGATTTTTTAGAAAATAAATTTAGTTCCATAGTAGACAAATTAAGGAACACTGTAGACATGTTTTTGATATTTGTAAATTAAGTGGGATTAGATTGGATTTGGGTTTGTATTTAGATTCTTAGCCAAGTAAGAATGCTACATCTCAAATGGAAGAAATATATGGAAAGGCTTATGCTAGTGTATATTTAGTTTGACATTAGCTATGTAATGTATGAATTTTAATACTTGTAGAATTAAGTATCCAAGTATCATTTTTTTTGCTAGTTTTTTTATGAAATTCTGGGTCAAACAAGAAAAGTATGTAAAAATTCATGTTAATGTGTATTTAGTTATAAATTAACTATCTAATATCTAATAGATAGATTTTGGATGCTTGTACGCGAGCAAGCAACGTCTAATCTTTTGCATGGCATCCTGAATTGTTGCACTTAATTTCCAAATCCAAGTCAAAACTCAGTACTTTGCAACCGTAATAAACATACTTACGAAGCTTAAATAGGAAGCACTTAATTTCCAAACCCGAAGTCAAAAACTCAGTACTTTGCAGCCAAAATAAACATATGCATGAAGCTTAAATGGGAAGCCATCTTCAATACCAACAACCGATAATTGGAATGATGTCAGGTTAACGTTACTCTGAATCAACTCTCTAATTATACACCAAATGTAGTAATTGCCAGATTGAGATAACTGCACGTTAGCAGGCAAGATATACGTATGGAACCACTTATGCGACATTAAGAACATATTCACACAATTCTATACATCTTGCAAGCTTTATTTATCTAAGGAAATGTTAAAAAAAAAAACATTATTACTCGCATAATATCTCAGTTATTTTGCATTTCATGTGGTACATAGGCCAACTCTTTCATGACAGCTAAGTTAATATTTCAATTCTGAGTTCGCTAAAAATTTACACAGAATAACTGAAACTGTAGATTGATGCGTATGAGCCATTGATTTGAAGTCACCAAGTGATTTCTAGTTATAAACTTGCAAACCCGCAAGAGCTAGGTTCCCTTCTCCTCTATCAAGTCATCAAGATGAACAGCTAACCAGAAAAGAGCTTCAGCATCGTCAGGTCCATTTTATAGCAGAGCAATAAGAATCCTTCCTTTAGTATGTTGTCCACTGATGAAGAACAACCATCAAGTCGGTCTATTAGTGCTGAACAAAACTAAATCCTTCTATGCTGGTGACGTGGAGTGTGCGGATTGTTCATCTAAACTCTGAACGCTATCACTTGGATTCAGTTTATCACTGGATTTTCTCTTGATAGCACTTTTAACTTCTGCCTCCCTCTTGTCAACAAAAGAGATCAGACCCTTGATGCTGCTTATGCGTTTTGGACGTATAACACTAGTCTGGGACTCGGGGCACGCGACCTCCTCTTGGCTGTTATACTTGCTATACTGACAAAGTATTCTAGTGAAGAATACGAGGAGGGCAATTAAACAAGCCATGCCACAAACAAGGAAGAGACCCCAGAACCTTCCAAGGCTTAGCCGGTTTGAATTAACTTCTGTATCTTGTGAAACACATGCAGTTTTTGTTAACCACTTGTCATGGATCCTTTGAAGCTCACCAGTCTCTGACAGAGTCAGGATGGCTGTTGACAAGTCCACTGCAAGGGGAGAGTCTCTTGGGAAGGCCTGTGGGAAGGACATCAATTTTTCAGACCTTATAATAAGTCTGTAAAGAGAAATGCGATAAATGACTATGAACCTTTGATACTTACAAATCCCCATCCGTTTTTGGTGAACTCCTGACCTACTGTCCTGAACTTGCAGTACTTGGACAAGAAGAGCTCCACGTATGGAAGCTCATCTACAATGGCAGATACACCGCCATTTTTTGGCCCAAGCTCAAGAAATCTTGCATATTCCTCAGGAGAATTGACGGAGATTAACCTGGACTCAGCAATGTTGAGTTCCTCTATCATATAGTTCTTTGCAAATGATCCTACCTGGTAACCAATTGGGTCGGTGCTAGATATCAAGCTGTCAAGACCTTCAATCCCAGAAGAGAGCTGTTGAACTGTGAGGATTGATGTCAAGCTTGCAGTGTAGCTCGAGTTGATAATTAACACAACAAACAGCCATATGATAAGCACAAGCCGTCCTAGAGTGCTGACAGTGTTCTCTCCTGAAACAGACGCCACACAACTTTAACATAGGCATTTTGTACTTTCAAACTCAAAAGGGCTGCCACCAAGGGAGAAAGAGCAAAATCGTCAGCAATTGAAATCTCAAAATAATGGGGATCTATACTTACTGTGAGCGAAAAACATTGTTGAGAAACTAAACCTGCAAAACCAACAAAGCTGAAATGAATTCTTGAGTCTTCAAAGCAGAAAAAGGTAGAAAGAAAATAAATAAATATAAAAAACAAATTTTGAATCATGCTAAGCCCACCGAATTAAAAACAGAAAGCACACATACCAGTAGGCAAAAGATGAATTTTTATTATTATTTTTAAATTTTATAGATTTCCTGAGCCAAATCTATGAGATATGGATCTCTGCCATTAGTTGTTAATATGGGTCAAATGATAAACTATCCAGCCAGGACTTTTGACTGAGACTGAACAGACTAACATCCAGATTACTAACAACTAGAGAGAGATTTAAGCCATTTACATCTAGACAAACTCCAAACATGATTCTGAATTGAACTGAAAAGAAAGAAGTTCATATATGTAACATGTCATCACACTATTAGTGGCACATACAAACTCAGATTTGATTATGAAGAAACATTAACCACAAGTCCTCGATTAACAGCCATGTTATCTGAAAAATAAACCAGAAACTTTTATCCTCACAATTACCATATAAAATTTGATTGTTTAAATTTGCAACACTTTATCGCATTGTTCAACCAAGGTTTTAAAACTCGGTTTTGGTTTCAACTTAGTCCATTAAATGGAATATCGGTTGTGGCTGTTGCAGTTTCGTAAAAGTTTTAGAGTTTCGATCAAAAATAAAAAATGTAAAAAATAGAGCTATCTTATTTTTTTATTATGTTTTAAGTTATTTAAAATCATAATTTGAGTAATTTGGGTTGATTTAGGCTAAATGTAAACTATAGTAAGTTTCATATGCTACACTAAACTTTTCGCTCACTATAAGATGTATTGTGTTATCCTACACTTCTCCCTAACTTCCGTTAATTCTCCATATTTTTCTCTATTTTGTATAAATTTCTGATATTTACTTCCTTTTTTGACTTATACTAAACTTTCCCCTATAATCTGTTCGATTCTATTTTAACAATTTATATAAGGAAAAATCCATCTACATATATTTCACTGCTGGAGCTCCATTCACCTGTTGATTATCATAGAAATATTTCTGTTTCTAATGCATTTTGTTGACCAGGCCAGTTCCACCTTGCTTTGTGAGCAGGTTTTTTTCCCCCTTGCTTTCTTCTTTATTTGACAAGGAGGGCGGGGTCTACAAAATATATAATAAGCATAGCACCTGCAGGATTGTATCTATATTACACAAAATATATGTAATGTATATTATCCATGCATGTGCCATATGTCTTTGATTTTTGATGTGTACAAGTACTTCTCTTTTATGACCTTCATATGAATTGGATGTACACAGTTGAATATATATCCTGGAGTGTTATACATTCATCTGGATGCAAGTTCTACAAGTGTATAAAGTGGTTTCACACTCTAAAGATATAGTTGCACTCATTCTAGCACTTGCTATTCATGTTTGATTAATGTATTGAGAATAAAACAATCTAAATTACCGTAAATTCATAGCATTCATTTTGTGGACTCGACTTATTTGATGAAGATTATGTTGTCTACTGCAAGTTATTACTCCTAAATAAACTGTACATAAGAGAAATTTCAGTAGAGTAAATCTTTATCATTTGCAATAACTGGTTTCTGCTAATTCTTGTCAAGCCTTTTTTTTAGGCAATTTTTTTGCCACTGTAAAACAAATATTATTCAGTCATAGCTACTAAAACCATTACTTTACCAAACCATGTGGTTTAATGGCTTTCAGTCAAAAAATTGACTATTGGTATATATGCTTTATCAACAATTTATCAATAAGATGAACAAAAGTAGTCAAGGATGCTGACCAGAATATTGTCACAAGCTGTTTCCTTGGAGATCCACGAAATTCAGTGTTTGTGCGATGCTCAAGAATCCAAACAACTGCTCCAACAAAAAGAAAGAAAGCCCCTGTGACACACCACATCTCTATGGTGAATGGTTTTAGGAAAGCCCAAGGACTTGAGTTCATCTCTTTGACAGGTGCAACAATGACAAGGCCTGATTCAATGTATGGCTGTGTAAAATCTACAATCCTTGTCCTGTTCGTCACAATCGAAATGTCCCCCACGGCTGCATCAAAGGACTAAACAAAAAAGCATGTATGTTAAGATACTTATGGTATATAAACCATAGAAACCACAATGCCAAAGAAGTCAAATAGATCCATAAACTATGTATGGTTAGGTGAAAACAGATGAGTCTGTATCTGCTGAAATTGAAAAATAAATTTGAAACAAGAAGTCTAAAATGCAATTCTGCTACAGCAGCAACACGCACATTGTCAGCAACCTTCTGCACAAGTTCATTGTAGATGGGATTATTAACACCATTTCCAAATGGAATGAATGACATTGGAACTGGATAGGGCAACAAGTCAGCTGCAGCTTTAAACACATCAATACAGTATCCCTTTGCATTATCGGGACCATTATCTTTTGTCACAAATTCCTTGTAACTTGTTCGGTATGGAACTCCTATCCTCAAAGGCTTCCCATTGTTTGGAAACACCCAACCACGTGGCTTCGTGGTGGTTTCACCAGGCCAAATGACACCATAAAGCTGTTGGCTATTGGCAGAAGTGTTTGGTGGCTTTCCATACAATATTTCAGGAGCAACAACGGAGAGGCGAGAATAATTAGACCAATATCCTATCCTCCGCAATCCTGTGCCCCCAATGTTAAGGATATCATAGGATGGATGGATTAAGTTCCTATCTGAACTAAACTGAACCTGACCAGTCAAGCCAGTAAAGTTTGTAAGCAGCAATTTCTGAAGCAACTTGTCACCTCCATCAAAGTACTGGAGTGCAGTTAAATGGAGTGCACTTCCATTTGCATCATGCAGCCTAGGATCCTTGGAGAATGAAATTGTCTGTCCTTCATTCAGGAACTGGTCAATGGCATGAGCAACTAACAAAACAGAATCATATGCATACAACCCATAAGTGTTTAAGCCTGAGGTGGCATTCCCTTTCTGAAGCATGTCATTCCATCTGGACATAAATGCTTGTTTCAGATCAGAATCTGGGGTATGTTGGCGGAGAGCAATGACCCCTTGTATGAGGTCCATCGTGTCAGGATTGGAAGGTTGCATTGAATCCAAAACAGAAGCAAGCCAGTCTGTTGCTATCCATACATAGCCACTGGCCATCATCCCAAGCTTTTTTGCAATGGAAAAAACAGTAAGCCCTGAGTCAGGGTTTACATGAACAACAAAAACCCGAGACTCCATCAGGTTCACTTCTATCAACAAGTCATTAATTACACTGCTGTCAGCATTAGGAGGGAAGGCAGCTTTGTAGGAGATCTTAGAGCGTTTATTCGACAGGGCATCACCCAAAGCAGTAATCCCACCTCTCCCATAATCATCATCTACATAGATGGCAATAACTTCTCTCCATTCATAATTTCCAATCACATCAGCTATTGCATTCATTTGGAAATGGTCATCCTGTGTTGTGCGTATAAAATATTGATATTGCAGAGAAGCAAGAGTAGGGTCGGTTGCTGCAAACGAAACAAGTGGAACATGGAGTTCATTAACAACATGAGAGATGACATGAGCGATCCCAGAGGATTGTGGACCTATTATTGCAACCGCATCATTCTCCATCAGCTGCAAAGCTGCACAAACCAACAGGTTTCCTTGTCAAGCCTGTCCAAGACTTGGGTTATCACAAATTGACATAAATGTAAAGGTAGTCCAATAACAGTAGACCACCATGTTCCCACAAACTTACAGGTTGGAACTAGTCAATCCTTATATTTGTTGGGATGTGCATAACATTATCATCATAACAACAGAGAGAGAGAGAGAGAGGCAGGAAGTAAATGATACTAAATACCATAAACATGAACAAACCGAAAAAGAAATTGAAAACAAAATTGCAAATTACAACAGAGTAACATCATAATAATCAAACAAGAGAAAAGCAAGAGTTAATGATGACCATGTTGGAATTATATGTGGCCTTCATGACCACATGAAAGGTTGACATGAATATGTGTGAAATATATGTAGTCATAACGCATTGAATAATAGATGTTCAATGACCAAAGTCATGAACCGTACATTGTTCAATGTATTAGTAACATAACAATTTCCTAAATTAAATGTATGCATCATATGGGTTAATGGATACTGTAAAGTTCAAAGAGGAAGATGAGGAGCTCTAATTTATAATAGAAAGATATGATGCTGTGACTCTTTAATGGATAGAGGAGTCCTATTTATGATACTGTGACTCTTTAATAGATAAGAGTTGATTTTGGTGCTCTTGGTCTCTCTCTGTACTCAAGCTATAGTTTGTGAAATTTCCATAACTAACAACAAACATAAAAGTAAGTGAAGAGAGAGAAGATCAAGCCAGTTGGGCTCAAGGTTATTCTACTTCTTTTCAAATGGCTCAAGGTATGATAATATTGATGATTGTATAGTTATTTTGTATCCTTACTTCATAGGATTTAAATATTCTTATGATTCATAAAGTAAAGTCCAAGATCCTTATTTTCTAACAGACCATACTTCAAAATTTTAATATGAATCTACACCATATCTTCAGGATTTGAAGTTCAACATACTCGGTCATAAAACTGGACATGGAGATTTAGCTAAAAATATTGAATGCAATAAACAAATAACAGAAAACGCTGATAGCAGGAGATTCATGAAACCCTATGATCACAATTCGATTAAAAGCCATAAAGCTATGGAGAAGAGGGGGAAAAAAAAAATTCAGTTTATAAAAATGGTCACTGCTGACTACTTCCACAACCGTAACAGCCAAAAAACATCGCCACACAATAATCTCATCATACCTTCTATAATTCCAAGAAATCCACTGCAATTGGTGTCCTGTGCGGTCACATTCAGCCTCGTCCCAGCAAGAAGATTCGGATCGTTGTTCACATCCTCCACCGCGAGCTGAATCGCCAGCTTCGCCACCCTCCCAATGGTCGAATTGAAGGTGAAGAGAGCCCCCATATTGACCACACTCGGCCTTGAGGAGCCAGCGGTGCCATTCTGGCCGGCGGCCGCAGCTCCGATCAGGAGAATGGAGAAACAAAAAGCCAGAGGTAGAACCGAACCCATTTTGAGGCCCCAATGGTCCCAGATTTCCCTCCAGAATTTCGGGAAAGGAGAGAAGGGTGGCCTACGGGTAGACTTCTGGAATATTTTTTCAGAACCGATGGGAGAAAATTTCAAGCCACCATGGGGCGAAGTAGAGAGATAACAAGAGTTCCCAGCTCCATGCGATCAATTAAAAAGGGCTGGATGGATGCAATAAGTTCGGACGGACAAAGGGGTGATTATTATTTACAATTGGATGGGTACTACTGCATTATTGGGACCCGGAGGAGGAAAATTAGAGTTAGGCCTCGTTGGAATAAACAAGTAGAAAAGAATAACAGAGAGCATTGAAGAAGTGGGGAAGCTACAAACTATTGATATGATTACTTAAAAAGTTGTTTGAATAAAGTACGGGCAAGTGGGCAGGGGTGGAAGAATTATAAAGAGATGCAAGCGTTTCGAATCTATTGGGCCACGTGCCGAGAAAGGGAATCCCTTGCCTCGTTTCACAACCGTGCAAGAGTCAAAGAATCTCTACTTTTTTAAAAAAAAAAAAAAAACGGGCGATCACAATCAGTCCAGAAAAATTTGAATATAAAATTTAATATAAAATAAAAGAACAGAGATTGCTTAGCTTTCAGAACCACGATTCTATATACTGGGCCATAAAAAACGCTATCCAATCCATCATCGAATTGGCTTCTCGATAAATATGACGAATCTGAGTACAATTGACCTTAGAAAGGATAGAACAAATGTCCGTCAACATCGGATTAGTAGAGCCAGAATGGTAATTCTCCTTCTGCAATCAAAAAATAACCGACATGAAATTATCCTCAATGAAAACTCTATGGACCTAAAGAGTCCTGATAGCATAAGAAATGCCCGTTCAAACCGCATAAAGCTCAGATATTAGGATGAAGAAGTCAATAGTACCAAAACCTTTCACTCTCAAATCTCTACTTTTATTATTTATGGGTTTAAAAAATTGGGTTGCATTGTGGAATTTGCATTCATTCATGCCTTGCAGTACCTGCGGCACAAACTTTGATAAACAGAAAAAAAAAAAAAAAACTTTTGATCCTCAAGGTTCATTTTAGCTCTATGACAATTTCATTTTAATTTTTTTAATGTATTGATTAAAATCGACGAAATAACTCCTATATTACTTCATCATTAGTTTACTGGCTTACGTTATCAACTATTTCATGTACCCATATCAAAATGAATTTTAACTAATTCATGTAAAAAATATATTAAAATACAATAATTTTAAAAATATTAAAAATAATTTTTTAGTAAAAGTTTTTGGATCAAAAGCAAAGCTAGGCAGCTTAGCTCCTAGGATAGCATCTAAATTTAGAGTATACATTTACATAATGGAGTGTGTGACATCATTGAGAATTAAACTAAGTACTTCTTTCAATTCAAATGAGAGGGATGGGGATATTAAACAGTATATGGGACACGATTTAAGTATTATAAGCTGGAAAGAACAACGCCGCCATGTTAGTAGTAAATCTGCAATCTATTTTTTTTTTTTTTGACTAAATTATAGAATTAACCCGGTTGTGTCATTTTAATTTTTAATCTTTAAAAAATTTTAAAATTAATTTTAAAATTTCTATTTTATATTCCTATCATTAAATTAGAAAGACGTTATTTATTTGTATCCTATATGATAGCATTCGTAATGGCACACGTAGTATCCAAGTGATAAAAATAAATTTAAAATTCATAGCTAACCAATTAACCTGTTATTTAATAATTTAAAAAGTATAAAAATAAATAAAATAATCTTTTCTATCTTGATTTGCTTTAAGAGGGAGTGCAATGGGTACATGAGCACTCACGGATTAGAGCAAAGTGTAAGACAAAAAAGATTATTTTTTATTTTTTAATAATTTTTTAAATTATTAAATAATAAATTAAATAATAATTAATATGTTATTTATGGATTTTAAATTTATTTTTACTATTTGTATGCTACGTGTGCGCTATGTATGCTGCCACATAGAGTAAAAATGAACGGCATCTTTCTCTATTTAACGGTAGGAATCAAAGTAGTACAAAATAGAAAGTTAAAAATTATTTTTATAATTTTTTAAAGCTCAACAACTAAAATGAGTATAGAAATTATTATTATTATTATTATTTTTCTTCTTCAAAGACTTTAAGAGGTGATCGAGCCCAATAAAGCAAAACCTTGAATGAAAAATTTTTGTGCATCAAACTTTTGATGCACAAAAGGTCAATTGGAAGTTGTTATAGACCGTGTATTTCATTGAGCCATGATGAATAACCATGCATTCGTACGAACTGATGTATCATGATCCATTGAATTGCGGTGTGTTTTGCATGCATTCTCGCATGAACATACAATCAATGGGCACATTTAATGCGCCTTTTTATGTATCAAAACCCAGGCCCCGCTCAGAGTGCCGGAGAGTTGGGAGTCGGTTGAGGACAAAAATATGCCAAGCTGGCCAGCGGACGGTTTGTCGATATGCCTGCGATTGGTCTCACGTTTAATTTTCATGACTACATCATGGATGGATTCTTGTCTCACTTGCCGGTTCATTGCATCAGCTTCACCATCGCTCCTTAAAAAAAAATCTTAGATACACTGCTAAGCAGCATCAGCAAGGGCATGTTTATAAATCCCGGCACCTACCGCGCCACCAGTGATTTGTCTCGTCCCCCACCCTTTAAACTGCTGGGATAAACCCCCTGGGCCCATGTCCTATTGCCCCTTCCTGGTTTCCCTTACGAAACTACGTTGCCCAACCGACAACCACGGGTTCCAAAAGCAAAAATAAACCAACTAATTCTTAAGGCACTGTTTGATATATAAGATAGAAAAAATATTCCTCAGATATTTTCTCTTAGGTAGTGTTTGAAATAGGGGATAAGAGGGGATATCCAAAGGATATCCCCTCTTATTCCCAAAAGCCATAACTATAAGGGATAGCAGAGAATAAAGTTAACCAAAGGGATAATCCATGGTTAACCATGATTAACCATGGGATATCCCCTCAATTTATTCCCTAGAGAATGCAGGAATAGTTGGTTATCCCTTCAAATAAGAGTAAAAAAATGTTATCCTATGGATTTACCTTTTTGCATTTAATATGATCAATGGGATAGCCAGGGGATAAACTCTATCCCGTACACTTATCCATGGATAATATTTTTCCTATCAAACACTACCTTATTCCCAAAAGCTATAGTTATAGGGGTTATCTCTGAAAAAGTTTAACCAGAGGGGATAACCCATGTTTAACCATGGGTTATCTCTTGAACTTATTTCCTAGGAAACCCAGGAATAACTAAAGTTATCCCTTGATGGCAGAGTGGTAATTTTAAAAAGGTGCTTATCCCCTCAGCTATCCCCTGGATAAATGCTATCATGTACATTTATCCAAAAATAATCAAAAAGCTATCAAATACTACCTAAGAGAATACTACTAAACCAAGAACTTCTTCATTACATTGACGCGAAATCTTGATCAATCTTTAAATTTTTAGCGATGACAATTCATTTTAATAATTTAAAAATTATTTACTTAAAAATTAGTGAACGATAACATCACCATGAATCAAAGTAATTTAAAACATTTAATATTATTATAATTTAAAAATATTGATGTCGTATTTATATTTAATATTTAATAAATAAAATAGAATGCACTATATTAATATTAAATTTAATATTAACATAATATTTAATATTTTAAACAATATTATATGCTATATAATAATATTAATTTAAAATTATTAATATTTTATTTTTGTAATATTTAAATATATAACTTTATGAAGAATTATGTTTTTACTAGAACATTTCATATATATAAAGGGAAAAAAAAGATAACCACATTAAAAAAAATAATTACAAAATACAAATAAAATTTAATATTTCTAAAAATTTAAGCTAATATTACAAGGATAAATCAAATATAATAATTTTATTTTTTTTAATTATTTAATTATCAACTGTAAAATTATTAAAATATAAAATTTTTGATAATATTATATTATTGTAAACTAAGCGTGATGTTAAAGTTTTTTTTTTTCCCAATAAACCTTTGCCCAGCACTTGATTTAGCCGACAAAAAACAATAATACAAGTTGTGGCATCGCCCCTTTTTCTATGCAAATTAAAAATTGCATGGTGCGTTCCATGTGACTTGGATTCCTGGATTAATATAAGCTAGTATTAAAAGACTTGGGGCTTGGAGTCAACGTTAGGATGGGTATGTCAATGTCAAGAGAAGATGACTTAGGCCCAACCATATCATGGATATATATCACAGATATATATATATATATATATAGAGAATGAATAGTGGACTTCTGTTCTTGAGCAACAAAGAGTCATTTAATGTAGTATTCCAAATGGTCTTTAAACGTGGTTGACTTGTCTCTTTGGATTAATAAAAGCTATGGTGCAAAAGATGGTATGCATTGGACTCGGCCTTGGGATGGATATGACCGTGGCGGAAACGACGACGACTTAGACTCCATTAATTAGGAATTAATTGCTGCACAACTGTGTCCTTTCCCAACAGCTATGTAAAATGACTGCTGATTTGAATCATAGTTTTTTTTTTTTTTTTTTTTTTTTTTTTTTTGATAAAGACAGACAATCACTAGTCTAGTATGAGTCAATCCAGATACATCATATTATAAAATTTGTAATAACACAGGAGGACATGGTTCATCCATCGTCCATATCCTATATCCTACATGCTGAGCCACGGCCGTCGCTGCCCAGTCAGCAGCCGTGTTGGCTTCACGGAATACATGACAAATCTGGGCAGTATCCATCTCCTGAAGCATGGTCCAGATATCTCTTAAGATCGGATTAGTGGATACATCAGGAGCACTCTCTTTCCGTATCCACTGTATGACAGTCATAGAGTCTCCCTCAATAACAAGCCTCTGAGCTCGAAGAGTCTGCACCGCATAAGAAATACCAGCCCATGCAGCGCAAAGCTCAGCCATGGGAACAGAGAAGTCCAGAGACCCAAATCCACCCGCCGCTATCATATTACCCTGTGGACCGCGTATGATGAAGGCCGAACCAGCTAGTCTGCCGCGAACACTCCCATCAAAGTTGATTTTGACAAACCCTGGAGGAGGGGGCTCCCAGGAAATAAATACCGTACGACGGTTCGCTGCCGAAGCAGCAGGGGAACCCCAGAGGCCAGGGGTATCAAAACCAACAGAATGAAGAGCACGGGCACAATCCGCGGACAATGATCTGATTTTCCTCATTAGCTGATGTGAAGAAATACAATCCTCCGAAAAGATAATCTGGTTCCTTGATAGCCAAATCTGGTATGCCGTGATCGCCCAAAGACCACGTATGTGCTGAGGAGCCATCTGGAGATCCTGGAGAAAGATAGGACGAGGAGAACCATAGACATCCACTCTGTACTCATAGCCCATCAAATGCCAAATCCATCTAGCTCTAGGGCATTTGAATATAGCATGATCGGTAGTCTCGTCCTCCATACCGCACAAGGGACAGGTCGACTGGATAGGGAGACCCCTACGGGAGAGCATAGCACTCGTCGGTAGGCAGTCCAAAGAAGCTTCCAGATAAAAGCTGAACCCTAGGAAGAGTGGGAAGCTTCCATATCCACGCAGCATCCTTTGTATTCTGAGCCCGAGGCCTGAATATCTTGACAAGATCCCTGAGAGGGGCCCTAGGGAGGGAGGATCTCTGCCAAAGCCTCACATCTGCGGAGGGCAAAAGATAAGAGGGATCGATAGAATCCGCTGAGATAGATCCTCGCCAAATAGACTAGTCACCATGGGGGTATTCCAGGAGGGGGGGACTGATGAAATCAAATCCTTAACCCTCGTATCAGTAGGAATATCAGTGCTAAAGAATGAGGGCCACCGAGACAGAGGAAGCTCTGAAATCCACGAATCCTGAATGGCATCTATAGAGTGACCATCACCAATCATCCAAGAGATATTCATCCGAATAGAGTCGCCAATCTGGCACACCTCCTTCCAAAAGGAGGAACTACCCCTGGGCGACGAAATGAGCTCTTCTGGCTTCCAATCACCATATCTTGCACGCATGACCGAGCTCCAGAGACAGTGCGGCTCCAGAAGGAATCGAGAAGCATGTCTGGCCAGTAAAGCTTGGCGCCTAACCACCAAGGATTGGATCCCGAGACCACCTTCATGAATAGGCATACATATCTTGTCCCAGGAAAGAAGATGAATACCATGCCCGTCTTGCATAGAAGCCCATAAAAAATCTCTGAACCATCTCTCAAACCTCCTCAAACAAGTAGTCGGGATGGCCGTATTCGATAACATATAGAGCGGAAGGGAAGAAAGAACCGACCGAATAATGGTGATCCGAGCCATCATAGAAAGATCAGTGACATGCCAACCGTCGATACGCTAACGAACCCGCCTCTCGAGGTCCACAAAATCAGAGCATCGAGGACGTCTGCTAGTCATGGGGATCCCCAAATACATAAAACGATCAGTCTGAGTAGTGATACCCAACCGATCAATGATAGCTTCACTGGTAAGTCTGGAAGTCTTCGGACTGAAGCAGATAGAAGACTTCTGAAGATTGACCTTCTGGCCCGAAGCCTGACAATAGCACTGAATAATGGAATCAAAGGAAGCCGCATTTTCAGTAGAGGCCTGGCCCAGAAGAATACAGTCATCCGCAAACAAAAGATGGGAGATGGAAAGACCCACATCCCCCACACTAAAAGGGACAATCCTCTGGTTGTACTGAGCCTGATGTAGAGCTCGAGAGAGATCATCCGCAGCCAAGATGAACAGAAGGGGAGATAAAGGGCATCCCTGACGTAATCCAACCGAAGACTGAAAAAACTCAGTCGGGCTCCCATTGATGATCAATGAAAAGGAAGGCCTCTGGATACAAGCCATAACCCATTCAGTAAAGCTCTCATCAAAACCAAAACCCTGAAGAGAACGATATAAGAAATTCCAACTCAGTCTATCATAAGCCCTTTCCATATCAAGCTTAATGGCCATAAGACACCGTCTCGCAGGGGCTCTATGAAGGTCGTGCATAAACTCCTAAGTGATAAGGATATTATCCAAGATAGAACGTCCTCTGATAAACGCCCTTGTTCCTCAGAAATAATACGGGGGATCACCGCACGGAGATGAGAAGCTAGGAGACGTGCGCAGACCTTGTACATAGTAGTACATAGGCTAATCGTCTAAAGTGCTGAGGAAGAGAAGCATCCGGGCGTTTAGGCACAAGGGTAATAAGTGTGCGATTCCAATCCTCAGGAATATGCTTAGATTGGAAAACATTTTGGATAGCCTGAACCATTTCCTGCCCAACGATATCCCAATAATGACGAAAAAGAAGGGCGGAAACCCATCCGGCCCAGAGCCTTATGATTTGAATCATAGTTGCTAAAAGTTAAAATTGGATAGGCTCGCTGGTTGAACGGAAGCCCGAAGGTCTAATCGATTTAATTCTAACATAAAATCGAATATGTAAGGTATTTAAAATAATTTGATCAACCTATCAGGTTCACTCATAAATTGATCAACTTGGATTGATTTCAAATTTTTTGCCCTTTGACATTTTAAATTCTAAGAGTTTATGGTAACTTTTTCTTTATTGAATGCTAGTAAGTTTTATATAGAAAGAAAAGAAGATCATGCAAAGAAGAGCATTGATGAGAGAAGAAAAAAAGAAAAAAAAGGTTAAAAATATAAAAATTTTATGGGAATCAAGATGAAAAAGCAAAGACATAAAGAGAAAATATTAAAATAAAGAAAACTTGGATATAATTTTTTTAATTTTTTTTAAGAAAAAGTTAAATCAGACTAAATGGGTACGCAAATTTTTTTATTACATAAAGTAATAATTTTTTTATTACATAAAGTAAGTGAATTTTAGAGATTAAATAAGATAAAAAAAGATCTTTTTTTTTTGAAAGAAGAAGATTATAAAAATTAGTATTCATATGTTTTTTTTATTAAAAATTATTTTTATTAATATACATATATTTTTATATTAAAATATTTGAATCGATGATTCAATCGGTGATCCAATGGTTGAACCAGTGATCCGGTGATTTGAGCCCTTGGCTGGGTCAATGTTTGGGCCGAGTTTGAAAACTATGATTTGAATTCAAATAAGTCTTAAGCCTAATTATATCATGGATATAAACCATAAAAAAGAAAAAAATGTCATAAGATGCTTACTGGATTACATCCATATGCTTTATCCCAAAGAAGTTGAGAGCATATGTTTGCTGAAATCCAATATTCAATTACTTCACTTATTTGATTAAATAACATCCTTTTTTGTAAATTTATTAAGGATTTTTGAAATTATTTTTGGAGATCATTGGAGCTTTATGGAGATGATGGTGTGCAGGCGGAGAAAAAGCTGAACAGAGCTGAAGTTAGTGTTAACCTTCCAGGAAAATTATAATATGGCGACGAAGAAGCAAAGAGATATCTGTCCATATAATCCGAGTTAACAAGAAAGCAACAAGGTTTGTAAACATCGTTAGGTAGAAGTTATCGGTATATGAGAAAAAAATTATAAAAAATTTAATTCAAGACTTGAAACTTTTGTGCAGCTTCCGCTAAGATCAGATGCGTAAGAAAAGATAGAGAAAAGAAAAATAGATGGATATATATATTAAAAAAAAAGAATATCTTTATTTCTTGGTCTATCCGGTTACATCAAAGAAAGCCTTAAATAATCATCCATCTTGGATGATAAAACTTCTCTGCACCAGTCTGTAACCAACTTCCTAACAAACTCCCTAAAATATGGAAGCCTAGCGTACGCCCAGCAACTTCTAAGAAAATCGGATGCCACTAATCTAGAAAACCTATGCCCAATCCCTATGGACCCAGTCCCATAATCTACAATTAGGTTATTAAACATTCTCTCAAAAAACTCCCTTCTAAGTCATGCAAGAAAGCACTAAACCCGAGCCCATGTACATCCATGACTCACATGCTCTTTATTCTTGGGTCACAAGCCAATCCAAATGACTTAGGAACCTGAGAACTTATATAGCCTAAGCTCTCAAACCTATGTGACTCACCTGGACTTTGGATGTGCCACACCTGAGCTTACAATCTCCACCTTGATGCATCAAAGTTACAGTAAGCTCTATCTTGTCCATCAATCCAATCATTACTTCACATTTGAAGAAGCTTTCTCAAGGTAGTACCTTAGTGAGTGCATCCACTACATTATCTTTGGTATACACTTTCACAAGCTTCAACTCACCATCCTCTACAAGCTCTCTGATCCTGTGGTATCTGATGTCGATATGTCTGGTCCTACCATGATAGACCGGATTCTAGACCAAATATAAAGCACTATGGCTATCAGAAAATACCCTGATCACCCCCTGTGATATCCCCATCTCTAGTGCAAGACTTTCACCCACATAGCCTCCTTTGCAACCTCTGAAATACCAATATACTCTGACTCAGTAGTAGACAAAGCTGTCATTGGCTGCAGACTTGACCTCCATGATATTGGACCATCATTCAACATAAACACATACCCTGTCATCAACCTTCTGGTGTTCAAATCACCTCCATAGTCAGCATCAACAAAACCTGCTACTCGATCCTGAGCCTCCATGGTCAGTCTAGTGTCATCCTCCATGCTATTATACCCATAGCATATACCAACAATGACTGTGTCAACAAGATATTTGAAGATCTCTTTCAAAGTTCTCCAATGTGCTCTACCCGGACTAACCATAAATCTGCTAAACTGGCTAACAGCATATGCAAGGTCAGGCCTACAACACACCATAGCATACATGAGGCTGCCTACTCCTGAAGCATAAGGTACACTGGACATCTCCTCGGCCTCTGTTTCAGAACTCGGTGACATAATCTTGAAGAGCTTAATGTGACCAACCAATGGTAATGCAGTTGGCTTTGCAATATTCATACCATACCTCTCCAAGACCCTCCTGATATAAGTCTCCTGATAAGTGAAGCAACCTCCTGTCTCTGTCCCAGAAAATTTTTATCCTCAAAATCCGTGTAGTAGAACCTAAATCCTTCATTTCAAACTCAACTCACAATGCTGCCTTTAGATTCTCTACAACAGCTTTACTCTTGCATGCAATTAACATATCATCCACATACAAAAGCAAGTATAATTTGGAATTATCTTCTAAAATCCAAAAATAAACACATGGATCATACTCACATCTAGACATGCCGATGCTCTTCACAAAGGTATCAAACCGTAGGTACCACTAACGCGGTGACTGCTTCAAACCATATAAGGATCTCTGCAAATGACATACCCTTCTTTCTAACCCCAATTCTATGAACCTCTCAGGCTGCTCCATATAAATCTCCTCCTCCAAATCCCCATGAAGGAAGGCCATCCTGACATCCATCTACTCCAGTTCTAAATTCTGCACTACTACAATCTCAGCAACATCCTGATAGATGTGTGTCGTACCACTGGTGAGAATACCTCATTGTAGTCAATGCCTTCTTTCTGAGAAAATTCTTTGGCAACTAACCTGGCCTTATACCTGATCACCTCATTCTCTTTGACTCCTTCTTTGCACTGAAATACCCATTTGTAACTAATGGGTTTCTTTCTGTTGGGAATTGTATCCTAAAGCCAATCATTTGATGATTGTGCTAATGTAAATTGTATATAAATTGATATATTAATAAAAGTTATTTGGTAGTTTATTCATTACAAGAACATCTTCTTAATACTCCTGATTGTAATGAAGCCCTTAGGATCTTCCTTCACGATAAAGGAGGATTATCTTTGAATGTCCTCAAAAAGGTTCGCGACCATATGATATACTATGACAGGGCCATAGTACTATCAATTATAGGACGTTGTATATCATATTTATTGGTTGTCCTCTTAACCAAGGAGTGTAGAGACACTGGTATGACATACAGGTGAAAGTGTAGGAGTACATTTCACTGAACGTGATTCTTTTCGGATACTCTACTGTCAAGAGTTAATCCAAGAAGATATAGGTATAAGTATCCTTCAGACCTGAAGATCACAACCAGTAGCTTACAAGCAACTCATTGTACTTAGGTGCCGAACCACCTGGATTTCTAATCCAGCTACGAAAGGTTACTGGGTGTAGTCAAGTACTTGTGGTAGTCAGTTATGGATCAAGATAGAATTTGACTTATCCCGTTAAAAGGAGAAATGCTTGTGTTTCAATTTAGCAATACCTTGGCCAAGGCACTTCATGTGAAAGTCACATGATCACTAAAATTGAAATCACTTTATGGATTTGCTATTTAGAGTTGACAGGCTCTTAAGCCATCCTTAGCATTTGTGGTCAAGAGGATGAATTATACGGTAACTATTTCTTAGGGTTCTTGGAGTTTGCTCGGCAACTCTTCGACCTATATGGACGTCGGGTTCCATTGCTAGATGGGCACATCAATTAGTATAGAAAGTTATTTCTATGCTACCAGCTTAGGTTCGAACCTAGAGAGTCACATGCATAGAAGTTTCTTAGGATGATCTGTTTGCTGAACGATTGAGAATCGTATATGATTTAATTAATCAATTTGATTGATTGAATTATTTCAATTGGGTTAAGTACAATTGAATAAGATTCAATTTGGTTTAAGTCTATTAGAAGGACTAGTCAATTTCAAATATTGATTTAAAATTAGACTTGATTTGGATTTAAATAGATTCAGGACTAGCCAAATTTGATTTGGGCTAGGACCATGATCTATGTGGGTTCAGTCCAATAAATTTAGATTAGCTTAAACCAAAAACTAAACCCAAACCTCTCGAATAAGTCTGAGAGATTAAATTCACATATAGAATTTAATGTCTTGCATTAATCTTCTTCAAACAATTTTGTTGGAATTCTAAAGTGTTTATATGGAATAAATGCGCCTCTTTGTATTAACCAAGCGCTACAGTTCGACGACTCTTTGGTTCTTACCGAACGTCGGAATTAACCAAGCACTATAGTTCGACGACTCTTTGGTTTTTTTACCGAACATCGGAATTAACCAAGCGCTACGGTTCGACATCTCTTTGGTTTTCGCTAAGCGACGAAATTCTAAATGTTAGAATTGGACTGGCTAAAAAGAGACTATAAATAGAGGACATCCCTCACCAAATTACATAGAAGAGAAAAATAACACACGATATGTCGTGAATTGATTTTCTAAAGAATTAGAATAGAAAATCCTGGTGATTCTGGTGCTAACGGAAGTGTGAAGGATCATAGAAAAAGAATTCAAGTGGGAGGATTCAAGATCAACAAAGTCGTTTTCCGCGAGCTAGCACTCCCGAAAATCCGATCATTCGGGGCTTCGCGTAGACGATACTAGAGGTTGGATGATTGAACGGCTGCAGAGCATAAAGGATTTACCAATTGCCTTTAAGGTAAGTGATATGATCCCTATATCTTAAGGCATGCTTCAAGATAAGAAGTACGACTTCTTGCCTTGAAGATCAAGACATGATCTTGATAGTTTTATTTATATGCATATTTTTGGATCAATCGATCCTATATACAAGGCAAAGATATGATCTTGATGCATGTTAGATAGATTAGTATGTAATCTTTAAATTTCCGCATTGATAATTGTTAGCAATTTTTAAAACATGCATACCTCGGAGATTGTTTCTCCCTTCACTTTCCACTTGGTAGTGACACCAACCGCCAAGTCTGATTCTTCTGCAGGGACTGCATCTCCTCCATCATAGCATGGACCCACCTATCTCTATCCTGACTTGTCATTACCTCTTGGTAGGTAACTGATCCTCCATTAGCAGCCACCAATGCATATGACATGGTCTCGCCAAACCTATATCGCTTCGGTTGTCGAATGACCCTCTTTGGCTTATGCAGTGCAATGCCAATGCCTATCCCAGGCCTTCCTCCTCTCATCTCTGCCATGAGCATGCATCTGGCTAGTCCCCGCATGTGAATACATATCTAGAGTATGCTCTATCTGAATCTTATGTCCTCCTAACGATCCTACAAAAGGTAAAATATCATAAGATGTTACTTGCTCAGCTGCGCCCTGCTGAGCCTCTTGCTGCCCACTTGCGTCCGACTGGGCCTCCGGCTAAACCTCCACCACCTCCTGCTTCTTGAGGACTGAGCTTTCATCAAAAACCACATCTCTGTTGATCATGGCCTTCTGCTCCAAGGGATCCCACAGCCTGTATCCCTTGACTCATCGCGGATATCTAATGAACACCATTTTTCGGGCTTTGGCATCCAACTTAGTCCGCTGACTGGCATCCACATATACATATGCTATACATCCAAAAACTCTGATATGACCGAGCTTTACCTGTCTACCAGACCACATGCTCTAGTAACCTCCCATCAAGCTTGACATGAGGAGACTTGTTCACCAAGTAGGTTGTTGTGTCAACTATGTCCACCCAAAATATTTTAAGTAATCCTACTTGCAATCTCATACATCTAGCTTTCTCCATGAGAGTTCGGTTCATTCTCTCAGCCACTCCATTTGTTGAGGAGTTCTAACCACTAAAAATTGCCTTTTGATACCTCCATCTATGCAAAATTTCAGAAACTCCTTACTTGTGAATTCTCCATCGTTATTAGACCGCACCACCTTTACATATCTCCCTGTCTCCTTCTCTACCTCAGCCTATCATGCTTGAAATTTAGAGAAGACCTTTGACTTTTCTTTCAAGAAATATACCCAGACCTTCCTTGAAAAATCATCAATCAAAGTCATAAAATATCTGGCCCCATTCCTGCCCAAAACTAAAGCTGAACCCCAAACATCACTGTGTACTAGCTCCAAGAGACATGTACTGTGCGCTGAACTGGTAAAAATTTTACCTTGTGTTGCTTGCCCATATGACATGGCTCACAGACCTCTGCAACACCCTCATCCAAAGCTGAAATCCTCCTATCCTTCATCAGCACCCTTATCCCCCGCTCTTCCATGTGACCAAGACGGTAGTGCCACATGTGGTACATATCCTGCTGACTGTGCATTGCTGCTGTTATCTCAGACCCTTCATACATCACAGATCCAACCAGTTGATACAAATTATTTTCTAGCCTCTACCCCCTCATCACAACCATGGCATCTTTCATGATGTTGAGTACACCATTCCCGGAACAACAACTGAAGTCAAATCCATTCCTCTCCAGGTACCCCAAGGACACTAGGTTCTTCTTCAAGTTAGGAACATGCTTCACATGAGTAAGATTTTTATAATCCCATCAAATATCCCGATCCTAACAGTGCCAACTTCTGCCACCCTGCAAGAATGGTTATCCTTTAATGTCACATTCCCCACATCGATTTTAGTATACTCTGCAAACCAGGACCGATGTGGTGTATAATGATGTGAGCAAGCTGAATCAAGTAACCAATTGTCTGTTGTTCTTCTATGTGCATCTGAAACCACCAAGAAGTCCTCATCGACCCCTACATCTTCAATCGTACTGACAGATTCCTTCTCTTTCTTCTTTTCTTGAGGTTTTTTTGAAAGAGGACAATTCCTCTTTATATGTCCAACCCCATTACACTTGTAACACCTGAACTTGCTTTGCTTTTCTTTGACTTGGACCTGGATCGGTCCCTGTGCTTGCTGACCTCCTTGCCTCTATCGGTTCTCTCTTCCACCATGAGGCCCTCCTGAGGTACACCTTCCTCTGTCATCTTTCCTCACTGCTCATTGGATCTCAACACATACACAATATCTTCATAAAGCAGTGTTTCTTTTCCATAAAGTAATATAGTAACAAGAGGATCATAAGACATAGGCAATAAACATAATAAGAGAAGAGATTTATCTTCTTCCTTCATCTTAACACCGAGAATCATCAAATCATTGCATACCATATCATACTTCTGAATATGAAGAACAATATCCCCGCCTTCCTGCATCCGAAGATTATATAATTGTTTCTTCAACATAAGTTTATTGCACATATTTTTGCCCAAGTACAAGAAATGCAACTTGATCCAAAGACCCTTCGGTTTCTTCTTATCTAGGACACTGTATAAAGCCAAATCAGCAAGACACCCTTTGATCACTGCACATGCCCTCTTCTCTAAAGACAACCAATCCCTTTCTGACATCTCCTTAGGCTTTGATTCCAAATCAGCATCAAAAAAATTCTGCACTAGTAAATCCTCAACCCTCACCTTCCATATGGAAAAACTTTCTTTTCATTAAATTTTTCAAACTCAACTTTGCTTTCACTACTCATGGTTGATCAGGCCAAAACAGCAATCACATAGATGAATTAAGAAAAATACCTAAAGGCGAAATCCTAGTTGAAATCTCCTCCTGCAGCCTCTTCTTGGATAAGATGCTTGGCCTTTCCTTAATTGTTGCAACCAATCAAATTGTTGTAATGGTTAGTTGCCTCTTGCTTGCTTCCTTTGCTTTTGATTCGAAACCCGCTACCCATAAATCAGCCAAAGACTTCTTCCTGGGAGAAATACCTCTCACGAACTCGCAAAGCCTCGTCCGTCCATCCCACATGATCCTGGGATCCATCCTTCATGTCCGTTCGGCTTTGTTCGTGATCAATCGCTGGATCCCAGCGAGCTGCACCAATCGAAGCCAATGCCCAAGAATCGTTGGATCTTCTTCGCCTTCCCCATGCGATACCTTCACATGGGCTGGAGACACCGTGAAGCCTTCAACGACTTCCTGGACCATCCCATGAATGGCTTCTCACGCACGAACACATAGAAGAGAGGGAGAGAGAAGAGAGAGAAGAGGAAGAAGGAGATGAAAAGAAAATTATTATTTTTATTCCCAATGCCTCTCTGATGCTCTGATACCAGTTGTTGCGTAGCTTCTGCCGATATCAGGCGCCTGAAGGAAGATGGAGAAGAAGAATAGATAGATATATAAGAAAAAGAGAATGCCTTTATTTCTTGGTCTATCTGGTTACTCCAGAGAGAGCCTTAAATAATCATCCATCTTGAATGATAAAACTTCTCCGTACCAGCCCATAACCAACTCCCTAACAAACTTCCTAAAATATGGAAGCCTAGCGTACGCCCAGCAACTTCCAAGAAAATCGAGCGTCACTAATCTAGAAAATCTGAGCCCAATCCCCATAAACCCAGTTCCATAACCTACAATTAGGTTATTAAACATTCTCTCAAAAAATTCCCTTCTAAGCCATGCAAGAAAGCACTCAAACCCGAGCTCATGTACACCCATGACTCACATGCTCTCTATTCTTGGGTTATAAGCTGATCCAAATGACTTAGGAACCTGAGAACTTATGTAGCCTAAGCTCTCAAATCTGTGTGACTCATCTGAACTTTGATTATGCCACATTTGAGCTTACAGAAACTATCTTCAATGGTCTCATAATTAAGAAAAAAAAAAAAAAAAAAAAAAAACGATAACTTCTATTCGTTGGATCAGGAACGCGACAAAGCAAAGGCCAGAAAATGATGTGGCCTGGGATTCGCCATATTGGGTTGTTTGCTCTATGTTTCTTCACAAATATCTAATTTCGGTCAAAAAATAAATAAATAAATTGGAGATGGCAATTGTCCAATCTTGAATTAAATTGTTCAAAAATCAAATATAATGTGGCCCACCATCCATTAAATCGACTGAAATTGTCCAAATGTAATTCAAGATTGTGATGCCCCCTTGGAATCCATTATAATTGATTGAAATTGTCCAAATATTTGTCCAATCTTGAGTAAATTGTTCAAATCATTGGAATACAATGCTCTCTGTTTTTTTGGACCCCGGGCATCACAATCTTGGCAAAAAAAAACGAAAAAAAGAGATCTGTCATCCTTCGTTCCATCACTTTTGTTGAAAGGGCCGGCCAACAGGCCAAATTAGTTATTATAACTTGGAACAGTGGAACGCTCTTTCATTTTAAAACTTTATGGGAACGTTTTTATGCGTCACCTTCGACGCATAAAAATCTACATCAGCTGTGCGTTTGTACGCACATGTCATGATCTATTAGACTATAGCATATCTTGTATGCATGTCCACACAGATGTGCGGTTAATAAACACATACAATACGCGCCTTTGTGCATAAAAGATGATGCACAAAGACTTTTTCAACTCAATGATGCTAACAGCGCTGCTACTACTAGAAAAGGTCATCATTTGGCCGGCTCTTTTTTATGACTTATAAAATTTTGTAATAAATTAAAAAAAAAAAAAAAGTAAGAGCGTCAACTTATTCGGCTAGTAAAATCATATAGAATTGTTAACAAGTAATTTAAAATTTATTATCTTTAAACTTGATGGAGGACTAGAAGCCCTCTTCCGTTGCCTACAATATATATTGTTGAAAATTTAATATTAATAAAATTGTTTGAGGAAATTAAAATCCTTTAATTAGTGATCTGCAAAGTTGAACAAAAAAAAAAAAAAAAAGTGATGCATCAACTTTATCAAAAATAATTCATCACAAGAGCCTCGGTCAATCGTCAGTTGCCAATTCTACAATAATCTACTTTTTTTTTTTAAGATAAAAAAAACTTAATTTAGAAATAAACTTTACACATAAATAATGCGGCAAGGAAAGAACGATGCTATTCATATTGACTCCATTTGGTTGGTATTCGCATGATTCTTTTTTCTTGCCCAGCTTTTCATTCACGGCGATCCTTCCTAATAAACCAACTTATAGATTGAGACATCAACCAAATCGTCAAAGCATCTCGGTGAAAATGTGCGTGCAAACGAAGTTCATAAAGACTCATGCAAAACTAGAAGGGGGCTTGTTGAATTGATGGTTACAGTATTCACATTAGAGCTGGTTGCTAAGCTACCAACCTCAGCTGGATCAAATCTAAAATTGTAGAAGAATTAATTTGATAGCTCGATCAAACTTGATATTAATTGCTTGATGTTTTTTTTAATTATATTTTTGACTGTACGTTAATAATGCTATAAATAAAGAGAAATACAATGGGATAAGAAAATGGCGTGAGAGGAAGACTTTTGTGTAGATTTTGAAAAAAAAAATAAAGTTGGACCACAGCTTGATAGATGACGGAGGAGACTTGACTTAAAGAAAGCCTAATTGAACCGTAGTTGTGCAGGTCATGTCATATGTTGATCACTGAAATGAAGTCAATTCTACCGTGACCCATCGCTGCCGCCAGGTCATGACCCATATTAATGCTTCGAAAGGCGACCCATGCGTATATCTTTCATCACCAACAAAGGTAAATCAGTACGAGCGTTCGTAGTTTTATTATTAAAAAAATATTATTATTATTTATTAGCTTCGACAGAACTCTTACGATTATCTGTCAATCAATTTTTTTTTATTTACCATTTGATATATCTTTGAGAAGCTTACATCATTCAGATTCGATATATCTAATGAAAAACTAACTCAGCGATAGACTGAATTGTCGTCAGATGATCCATCACTTCGATTTTTAGAGTTGAAAGCGAGAAGACTCGTACCCCTTGTTTTTACTCAAATTTTATTTTTAAATATATGTGATTCGATCATCCTAAATTATGATTATTCGTCTGCATCAAAAAAAAAAATTAAAATTAAATTTTAAAAAAAATTACTGATAGTAAAAGAATGAGACATGATTAATAATCAACATAAAATAATCATCCAAACATCTTGATGTAAACAAAGATGCCTCTCGTTTCCTTTTGTACTGTTAGGCACTAAAGCAACATGTACGTTCTACCTCCCTCTCTCTTCTTTCAAAGGGAAAGTCCACCTAACACCTTGAAAAAATTATGTGGACTTCTGACTTTAGCTTAACTTGTTTGAAGGTCTGGTCCAGATGCTGAAATAGAAGAACTTCTGAAAGCGGAACGCCCTGAACATAGCCTTCGCATGGCCGGGTGGAAGAGATTCAATATGATGGTGGAAATTAGGGTGGTTGAACGTAGCCCTTCAAGGGCTTGACAGTGTGATAAGGGTCTGAGATGTGCTCTGTGACCGATCCCATAATTATATGGAACTTCTAGCCCTTGTTTCTTTTGCAAACATGTCTTACTTCTGACACAAACCATCTCTCTCCTCAGTTACAAGGCTAGCTTTTAGCTGTCATTGAATTCGGATAAGCTTGGGCTTGGCAGAGGCAAGGAATAAGTGTTGAACTTTTATTCCCCCCTTAAAAAAAAAATAAAAAGTAATCATCACGTCAATATCACGTGACAACTAAAGATGCTAGATTTTTATAACGAATAATAGTAAAAAGCAACAACATTCATCCTTTAAAAAAATTGTCTTGATTAAGGGTATCTATAGTGGTAAGATGATAGTCATCGTATCTACTTCCCCATTACTTTTAATTATAGATTTAAACGATAAGAGTTAATTACAACTGTAATCAAAATTGAGATATTGATTGCAAATTCTTTTAATTTAGGAAGGATTATATAAATACCATAGTTAAGGAAAGGTAAGTGGAATTAACCCATTTGTTTGAAATCTTAGTTGCTTTGTATGACTGGAAGATTTTAAATATCTAAAAGCACATGCCAACATGTTTTTAGTTTCACTTCGACTATGCATTGAGAAGATCTTGAGTACTTGTATAAGATCAAAGAGCTCAAATAATATTTTTTTACTATCTTTTTAAGTAAAATCTGAATTATTATTATATATTAGAACAAACTTAGTTTATGCCCCATGTGGATTAGAAAATACTTCAGATGGGCTCGATATATTTATGATTAGATCTGATATGAACTTTTAGACCAGCTAAAACCAAAGCTTAAATAGAAAAGGTATGTAAGAGTTTATGTTGGCTAAGTGTTTAGTTTCATATTAATTATGTATGAGATCTTTATTGTTTATATAAGATAAGGGGCTAAAAATATAATACCTTATTATCTAATTTCTTTTAGTAAAATTCTGAGATATTATAAAGCGCAAATCATATTACCTCTAAAACTTCTACTACTCGATTTTGAAGCATAGGTATATGGTGGAATAAACAAGCAATTGCTTCCATGGGGCCATCGCTTATAATGCATCAGCTTCAAAGTCTTGAGTCTTTGAAGTTTTGGTGCAGCAGTTGGAAAGTCTCTCTGAAATTATGCTAAATACACACGGCGTTGTAAAACACCATATGTTGAGATATATTCCAACGCATATAATGCAAAGTTTTATTCCCAATGGCTAATATTACTAAAGAGAGTTCCCAATAAAAGATGTTTTGCCTGATGCTAATGCAAAATAAATAAAAACCTGGCACTTTAATATCTCTTTTTTTTTAAAAAAAAAAGACTGATGATATTTAAATTTGTTAATCTTCAATACTGCCACTATAAGAAAATATTGAAATAGCGACGCAAATTTAGCGACACATCATTACGTCGCTAAATTGCGACAACTTTGCGATGCCTCCGTAACAACAAAACATTGCGACGCAATTAGCGACGCATTAACGACTCAATAAAAAAAAAAAAAAAAATTAATTTTTTTATTTAGCGACGCAAATAATGGTCGAAATATTTTTAAATTAATTTTTATAAAATATAAATATGGAAAAAAAAATATTGCGACGCAACTCAATGCGTCGCAATGTTTTTAAAAAATTAAATATGTTAAATAGCAACGTATTACACTACAAGAGAAATAAAATATTGCGACGCTCAATGCGTCGCAATTGCGTCGCTAAACATGATATTGCGACGCAATAGCGACGCAATGACGGCGTCGCTCAACTGTCCGTCGCAATACCATTTGTCGCAATTGTGTCGCAATATTGCGACTCTCTGCGACGCATGCAAATGCATCGCTATATTTAAAAATAATTTTTAAAAATAAAATTATTATTAAATATTGCGACGCACTATATTACGTCGCAATATTGCGATGCATCTGAATACGTCGCAATATTTAATAATAATATTTTTGGTATAATAGCGACGCAATTTGAGTCGCTAATGCGTCGCAAATAAAAATTATTTTAAAATATTACGACGCAGGGTCATTGCGTCGCAATATTTATTAAAAATTTTTAAGATAAAATAGCGATGCATTTGTAGTCGCTAATGCGCCGCTATTAAATTTATTTTTAAATTATTACGATGCCAGATCATTGCGTCAATATTTAATAATAATATTTTAAAAATATTAGCGATGCAATTTCAGTCGCTAATGCGTCGCAAATTTTGTTTTTAAAAAAATATAAAAAATTAAAAATTAAAACGGTTAATACAATTTCGCTAAATCTAAATATTGATACAAATATTTTTCACTCAATCCAAACAATAATAAATTTCAAAAATAATTTATATATTAAAATTTTGAAGTTTTTACAACATAAAAAAAGAAAAGAAAATACATCAAGAATCTGGGCGATCACGTGGAGGCTATGGAGGCTGAAGACTCTGCGACAAGCGTCTAACCATATCCCGCAAATAATGCATCTTATCTCGCATGTCTGCAATCTCCTGATCCCGGCCTCGCATACGATCCTCAAAATCCTGCTCGACCTCCTGGCGAACCTCCTCTGCAATAGATCTGCGAAGGTCCTGTAAACGCTCGGGAGGAAGATCACCAGGAACTCGCGAGCTGGAGGCCTGATGGGGAAAAATGTAGAAGCTCTAGTGCCCAGACCATAGACCCTGCGGTCTCGTGGCTGGGCACCAACAGCCTTCAAAAACACGCCGACTCTCCTCTGCTGAGAGTTCGACGGGCGTCTCCCCATCAGTAGAGTCGACTTGCGATGCCTGGGAGCGAAGCTCCTCGACTCATGTCTTGAAATTATGAAATCAACAATAAATGAGTTAATAAATTTCTCGAAATAAAATTTTAGAAATTAAACAGATACTACATATATCTAATTTCTTACTGCAACCTCCCGTGATCGCGTATCGACCCAGGAACCATCCCTCCTGGTGTGTGTGATGATGAATTTGCAAGACTAAGGCTTACAAATTCTCAAACAGGTCTAAAGGTTAAAGTGTTGTGATTATGGAAGTCCGAAGACAATCGAACTTATGCTTGTTATTCTTAACTTCTTGTGAATTATACATGTTATCACTAACTTTTAAGATTATTGTGTCAAATACAAATGTTTGCGAATACTAAAATGTAAATCATTGAAACTAATAATTTGTCGCTGAAAATTAAATAATATTACAACAAGATTTTTTATTTAGCATTACATAATTTAATGCATCATTTAGTTTCCAGCAGAATATAAATAATCAAGACATAACAAATGTAAATAGTTACAAATGCACAAATACTATTGCATAAATATTTGCTTAAATTAATTATTGCATAAATATTATACAAATTAAATAATAAACATTATATAAATTAAATAATAAACAAAAAAAAATTTTTGTGACAGTGGCCTGGCCGAACAAGAAATAAAATGGGGGGGGGGACCGGCCCCCCCTGTTAAGAAAAAAATTTTTTTTTTTTGACAGTGGCCTGGCCACCGTGGCCAGGCCACTGCCGGCCACGGCCGGGGGGGGGGGGGGGCGGGGGGTTTCCCCCTCTGTTAAGAAAAAGAAATTTTTTTTTTTTGAAAGTGGCCTGGCCACCGTGGCTAGGCCACTGCCGGCCACGGCAGCGGCCGTGGCCGGAGAAGACGGCCATGGCAGCGGCCGTGGCCGCCTTGTCCGGCAGCGGCCACGGCCGTGGCCGGACAAGAAATAAAAGGGGGGGGGGGGGGGGGTTTTCCCCCCCTCCTGTTATGAAATTTTTTTTTTTTTTTTTTGACAGTGGCCTGGCCACCGTGGCCGGAGAAGACGGCCACGGCAGCGGTCGTGGCCGGAGGGAAATCATTAAATTTTTTTTTTATATAGTGTAGGGGCTTACCTTCGTCGAGAGAAGAAGTCGGAGTCGGATGAGAACGCCGGGGAGCCGGAGGAGCGAGGTGGGAGCCGGATTTTTTTTGAGCACGGCGGTGGCGGCGGCTAGGTCAAGACGGGGAAGAAGAAGAGAAGGGCGGTTTATATATAAGTTCTTAGCGACGAAATTATTTGCGTTGCTATATGGTCGCAATATTTTTTTTAATTTATTCTGTCTTAGCGACGCATTAGTGCGTCGCTAATGCGTCGTTAATATTATTTTATTATTAATTTATGAAAAAATAGTGATGCCAATAATTGCGTCGCTAATGCGTCGCTAACTTGGCGCCAACATCAGGCGGGAAATTTATTTTTATTTTCTAAGCATTGCGACGCAAAAATGCGTCGCAATAATTTTTTAATATTTTTAATCAACTATATGTATTTTAATAATATAATTGCGATGCATATATTTCATCGCAATATTTGTTTATTTTTTTAAAAAAAATGTGTCGCTAAGGCATCGCAATATTTTTTTAATATTTATAAATGATAATATTTATAATTAATGTTAATAATTGCGACGAAAAAATTGCGTCGCAATATATTTTATAAAATTTTTAATTACATAAATTTATTTTAAAAATATTGCGACGCAACTTATGCGTCGCAATATTATATTGCTTTTATTTTTAAGACTGAAAATTTTTTTTTAACTTAAAATAATTGCGACGCATAAGTGTCGTCGCAATATTTGTTTAATTTTTTCCTAAAATGAGTCGCTACGGAGTCGCAAAAATTCTTAATTATTTATTAATGTTAATATTAATAATTTATGATAATTATTGCAATGCCTTATTGCATCGCAATAATTTTTTAATATTTTTAATTAGATATATTTATTTAAAAATAATTGCGACGCAAATTATGCATCGCAATATTATATTTTTTTATTATTAATACTGATAAAAATTATATTGACTAAAAATATTGCGACGCATACATTGCATCGCAATATTTGTTTAATATTTTTTCTAAAATGCGTCGATACGGCATCGCAATAATTTTAAAATATTTTCAAAACTTTTTAATAACTTTTTTTTGAGTAATTATAAGTGATCCGACGGTTGCGATCGATCCAAGCCCTGATCCCGATCGGCCACGACCGATCCCGGACCGTTGCGATCGGTCCAAGATCGGCGACGATCCGACGGTTGCGATCGATCTAAGCCGTGATCCCGATCGGCCACGACCGATCTCGAACCGTGGCAATCGGTCCGATCGGCAAAGATCCGACGGTTGCGATCGATCCAAGCCCTGATCCCGATCGGCCACGACGATCCCGGACCGTTGCGATCGGTCCAAGATCGCTGGCGATCCGACGGTTGCAATCGATCCAAGCCCTGATCTCGATCGGCCACGACTGATCTCGGACCGTGGCGATCGGTCCGATCGGCAACGATCCGACATTTGCGATCAATCCAAGCCGTGATCCCGATCGACCATGACCGATCTCGGACCGTGGCGATCGGTCCGATCGGCGACGATCCGACGGTTGCGATCGATCCAAGCCCTGATCCCGATCGGCCACGACCGATCCTGGACCGTTGCGATCGGTCCAAGATCGGCGACGATCCGACAGTTGCGATCGATCCAAGCCGTGATCCCGATCGGCCACGACCGATCTCGAACCGTGGCGATCGGTCTGATCGGCGACGATCAGACGGTTGCGATCGATCCAAGCCCTGATCCCGATCGGCCACGACCGATCCCGGACCGTTGCGATCGGTCCAAGATCGGCGACGATCCGATGGTTGCGATCGATCCAAGCCCTGATCCCGATCGGCCACACCGATCCCGGACCGTTGCGATCGGTCCAGATCGGCGACGATCCGACGGTTGCGATCGATCCAAGCCGTGATCCTGATCGGCCACGACCGATCTCGGACCGTGGCGATCGGTCCGATCGGTGACGATCCAACGGTTGCGATCGATCCAAGCCCTCATCCCGATCGGCCATGATCGATTCCAGACCGATGCGATCGGTCCGACATCGCTGGCGATCCGACGGTTCCAATCGATCCAAGCTGTGATCCCGATCGGCCACGACCGATCTCGGACCGTGGCAATCGGTTCGATCGGCGATGATCCGACGGTTGCGATCGATCCAAGCCCTGATCCCGATCGGCCACGACCGATCCCGGACCGTTGCGATCGGTCCAAGATCGGCGATGATCCGACGGTTGCGATCGATCCAAGCCATGATCCCGATCGGCCACGACCAATCTCGGACCGTGGCGATCGGTCCAAGATCGGCGACGATCCGACGGTTGCAATCGATCCAAGCCCTGATCCCGATCGGCCACGACCGATCTCGGACCGTGGCGATCGGTCCGATCGGCAACGATCCGACATTTGCGATCAATCTAAGCCCTGATCCCGATCGGCCACGACCGATCTCGGACCGTGGCAATCGGTCCGATCGACAAAGATCCGATGGTTGCGATCGATCCAAGCCCTGATCCCGATCGGCCACGACCGATCCCGACCGTTGTGATCGGTCCAAGATCGCTGGCGATCCACGGTTCCAATCGATCCAAGCCGTGATCCGATCGGCCACGACCGATCTCGGACCGTGGCGATCGGTCCGATCGGCGACGATCCGACGGTTGCGATCGATCCAAGCCCTGATCCCGATCAGCCATGACCAATCCCGGACCATTGCGATCGGTCCAAGATCGGCGACGATCCGACGGTTGCGATCGATCCAAGCCGTGATCCCGATCGGCCACGACCGATCTCGGACCATGGCGATCGGTCCGATCAGTGACGATCCAACGGTTGCGATCGATCCAAGCCCTCATCCCGATCGGCCATGACCGATTCCAGAC
>UESW01004479.1:1201066-1271009 GCA_900491605.1 Calamus simplicifolius
ATTTTTTATTAGATTAGTTATAAATTAATTAATTTATGTCATAGTCGTAGCTCTTTGGATAGACTGATTTAGCTCATCAATCATGACTCTTTAAATCAACTGATTAAACTCATAAATCGTAGCTATTTAGGTCAATTAATTTAGCTTATCAGTTTTAACTTTCAAGTAAGCTGATTTTAGACCATCAACCTTATCTCTTTAGATCATCAATCAAAACTCTTTAGATAGGTCGAGCTGAATTAGCTTAGCTATTTAGGTCAACTAATTTAGCTCATTAACCATAACTCTTTAGATTAGCTAATTTCAAAATTGCAGTCGTAGCTTTTCATTTCTTTATAGCTGTTTATGCAATAATATTTGTGCATTTGTAGTTATTTACAATTGTTATGTCTTGATTATTTACATTCTGCTTCAAATTGAATGATGCATTAAATTATGTAATGCTAGAATGAAAGTCTTGTTGTAGTTTATTTAATTTTCAGCAACAAATTAGTAGTTTCAATGATTTATATTTTAGTCTTCACAAACATTTATATTCGACATAATAATCTTAAGAAGTCAGTGACTATATATATAGAACACTATTCCTATATATGTATAATTGACAAGAATTTATGAATAACAAGCATAAGTTCGATTGTCTTCGGATTTCCATATTATTAATCACAGCACTATAACCTTTAGACCCGTTTGAGAATTTGTAAGACTTAGTCTTGCAAATTCTCAAATTGTCCTGGTGGACAGTTTGAGAATATTTTTTGCGATATGTTAGTCTGCTATTAATCATCGTTGGTTGAGATTGCGGTTGTATTTGCTCATACGTTCTCCTAGTGTGGCATATATGCCACACATTTAGGAGAACATATGGGAAATGCTGCTGAAATTTCAACGTAACCGATCGATGATATTAATAGCAGAATAACATATCACAAAAAATATTCTTGAATGGGATAGGGCCTTACCTTTTAGACATGGAGTGAAGGTGGAATTAATTTAGGACACTTGAATGCTTGTGAAGTCTCATGATTAATCGTAGCCGTGGCCTAGCCTTGCAGGGTAGGGACCTTAGTTGTCTTAAAGTTTTATGTAACTGGCTTAGAGAGTTAAAATTTTTAGATGGTTATGCCTCAAATATCGGTAGGTGTATGGACATGCATAAGCTCAAGTTGTTCGGCATGAAGAGTCACGACTATCATATTTTCATGCAACGGTTATTGCCTATAGCTTTTCGTGAGTTGCTTCCGCAACATGTCTGGAAGGCATTGACAGAGCTCAGCTTGTTCTTTAAGGAGTTGTCTGCCACATTCATTACTTCTGCATCCATTGCAAGGCTTGAAGAGGAAATTCCAATTATTTTATGCAAGCTGGAGCGAATATTTCCTCTCAGTTTTTTTTGACTCAATGGAGCATTTACCGGTTCACTTGCCATACGAAGCGAGCATATATAGCTGGTCCCATGCAGTATCGCTGGATGTATCCTTTCGAGAGGTAAATATATACATCATTTAGACATATTGACATTTCAAATATTATTTCATTGCGAGAAAATTGGTTAATTTTTTGTTTCAACTTTACATATAGGTACCTTAAGAAGTTAAAAAATAATGTGTAATAAGGCAAGGGTTGAAGGTTCTATATGCAATGCACACTTGGTCGAAGAAGTTTCAGCTTTTGCCTCACATTACTTTGAGGTCACGTCCACACAAGGAGCCGAATCTTGGTCGTAACGATGACGTATGTGTGGACGAAGGAGAACCTGATGACGGTAGAATATCAATTTTTAAAGGTATCGGCCGTTCATTTGGGGGGCAGAAGTCAAGAAATCTTAGCGATATGGAGTATAATGCAGCACATTATTATATCCTAATGAACTGTAGAAAGTCGATCCATATATTGAGTAAGTGTATACTTCAATGCTTAATTGGAACTTTTAATTTAAATTACAATATACCATAATATTTAATTGCTAACATCAGTTTTAATCCTTATCATCCCATAAGGATGTATTGTGATAGACAACGACAGATGAATCCCGACATCAGTCAAGTTGCAATTGGACAGAAGTTAGAAACGAGTTCGCTTATTGGTTTTATGAATTTGTGAGTAGTATCACTCAATCAATTTCAATAATGGCTTTAATTTTTGAATTGGTTGTGAATAGCTTATTAATTTATAGGTAAACGGTCCATGGTCCCCAACCGATAATATTTTCATTAAATGTCTATCGCAATGGCCATTGAAGACCGTAACAACCTCTATTGGGTATAAATTTCAGATTGAACGATTAGCAGCTTCAAGAGGCACGCAGAACTGGGGCGTGTGTGTTAAAGGAGAAAGTGTTGGAGCAAATATGCAGGATTATTACGGAAAGTTAGTAGAGGTGGTTGAAGTTGAATATCCCAGTTGGCCTATGAAACGAACCGTATTGTTTCGTTGTGATTGGTTCGATCCGACAGTTCATGTGGGTAAAAAGGGTTCATAACGACTATAATTTGGTTGAAGTGAACCATCGACGAAGATTGCAGAAATATGACCCATTCATCCTTGCATCCCAAGCTCAGCAAGTGTTTTACTGCGGATATCCAAGTTTGCGCAACGACAAGCGAGATTGGTGGGCTGTTTCTAAAATCGTCCCACGTTCAACAATCTTATTAGAGGAGAGTTCATCAAGTCAATCAGCCGAGTGCCCTGCATTTCAAGAGGATGAGATAAAAATGCATGCAATTGAGGACGACACAAGGGCTCCTGAAACATCACTTAGAGATCCAAATGGTGATGTCCAAGAAATTGCAGGATGCAAATGTTCGGTTTCCTTCCGATGATAATGAAACTGAATCGCAGTCCGATACGGCATCGGATGTTGAACCACATTTCACGAAACAAATGACACCGATTAAACATAGAGGTTTTTTAAATTCAACTTTATTTTTATAAGTGTTAAATTTTTACATAGTCAATCATTAATCGTAATTTAATTGCATGATTCTTTAGTATTTTCAGTATGACAGGTAGAGGTAGATCTACCGACGACATACGGAGTGAGCAGGGACGTACCCTGCTGCATCAAATCACATAAGCTTGGAGATGGAGAGTTCGGATCTCCACACATCGCACAGCCTTCGATCTCTCCAGCATCCTGCATTGGTATTACCATCCAGCCGATCGGCGCATACCTCCGAGAGTTCTTCCACCATCGACCGCACCGTACTTCGACTTGATGCTCATGGGCTGTAAGTATATACTAATTAAAAATATATGTTTATGTTTTTAAGTCAATTACTTATAAACATGCATTTTTTTTAACAGATTTATTGAGCATCATGTATCCAGCCACATCAGCGCCATATTTCAGAGGCGTGTAGATCCCAGTGGCTACGATTGGCGCCACGTATCTCCAGCTACGAGGGAGTTTTATTTTTCTGAGTTTTAGGTAAACTTATTAAATACAATTTATCACTGATATAAAATTTCTTAATCTTAATAAATTCTGAAACTAACTATTTATTTTAATGCAGAAAAAGTTTACGTGGGACCCTGCCAGCCATGATGCCATTAGGGCAGCATGGGAGGCTCTTACGGGACGATGATACTCCGACATGCTTCATCATTGGAGGTCATCGGGTCAGCATCCTGCGCATGTGCCAGAGGGTATTTGGCACGAGTGGCAGCAGGCCTGGTAGTCCGATGGCTGGCGCAGGAGGTCCGCATCAGCCAGCACGAACCACCGATCCGAGAAGGGCGGTCCTGGCACGGGTCTCTCCCGCCATACTTCGGGCTCCATTTCGATTCAGGGGCACAGACGCCGTATGGTAAGAAAAATAAATAATTTAATTACTAATTTAGTTATTTATAAATATTTATATTAATATCAATTTTTTTATTGTTATAGTCTGAGCAGGAGGGCGGAGATCCTGGTGAGTTTCGTCTATTCAGGGCGACACACACCAGGAGGGACGGTTCCTGGGTCGACACGATCACGGAAGGTTGCGGAAAGAAATTAGCTTTATGTAGTATTTGTTTAATTTCTAAAATTTTATTTCGAGAAATTTATTAACTCATTTATTGTTGATTTTATAATTCAAAGACACGAGTCGAGGAGCTTCGCTCCCAGGCATCGCAGGTCGACTCCACTGATGGGGAGATGCCCGTCGAACTCTCAGCAGAGAAGAGTCAGCGTGTGTTTTTGGAGGCTGTTGGTGCCCAGCCGCGAGACCGCAGGGTCTATGGTCTGGGCACTAGAGCTTCTTCATATTTTCCCCATCAGGCCTTCAGCTCGCGATTTTCTAGTGATATTCCTGCCGAGCGTTTAGACGACATTCGAAGATCTATTGCGGAGGAGGTTCGGCAGGACGTTCATCAGGAGGTTCGGCAGGAGGTCGAGCACGAGTTCGAGCAGCGTATGCGAGGCCAGAATCAGAAGCTTGCAGACATGCAAGATCAGATACGTCATTTGCAGGATATGGTTAGCCGCTTGTCGCAGGGTCTCTAGCCTCCACGTGATCGCTCAGATTCTTGATGTATTTTTTTCTTTTTATATGTTGTATATGAAAACTTCAAAATTTTAATATATTAATTATTTTTAAAAATTGAATGATTATTGTTTGGATCAATATGAGTGAAGAATGTTTCTATCAATATTTAAATATAACGAAATTGTATTAACCGTTTTAATTTTTAATATTTTTTTTTTTACAAAAAATTTAATTAGCGATGCATTAGCGACTGAAATTGCATCGCTAATATTTTTAAAATTATTATTAAATATTACGACGCAATGATCTGGCGTCGCAATAATTTAAAAAAAATTTAATAGTGACGTATTAGCGACTCAAATTGCGTCGCTATTATCTCTAAAATATTATTATTAAATATTACGACGCAAGGTTATTGCATCGTAATATTTCTCTAAAATATTATTATTAAATATTACGACGCAAGGTTATTGCATCGTAATATTTTAAAAAAATTTTCTTAGCGACGCTTAGCGACTCAAATTACGTCGCTATTATATCTAAAATATTATTATTAAATATTGTGACGCAACTAAATGCGTTGCAATATTGCGACGCAATTGAATGCATCGCAATATTTAATAATAATTTTAAATATTAAAAATTAGTTTTAAATTTAGCGACGCATCCAAATGCGTCGCAGAGAGTCGCAATATTGCGATGCAATTGCGACAAATTGAGATTGCGACGAATATCTGAGCGACGCCGTCATTGCGTCGCTATTGTATCGCAATAGCATGTTTAGCGACACAATTGCGAGGCATTTGGGCGTCGCAATATTTTTTTCTCTGTGTGCTACTATAGTTGAGTCAGAGAAGAAAATGAAGTAGGAAATCTTTTTATGTCCCAGCTTTGTTGATACCCTTTTTATTTCATTCTGGTGTTTATTCTCTCTCAAGGGTGATGAGAGTCTTTGAGCAAGTCAAGGTCGACAGGATTTCTTGACAAGGAATGTTCATTGTTGCAGTGTATTGAAGATATTGCATGACTGGAAAAAAAAAGGAAAAAAGAAAAAGAAAAAGATGGTGTGTACGTTGATCATGCCCAAAGCAACGTCTATTTATTTTGCAAAGTAAACCAGTCTCAGCCACTCCTTAAAGATAACACTTTCACTGTTATTGTAAAGATAAGAAAGAAGAAAGCAACCTATGGCTTTTCTTTTTGGAGAGAAAAGCTGAATTAAAGGGATTTGCTTCTGTACCTTTTTTTTGTGTTGATGAAGCTTCCCTAACTATTATTTTTGTTTCTAAGTTTTTGTTATGGTAGTGAAATCATTTAACTGGAAGATTTCCCAGCCGGCTCTTAACATCTAGTTCAAATGTATGGACGGCTAAAAAAAAACTATGAGGTATTAAAATGCATGGATTCATAATGCACACATGTATACAGTTGTTCTAGGTTGCTATTGCTTCAAATGGGAAGTAGTTTTTTTTATTGGCCATCACTGCCATTGCTTTCATGCGTATAAAGCATTGTTGCAAGTAAAACTGCAACGTAGTTTTTACAGAGCGTAGAGGGTGACGAATGAAAAATTTAACAGAAATGCAGTCACATTAATGTAAGGAAAATTATGTAATGGTAATACAAAGTACCACCTCAAAATATTTATATTGGAGTGATTGTCGATTGACTAATTTGGGATGAAGAAATTTAACAATCCAGGATTTCATGCACAACGCTAGTTCAAAAAGTATTTTTGGGCTTCTTGTATTCAAAATTTTTTCTAAAATATAACCAATATGAGACTAAATAACACTTGCCAATATAAAATTTTATAGAACTAAAATAATTAGAAGCTTAATTATCTTAAAGTGGGACCACTGCAGATATATTGGGGCGAGAATTAGTGAGTCAGCAGGACTGCGGATGCATAATGAAAAAGCTTATCCAAGACATTATCCAATTCATGTAGTCATGCATTACTTGTGACTCTGGTTGTTAGAGAACAAGGCAAAGAAATTGAGAGTTTTGGATGACACTGGTCTTAAAAAGAAACAGGCAGGTATGTTTAATTGGATTACTTGCTATCATTGCATCAGAAATGATAAAAATAGACCTACAATGCCGAGTCACATGACTGGAGACTTCTAAAGAGCTTCGTTGAACCATAAAATATGACCCAACAATTACATGCTCTCGCCAAAGATGTCAAATGCTCCAGAGAATAATCGCATGCCATCGAACCGTCAATGTCCAAAGACTTCATCCTTCAAGCAGCAACAAAAACTTTAGCACGGCGGAAACCAGCAGAACGTTCTCTCCAAGTACGCAAGAACCGGGCATCTGGGGATCAGTTTTCTTACAGTTTGCACCGCGGTAGCTTTGCAATGCCGGCGAAGATCGAGCTCTCGAATGTCGAGCCACACTGCATGGATATGTCAGCCCAGATTTGGTCCAAGTCTCGGTCCGAATGAATGAAGAGGGTTCAGATGTAGGGCTAATAACGGATCCAATAAATTTTGACCGCATTTTTATTTATATTCAAATTATATTATAGTTGTATATTTATTTTTTACTCTAATTGAAACTGAAAAATTGTATCTTCATCATTTATTTTCAATTTTACCCTAGTAGCCATATCAAAGTGAATTTCAATATTTTATTTCGATCGAGTATAAAAGAAGTGACTGAATAATATACAAACATATGCAATAAGAATTTCAAGAAGCCTAGATAAAAGAGTCTCACATTTGTATATCGATATATAATAAATATGGATATGCTTGATATTCGATTCATATCCGTATCCATTTAGAACAAATATGAAAATAAATGTTAATATCCGTTAAAAAATATGGATACAAATATAAATATATTACTATTTGATCCGTATCCGATTCATTTTCAGCCCTATTCAGATAGGTGACATTACATCCCGGCTATGGGGGGTAAAATCAACATTGCATTAATATCCGTGCGAAGCGGCTAAGGCCGACCTCCTCCATAGCTCAGCTCCTTCCGAGCTTCCGTAGCTCGGCCCTTCCGGGCTTCCGTAGCTCGGCTCCTTCCGGGCTTCCATAGCTCGGCCCCTTATGGGCTTCCATAGCTCGGCCCTTATGGGCTTCCCTAGCTCGACCCTTCCGGGCTTCCGTAGCTCGGCTCCTTCCGGGCTTCCCTAGCTCGGCCCCTTCCGGGCTTCCGTAGCTCGGTCCTTCCGGGCTTCCGTAGCTCGGCCCTTCCGGGCTTTCATAGCTCGGCTCCTTCCGGGCTTCCATAGCTCAGCTCCTTCCGGGCTTCCCTAGCTCGGCCCCTCTGGGCTGCCATGGCTCGACTCCTTCCCGAGCTCTCGTAGCTCGCTTCCCCCCGAGTCTCTATGACCCGGCTTCATCAAGCGATCCACAACCTAATACCTACCTCCGCGGAACCTGACGCAGGAGAGCCCAGGCTTACCAGAACGATATCCTAGATAAGGAATCATGTCGAGACGTGGCCTAGAGCCTATCATAACTGCCCCAGGTCTACTCGACCGGATCTCGAGACATCAAGGTGCTCTCCCAGCTGTCGATCCCCTAACAAACAGGATACGGATTCCACGGCCCCACAGCGGGCTGATTCTATCCACCTCCGTATTCTAACAACCTCTGAACCTTCCAGAAAACGCTCAAGGTCCAAGTGACAGTCTATAAATTGAACACTCCCAGATTCCCTCAGGTACGCATCTCCTTACGCAGACACACATATCTTTTTGGCACACTCATACGTGCGCTCTTACCCTCACGGCTCTCTCCGGTGGCTCGTTGATGCTCTTGCCCTCTAGAGCTCTTGATTGGCCATCCCCAGAGAGGTCTTTCGAAGAGATCCACCTCCCCATTATCTGATTAATCGCCGATTTCTTCTCCATTGACTTGAGCGTCGGAGGGTCTTCCGCGAAGGGCCAACCCCAACGCCTCTCGCACGAGGACTTTTTGTGCAGATCCGTCCCCCCTTCCCTGGAGATCGACCGTGCCCGAGTCGAAGGACGGATCCTGACGGCAACACCGGTAAAGCAGCAAGCTTTGGTAAAATACTCGAACATCTTGATGTTGTCGTTGGGGATATCGCTAGTGTCAATGACGATCTAGGAAATGGAAGCCCAGAGATATCTCCATCTTTTCGACAGAATGCCAGTCTGTAGACAGACAGGAGAGAATGCGTTGAAGGACGGCATCAGTGATCGAGTAGGCTAATTCGGTCCGCACACAGCCTGCTAGCGTCTCTGATGTGAAATGTTGCACCAGAGATGGCAACGAGGCTAGTACAAGATGAACTATAAATGTTAGATAGAGTTCAGTTAGGAGTGCGACCATTCTACGAGCCTTGAGATTAGTTTGAACAGAGTTCGATGGCCCAAAGCTCTTGTTACGTGAATTGATTTGCTGTCAACTAGTAAGCTGGCGTACGGTTACGGAATTAGTGAGGAATATTCTCAAATTTTGCCAAACACCAAAGAATTGGGGCAGAGGATATCCCTCCACCTATATAATACTATAAACTTGCTCTTATTTTCTTATCATTTCACCTTATTCACCTCAATAAACACTCAAAAAAGTAGGGTTATTGGTCCTTGCAATCTCTCCCCCAACTTGTTTTACAACTAGAACTACCTGAGGACCGATTGAGAGCCATAGCCAATCTAAATTTGAAATCTGTGGATTGAGTGGCCAAGCTAATCAAATTACGTCTAGAAGCCTATGACCAACATTTGCAGGCCCATTTTTTTAAATTTATTTTTTCAAAATATATTTTTTGGATCCGCATTTGTATCTAATGGAAATGCATCCATTCCGAACCTTTCGGAGGAAAATCCTAAAAAATAATCTACGCTGCCATGATTTTATACACCTGGACAAAATAGAATGTATCACAGGATTGTTGCATGGTATTATGATCAATTAAGGGCTCTGTTAAGAACTGCATGCAATGAGCTTAGAAATAGTATATACCAAAATTAATACTTCTACTCTGTGGCCATAATGATGAAGCAAACTCTGATTTCAGGCATCCAAACAAGGTATTCAAGTGTAGGATGGCTTCATGAGTCAACAAAGCACTGATCATAACTAAAACACAACCATGCCATGAAAGTAACCACAACTTATGTTTAGCAGAGCAGCAATGCTATATTGACAAAATGTGCAATATGTGCTCTATCAAGGATCAAACTCTCAAAAATTTAAAAAAAGTCCAGACCAAGCACAATAGTCTATAGCTTTGGCCATCTCCTTGACCGCATGCCTTTTTTGTCACAGTTCTTTTCTCCCAAGACGAACAATCAAATCCATGCTAGCGTGATCCAGGCGAACTGAGGAAGGTGCGAGGGCTTATTATTCTTTTATTTTTAAGAGTTTATATGACCAGATTAGCGCGCACGCACACACATATATATATATATAGTTTTTCAGACTATCAATCCCAACACTACAAAAAAAAAAAAAATAGCAACGCCATTTTTTTGCGATGCTAAACAAGAAAATGTGTCGCTAAATGGACTTAACGACGGTATTGCAAAGAAAAGATATCCTCACTAAAGCTTCAATCGCTCGCTGAACTTTAACTCGTCACAAAGGCATTGCTATCTTGCGACACGAAATAAAGCGTCGCTAAATAACCATGCAAAACTGGCGTCGCTAAATAGAGACGTAAAATATAGCATCGCTATTTAGCGACGCCAGTTTTGCATCGCTATGGATTGCGTTGCTAAATTGCGATACAATTTTGCATCGCTATTTTGGAATGCTTTATTTGTATTGCAATGGCATCGCAATATAATTTTTTATATTTTTACTCAATGGGAAAAAAATTTAAACCTGTTTGTACAATTAATAAGAAAAATCTATCATTAATAACAATTGCTGCAAAAGTAGATAGATATCCACAAAGAAAACCCTTATAGTACCATGAATCAGAAATCTAACACCTGTCATAGATATATACATATTTTTGGACAAACAGGCAAGCAAAGCTACATGCATTATGCGAAATCTGTGAGTTCACTAATTGAATTCAAATATGTAAATAAGATGGAATAAGTGATTAATATAATTCAAATATAACACCTATTCTGTTATATGAAAATAACGAAAGAAGCAGTTACTAATTAATAATCTGAAATATAATTTGGACTGAGCAATATCAATGAAACACCAACCAGAGCAGAAGCAAGTTACTTGAGTTAATAATTGGGTTCATGTATTTGTGTCTCAGATTGTGTTTCCTTCATAGCACAAGTTTATGACTAATCAGTATTAATTTCTTTCAGTGATTTTGGAAGATCATTACCACGAAATACAGGTGCAAATAGAGCAAAGATATAGTTGGCACTAAAAATGCCGCATTTCTTGTCATTGGAAATGGGAGTCATCATGGGCAAAAGGCGTTAAGAATTATGAAGTCAGAAAATTTAAAAAAAGGAAGCAGTTTTAAAGTTTAGGTTTAGTATCAAACACATAGAAAGGCTATCAATCTGAAAAAAAATTCAGCAGTCCTCAAGGTTTGACAGCAATAGCAATAATGTATGATGACCCGTCACAATCAGTGCTGGTTATGTTGAAAAATCAGTGTTATGGGAACTGAGGCATGTCCATAAAAATCAGTGCCGGTTTATGTTGAAAACATAAATGAATATCTTTCTAAGTAACTGACTCTGACAATTTTGTTAACCAACATAGAACACAACCTACAGGAAATAAAAATTAAGCATCAGGAAGTTCTTGGAACAGAAGAGCACAAAAAGAAAAGCTGAAATCCAATCAACAACACAGCTTTGTTTTCATCACATTTTTGAGCAGTATGGTGGTTATTTGCCACCACGTTGGAATGAAAACAGGGACTCTCCCCTGGAGGATTGGTGCCAACCGGCTGAGCAACAGCTGCGGGTCTGAATACACATGATAAGAGATGGAAGTACAAACATAAAGAAAGTTGTCACTTGGCCAATTTCATGGGACATCTGGTAGAAGAGTATTCAAGAGAAACCACACATTCTGTCAAACCAAAACAAGCATTCCAGAAAAATCAACATATCAAGAATTTTGTATTTCTTCTGACACCATCAAATATCAACAAATTCCTTCAGACTGCTCAAGATCTCTAACAATGTTCTTATAAAATTCCTACTTCACTTCCACATTACAACAATATAGAAGTGACTAACAAGTAACAATTAAAAAACGAGAGAGAGAAAATAAAACTAGAAAGCAGATAAAGTAGCTGTAACTAAGTAATCAAAGTGGCAAGCATGAACTGACCTCACGAAGATTAATGAGATGCTCAAATGAATCCTTTATGGTATTCGAAAAGGCTTCATTTTTGAAGAAACTTTCTTCCCAAATTGTGTCAAGCGATGTTTTAAACTCTAAGAGATAAGTAACCAAATCTCTGTCCTTCTATTCATCCATAACAATGCCCTGTCCAGTACCATACGTGTTTAAATCGGGATTTTGTCTTTAAAAAAACATCATGATCAAATGGCAGCAACAGGGTAAGAGCCATTCACTTATAATGCTGGTAGTATTATCCAAGTCTACCCATAGATCAAAATTCAGGAAAATTGCAGGACCATAGTGTAAAATACTCTAGTGAATAATTGACTTACACACCATAAAATTTATTACAAGATGTCTTATAAATTTCAGCAATAACTTTCCCTACAAGAAATGATGTTTAACAGGAAGAAGATGCTGACATAATAATAACCCCTCATGACAAGCAGAAAAATGATGTTTGTTGCTATTAATAACCAGCTAAATAATATTAAATTTACAGAAAAAATACAAATCATTATCATAAGCCAGGATATCATTTATAAAAACGAAATGGCGTTCTTCATGCTACAAAAATTACAGAGAACAGTCTGTAAATTGAATATTTAAAAAATTATAGTCTCACCTCTAGAATTTCGAACTTATCCCTATCAACTTCCATGCTCGCTTGCTATGTTAAATCAGTGCAGGCCCTGTTGTTCTATAAGTAGGTCAATGACAGTCTCAAGTCAATAAGAAGTCAGTTATAATGACTAGAAAACTTTTTCTTATAAGTAAATCACAGAATTAACTTCCATTGGTAATAATTCTTACCTAAAAAGATCCAGCAGTTAAAACTAAGCAACAATCATGGATATTATCAAATTGATAATTTATAAGTAAAACTAAGCAACAATCATGGATAGCAACAATCATAAGTAATAATCATGGTTGCTGCCCAAAGTTACATATATTAAAATATTAACGAAATTACAAAAGAAATTTTAAGACATTAGAAATCCTTTCAAGCTGCAATGAATTTGTTACAGCATCCGATGCATTTATTGCATCGATTAATACATCACATCCTTTCTTACATAACAACAAAAGTAAAAGAAAATCAAGAGTCTTACTGGATCACGTGGTGGAGGCTAGGATGTATCGAAGAGAAAACCATGGGTGTTCTGTGATAGGAGGCGAACCAAATCTTGCATCTCACGCATCTGGTCATGAAGAAAGCGCCTCTCCTCTTCATGTTGCTGTCTGTCCGCAGCTTGCTGGGCTCTAATGTTTGCAAGCTGCTGCTGCAGCTCAGTAGTATGCTTGTCGAACTTCTGCTTCACTTGCTCTGTAATAGATTGCTTCATTTGATCTATCTGCTTAGCAAGAATATCGCCGGATCTAGCACGATGGAGGAAGTATCTGGATTCACCGTGACAAATGGTTCGTCATCGGCATTTGCACCTTCATTGCTTATCTCAACAATCCTTCCCTTTGTTTCACCATGATAGTTCAAAACTTCGTACCCAGCCACAAATCCCTTTCTACACATGCACCTTCATAGTTTTAACATATATGTAGGCTTTGTTTTGACACTTGTGTAAATTACAGGGGCACCTAATCTTATGACCATCCATCCATTCTGGTTGGTTAGAAGCAAACACAATACATTTCTCTAATCTATTAAGAAAATTGGACTGAAGTAAGCCATCTTTTAACTCTGCTTACATCCACGAGTGATCCCCCTAATTTTTGGATGACTTGTACAAACACAACTTCTATATTACGATTCAAACAAGTCAATAGCTGTTAAAGCATGAGCCTGCAATGACATATGGTACTTGTGTATCAGTAATATAATTATCTCGCCACAATGACATATGGTACTTGTGCATAACAATTATCCAGAATTATTCTTTAACTAAAGTTTGTCAATATTTAGATATTCCATAAAATTCATTTGTCATGCTAATACACATAAAAAGGATCTCTCCCATGTTGTATACAAGAGCTAGAAAAACTGAAACATAAAAAGAGACATGTTGCCACTAGGATTTCAACACTTTAGTCAATTTTTCCCATTTCGTTGAAGCTATAAGTAGTTTCTTTTAACTCCTCTCTTGATCTATTGGTTATTTAATTGTGCCCTAATTTTTATGTTTAATTTATGCAATATCTAAAACTTGTTGTAGTCCTAATTTATGTGATACGTTAAACTTGTGTTTAAGCCAAAGTTATTACTCCTTTCTTATATTATGAGACTCAATTATTCAAGTACGACACTATATTTTATCATGCCCGTAAGCTGTTGGATTAAAATTGTCTTAGCTAACCTTTTCAGCAAAGATCTAGGGTTGTAACAACTACAAACAAAACAACTATCTAATTTTTTATGAGATGATGTGATTGTGAACCCATAAATATTAGCCTGATCCTATGAGATATGTTATAAGAAGCAATTAAACAATAATCAGGTTTGAATTTCCAAAGTGGGAACAGCATGTTCAAAAGGTAAAGGTGATGAGTGTATGATATAAAACTAGCCCAATTTCTCAAGCATCAGTGTCATTTGTCCAGATACAAACATACCAGCTGAGAACTAAGCAAAGCCTTCAAGATATTATACCTTTGTGAAATTATAGATTAAAAACGAATCAAGGAAAAACTGAAGCATCAGTATTGTAGATCATGGGGACAATTAATCCATCTAACAATCCCGTTTCGTACATCCTCTGGAATGGAGAAATAATCATAAAAGTCTCATGAATAACCTTCCCATAAACACTACTTTAGTTTTCTTTACACATCAGATTTCTCTTTGTTCAACTGCTGCGAGAATTCCACCGTGCATTTCATAAGATCAGGAAATATCATGAATCATACAATTCCTTGGTTCATGAGAACCAACTTGATCATGTTAGTTACATATTAAATCATGTGAAATTTCATTTTTATATGATTTATTGTATAAATGTCCAATGCTCCTCTTTTAACATAACATACTGACATGCTCAATTGACCATATTCATACACAAATTTTTTACCCTATTTTGGGTTCATATAAGCATGTATATTTTGAAATGCAAGGTCCATATAAGCTTGTATATTTTGAAATTAACCCTATGTTCTGGGTTGTTCAAGGCATGACAAGGTTGTGTATAAGCTCTGTAAATCTGCTTCTCATTCTGTCATGCAAGGTTTACTCAGATGTACGTCGTTTTTATTGAGTCTTATGTTGGAAATTTGGCGAGGACAATCTTTTGTGGAGATGGTTCATGAGGACAATCATTTTCATTCCAGTCGGCAACCGGGCAAAAGAAGAAAAAGGTTTGATGCTACAGCTTTCTATGCTACAGCCTTACTTGACCGACCAATTTATACCATGGCATTTCATCATACAAAACTTGTGCATCTACTGAAAGAAGAAATATTGGCTTAGCGCAAACATTAATCCAAAAGAATAAATTATTGCCTTGCCTATCTGTAGAGTTACAAAAGTTAAGGGATCTCACCTTAGGAGGAAGAGCGCCGAAGGCCACCAAGTTAACGCACAGCACCTCCAAAGGCCTACGGAGGCCTTTTGACCCGACACTTGCCGTGAACCGGTGAAGGCTGAGCATGCTTCTCAAAAAGCTCTCAAGGGCTCACAACTGGAAGGAAGCGTGCCGCGTCTTCAGCATCCTCTTGAAGGGGACACCTCACGGGAGCTCCTTTGCGGAGGATCGCAGGAATTTCTTGGTAGCAATGGAAATCCACAGCCAACTAGGGGATGACTCTAGAGGAGTGTGAGAAAACAAGGGAGGAGACACATAAGCGAGATGAAACGTCGAAAGTTTGAAACCCTTGGAGTTGCGCAAATCCATGGACCTTTCGGATGAAGAGGGCCACGAGAGAAAACGACGGAGAGGGGTGACGGGTTGCACGAGGGATGTAGTGGGGGGGTTACTAGCGACGCCCATTAGCGACTCTAGCAAATTGGCATCGCTAATTAACGATGCCCATAAGAAGTCGCTAACTAGAAACGTTAATCTGCATAGCTAATTAGCGATGTTCAGATCCGGAGTCCCTAATTAGCAATGCTAATTGCTACACTAATTAACAATGCTAATTCTAGTGTCACTAATTTAGCGGCATTATTAATAGGCGTCCCTAATTTGCGATGCATCTCATCACTAATTAATCGTTGATTTTTTTACCATATATTTTGAATGTCCATTTGTCGCTGTTTTGTTGTTATTTTGCGACGCTTATTTGCTCGTCGCTAAATCTGGATTTTTTTGTAGTGCAAGGTCCACTCAGAAAAACGAATATCCATTCACTTGTCATAGCTGAAGAATATAATTCTAACAAGATAAAACAGGTGGGATCTGTCTGTTGGCTGGGAGCAAAAGGAGCATACAATTCATCAACACAGTCCAAACATCTCATAAGGTCTTAATAATTCCTATAAGACGGTCTTAACTAACCGATAACTAAGCTAACCTCCAACATCGATCTGAGACTGGGAGAGTAAGCCACATAATTCTCACCAAAAAGGTTGAAAGCTTTCCCTCCATGCACGATTTGAGCTTTTGACTGCCATCAATCATGTTAAGCACTTCTCTTTATACTGATATCAGAGGAGGATCCAAACCATAAAGCAGTGACCTTGAGCAAACCATAAACCATAAAGCAATGACTTATAGTGATGGTTTCAGCAAGCAATAGGCAATCGCATCAATGTTGTCCGTGTTGTCCTTTGGATGCATCACTAAGCGAGATTCAAACAGAGGGAGGGCAAGTGAAAAATGAGGCCTCCAGGTGGTGTTTATACACAGCAAAAATATAATGTTATTTCTTGTTATTAATTACCTCGTTGAGGTCGATAACATAGAAAAATATAACAGTCATTATTTTTCATTATTTCTTGTTGTAACAGACTGTTATAATATAAGTAACAACTATTTTTTCACTTAACACTTTCTTTACAATAAAATAGTATTTGTTTCAAATTTCAAATTTTTTTCCTTACATTTCTCTCCAAAATGATTATATGGTTCAAAGATTTACTATTCCTAATAAATAAGATGATACCATTATTTTTTGTTATTGACCATTATTTTTCATTATAACATTATCATAACAACCATTATTTCAATGACTATTTTAATATTAAAAAATCAAATCATTAATTAAATATATGCTTATGATAGTCTTTTAATACATGGTTTATTGAAGGACTGGGTAGGTTTCGTGTCAGGGAGGCTTCTTAGGAGTATCATGCTCATGAAGTAACAATGGAAATTAGAAACTTCAAATCGGTTTGGAGCAGCCATGTCAGTGATAAATCTTATTTTAAAGCATGCACTGTAACCGTCTCCTAACAAACAGGCATAGGGTAGTGCATATCAAGATTTTAAGTTCCTTTTTTTTTTACCAGTAAGTAGGGGAGTAATTTCTCCAATTTCACTGAGTGTAATTTATTTAAGTCTAAGCAACATAGGAGGTGTTCTAGCCGTCCATCAAAATCCAACCATGTATTGAAAGAAAAAAAAGTAGGAAAGAAAGAAAGAGAAAGAGAAAAGAAGGAAAAAAAAAAGAAATAAAAAATAAAAAAGAGAGTAAAAGAAGAAGGTAAAGAAATTGTAAAAAAAAAAGACAAGAGTATTGCCATGCTGGGATGCCCTATCAGAACAATACGGGATAATGGAATGTCTGATTGAAACTGGTACATCCTTATCTCATGAAATTTAATATCTTAAGGTACGGCATATGATGTCCCATGGATGATATCGAGGTTTCCTACCTTTTTCCTCCTTAAGAGTAAACAAACCATTTGCCTGGTTTTGAAATTCCATGCATTTGAAAGTTCTTTTATTGATTTCAATATGAACAGCCTAGACGCTTGATACTGTTTATCAAGAACATTTCTTCTCGTCATGCCGACACTACATCAGTCTTACAACAAAATGATGGTCATATCCTATCTTATTGCAAAGAGCTTTGGTTTCCAGAAACATGAGAAATAGGAAACATAGACTTATCTAGGATGAGGCACTGCTCTGCGCCGTAAGTGGAACACAGGACTCATGAAAATTGACAGCAGAGAGAGAGTGTTTGTGTAACCGTGATCCTCATTGTACAAGCATGGCCGTGGTATCATTCTCTGGACTTCATGATGCCAAGTGGTCTCACTTGCCTTAATCATTCTGCTCTTTTGTCTTATTCGCTTGCCATGACCTAAAATTAAGCTAGCCTACATTATTACAGCTGGAAGTTGGTTTCAGCATTGTCATCGTAGCTACCCCATAAATGAAGTGTCACTTTATGGCTACTCAGTATCAAACTGAAAATTTATTTATGCAATTTCAATTTAAATGGAATCTTAGGTGGCTAAATAATCCTCTTCTCGAGGAAGTGATACTCAGATTGAGACATGTCCCCCAAACTGCTGCTTATGGTTTAGAGGTTTTATACATCTGTGTTTTGAATTTTGAGCACATAAACATATTTTATTGTATTTATAAGGCAGCATAATTGTTCTTTCCATTTGTTGAAAAAATTATTAGGCATGTGAACTCCTTTTAGTGATTGATCTATAGTTTGAAGCATCTTTTTAGGTGAAAATATGCATATTTAAAAAAGTCAAATAACATTAACTTGATCACAGCCCCTGAAATTAAATATTAGCTATATTGCAGGAGATGTGGAGCTCTAATCGATGCTAGGCATGCTAAATTTTTATCATATTTGGTTTTCTTAAGGAAAATATGTTATATTTTATGGACTTTCTTTGTTGTTGTATTTTCTTAAATGTTTAACTACCTTATATTAGATATGAGCTTCAAAGTTGCACAGCAAGGAAAGAAATTGATGCATTGAAGCTTTGCTCAGACTTAAATCTCATATCTCATGCTGCAGCAACTAACTAGCATAAATAATCTCAATAATATTTGGCTGTTCACTGGTTAGCTCCAAAAATATTTCAACTGAACCAGTGGCACTCCATTGAGCCCTTAGCAATGTGTAGATCTGTTTGTTTTGTTTGTGCACAATATCAGATCGATCTTCAATGTCTTAGTAAGTGATCTTCACACACATTCATCTTAAAAAAAATAAAAAAAATAAGGAAGATTCATTCATTCATTCCAACAGCTCTGGAGAATATTAAGATATATAAAACTGCTTTAGAAACTATACGGTGCTACGTTCAATCCTCATAACAGCATTATCTCATATAATAAGCATTATAAAAGAGGCTCTTAGCTACGACCTAGATAAAAGCAAACCAAAAGTACAAAGGAGGCCAAAAGAAACTCACCACGAACTTCTAGCAGAGACTGGGTGTAAACCAAATAGACTTCATCAAATCATTCGAAGGCTTGTCCCACTCACACCGTATGAACTCGTATTTTCCATTCTTTATGTTCAGCACTTCGATGTCATGGCGTCTTCTCTTGAATCTCTTGAAAATATCAATCGGAGCTTCGAAATAGATGTAATCTTCTCTGCATCCAGGAAAGCCCCTCGAGCAGGTCATCAAGCAGTAATCTTCGGCAGCAAACAACGCCATGTCGCCTATGCTATCAATCTCGGACCACTGCAGCAGCTCTCCACTCAGATTTAGCTTGAAGAGTTTACAATCCTTCACGACATCGTTGTTCAGACGAAGAAAGGCAGAATCACGGGCCAAAAGCAACAGCTCGGTTTCAGATGCCTTCGCCAGTAGAAACTTGGCGGCTGCAGTGGGCGCTGGGACTGAAAAGAGGGCCGTGGAAGTGGCAGCAGCGTAGGCGGTAACAAGTCCATTGATGTGGAGCACGTAGAACCGGCCCTCATCGTAGAGTACAGAGTCGAGGGGAGCCGGTGAATTGGTTTTCAGCTCGGTCCAGACCTCGTCTCCCTGTCTACAGTAGTGCACATAACGTTGCGAAGAACTCCAGTTGTGGACCATGATGATTACAACCCAATCTCGCGCAGCGGAGGGTGGGTTCAAGAACAAGAAAGCATTCCAAATGAAATTGAAACTGTTGTTTTTACGACCGCTTCCGATTGTGGGGCTTCCCGGCCGATAGAAGTCAGTCGGCGGGGGGAGCTGGATTTGGACCCTGGTGACGGGGTGGAACAGGGAGAGGGTGGAGTCCCGGAGCATCAGCAACCACCCGTGCGACGAGGCGAGGATGGACTGACCGTGGCATTCGGGGAGGAAGAGGCGGCGGATGGATCGTGTGGAGAGGCTGAAGAGGAGGCGGGCGTGCGCGACGCCGTTGTAGGGGAGCAGGAGATGTGGGGGCTGCGGCCGGAGGTTGGCGGGCACAGCGGCGGACCGCCACGACCTGCAGACGGCGCGGAAGCGGATGTAGTCCTTGATGAGGGCCAACTTCTTGGCGATGAGCTCCAGGATATCGATTGGGAGCTTGGACCACGGCCCTTCCTCTGTTTTTCTTCTTTTGTCAAAATCCGATGCCATTGAGTCTCAAGATGAGAACGATTGAAGCGATACAAGAAGATACGACGTCGGATCAATCTTTGGTTGGGTCCGCACGGGGAGCAAAAACAATCTATTGAGAAATCTGTGGCAGATTTAGGGTTCTTAGGGTTAGGGTTTACGAGACCAAAAGGATCGAGACAGAGAATCTGGAAAGAGTTTACGGTTCGGAAGGATTACCTGATTTCGAGCGAAGCAAAAACTCGGGGCGTGGGTTCGGAGAAACAATAGGCCGCCTTATTTCTGGAGGATGACGAGGTGATTGGACTGGGAACACAATAAAAGGGTGGAGCTAATAACAACGGAAAGCTCAGGGGCCGGAAATGCCGGTGTCGGAGGGGCTAACGTTTGTCTATCTTTTCTACTGATATCGGATCAGATTGTTCAATTTACCTTAGAATGAAAAAACTAAATTATGTGCCATACACAAAACATTTTTTTGGCAAAGAATGGAACAGCATAAAACCTAACTACAGATCGGAAAAGTCCTTCCTCTCCTTTTTCTGTAACAAAAAAATAACAACGAAAAGTTTGCTTAAAGAAACCTAATTAATCTTTAATTATAATAAAATTATTAGATTTCTATCTTAATTTTTTATTTAAATAAAATAAATATTTAAAATTAATCAATCGTTCATTAATATAGATTATTTTAAAAATTTAATATTATATAATTAGTAATCTATTTATCAATACAGTAACAAATATTACTGTTGCATTACATGTGTATACCAAACATAGTAATCAATATTACTTATAATTAGATAATATCATTCAAGATTGCTGGCAATAAATCAAATACAACCTGGGAATAAAGAAAGGGTAAAGCTAATAACAATGGAAAGTTTGCTTAAAGAAACCTAAATTAATCTTTAATTATAAGATTGTTAAATTCATATCTTAATTTTTTTACTTTATAAATAAAATAAATGTTTAAAACTGCAACCAGCCCGTCCACTGATGTAGGCTATTAAATAGTAATAATAAAAATAAATAAATAAAAATTTCTAGCCAAATTAAGACCTATTAATCCACATTTTGTTCTTCGAGGTTATTTAGAATCCTTTCGTGGCACTCCATAGTGAGCTGTAGTACAACTCATCACATCTATTTGAATTGCTGTAGTCATAATTATTAGAATTAGATTAGATATTGAGTGGATCAATGGTCCAACAAGTGCAACAATAATAAAACCAAATAATAATTAAAATATAATTAAAATTAAAAACATAATTTATCATGATAATAAAGATAATGTTGTTGTCAAATTTAACTAATTTAATAACTTTAAAATTTAAATCCTTAAAATTAAATTATATAAGTTATAATACAACATAGTATGTGTACTAATATTTAAATTAATCATATTTTAAAAAAATAATAATAGCCTATAAGCATGATAAAAAGTATACCAAAGATACAGATCTATTTATAAAGTTCATATCCACAAAATTGCAAACATGATTTTTTGAGGTTAGGAGAATGAGAAATGGTTAAAAAAAAAAGGCCTAAAAGATAAAACAGTTCCTAAGTAATATTAATATTTAAATTATATTGGTTAAAAAATAAATTTAAAGGGCATGAAAATAGCGATATAATTTTATCGATCGACACAAGGTCAGCGATAAGTCCATTCAATTTTGATCGAGTCATTATACAATTGGTTCAATTAAACAAAAATAGATTAGTTAAGAGTTCCGTTTATTAGTTTTAGTTCTAACAACCATAAACATAATTTAATTATGTGTTCTAAACCAAATTGCACTTGAACTATAAGTGAGATTTAAAAATAAACAAGTCAACTTATTGTTAAATTGGCTGCAAGACAAACTATAAGGAGTTGAATCTGTATCCACAACAATCACATGTAATATTATAATATAATTAATATAATATAGCATTATTATATAATTATAATAATAATTTATAATAGAAGATTAATTTCATTATAGCTTTTTGTGATAATATAAAAAAACTTTACCAAATGAAGTCTTATAGTTGCAATCTTCCAAATAATATATTTTAGTTACATTATACTTAATTACAATTTGTAGGATTTCAAATGGCTTCTTATTCTAATTTATTTTAAAAATATTTTTGGTTAAATTTATGATCGATATCATAATTTAATAAGTTTAGGATTTTGTCTATGAGTATGATTTGAATTAAGCCAACATCACTTTATAATAGATTGTAGTTGTATCTTATTGAAAACAATAAAATAAGTCAAGTTTAAAACTTTCTTGCTTTCTTTACTTGAAGAAATTTCTGTTTGACATGGTGTAAAATTATAATTTCAGAAAATTAGTAGTATTTAATTGAAAAACCCTTAATGAGTTAGTGCCAGACTAATAATTATGTTCTACATATAAGTCTACTTGCGCCACATGGGAAACATATGTTTGAATTTTTTTTGAAAAAAATGTTTAACATTGCTATTTGTTTTCTAGCCTTACATTCTATGATACTATATAAAATTGGTGTGGTGTATAAAATCTATAGGTCTTGCCATCGATAATCCCCAGAAGGATGGCTAAGGCTCTATTTGGAACATAAGTCACCATGGAATTTATTTACAAATGAGATGCATTCTACAGTAATACTCTCTAATTTGAAATCTCAGCTACCAAATTATGGAATTGCTTTTTCTTGATGCAAATTTTATTGATTTTGATAGAATTTGCAAATGAATCACAGAGAATGAATGAACCATAATTTTAGGCAACATTACCTCTATTTATGACATTATTATTATGATAAATCATTATGACTTCAATAATTATTATAATATATAATTAATATTATATTAGTTATAATAATTTATAATATTATGATAAATTATATAATATAATAACTAATATAACATTATTAGCCATCAAATGTAGTTAAGTTTATATTTGATCACCTCTTTCATCCTTGAATCTATAGTTCATAGGTTCAAAAGATAAAAAAATAAAAAAGATGGGATAGCTTCGAGTCCTATGGAGCCAATGGTGGAAAAGGTGATTGAATTCTATCTCTTAGTATATTATATATGTTATTAATTATTGAATGATATTAAATATCAATATAATAATTAATAATGTTATGTTATAACATAATAATATAATAAAAAAATATTAGTAATATTAATATATCATAATATTATTAATAATATTATTATATTATAATTATTATTACTTTAAATATTAATTATTATTAATATAATATAATATTATTATATTTAAATATTAAATAGTATTACTATAATATTACATTATTATTTATTATAATTATATAACCATAATATTATGGATTAATAATTTATAATATTACATTATTATTAAATTATAATTATATTTATATGCATTAATTATTATATTTAATAAATTATTATTATTAATTATAAATTAATATAATTATATGAAATTATAATTAAATGTAATTAAATATCATAATAATTAATATAACTAAATGTCCTATAAGAATATAGTTAACTTAACAATTCTCAAATCATCACTTACAATTATTTATTAAATAAGGGAAATTTAGAAAGGATGAAATATTGAATTCAATTTTCATTTCATCCAAACATAAGAATCCTATTTTAATCCCATGGTTTTATTTATAGTAAGCCTAACATGAGTATTCATTTAGAAGTGACTTCTACTATGAAATTCATTTCAAAATAAAATGAACTCCTTAATGACCTATGTTCCAAATAGAATATTTATTTATAAATGGATTCTCATGTTTGGCCTACCATACATAAAACTATTGAATTAACATGAATTCTCACATTTGAAACAAACGAAAATTGAATTCAATGTTCTATTTTCTTAAATAATCCTTATTTAATAATTAGATGAAAATGATGATTTGAGAATTATTATTACATTTAATTATATTAATTAGAATTATATTTAGTTACCACATAATAAAATATATTATTATATTATTATATTCTTAATGATAATTCAACTCAACTCATCTAAGCCTTTTTTTAACTACATGGGGTCGATTGCATGAATCTGTTTTCTCCATTCTACTCTATTCAGGATCAAATCGATATTCAAATTATAAATAGTTATATTTTTTTAATTATTTTTATTCATGTTAGTTTAGGTCTACCTCTACATATTTCCTTACATTGTTAAAAGATCACTCTTTCTAACTAGAGCATCTAAAGGTCTATGTTGTATATGTCCAAACCATCGTAATCGATTTTCTTTCATTTTATTTTCAATTGGGGCTACTCCTATCATTTGTCTATATATTATTTCTAATTCTTTCTTTTAAAGTTTTACCATATATTCATCTTAACATAAGCATTTATGATGGATATGTATAAAACTTTAAAAGATAATGATAATAATCATGTTATTATTATAAATTATAATAATATTATTAATATAAATTAGTATATAATCATATGAATATTAATGATATTTGATATTATTATATTAATATCATATTAAAATAATAATATTATATAATTTATCATATTATAACACTTTAATATATCATAATATTATAAATATATTATAATTAGTATAGTAAATTATATATTATAATAATATTACAATTATTAATGTAATAATTATATATAATAATAATAATATCATAAAGAATGTTATTTTTGATTAAAAACTATTGATTATTGATAGGGATAATTATTGTTTCATTCATTTTCTAAAATTTATTTATAAATCTTATCTTCAATTGGCTCTCTATTGTTTTGCTAACATTAGGAGATTGCATTTTGCTAATGACTCTCTATTATTTTGTGTTAAAGAAGGAAAGTCTCATAATAGTTAAGGCTCTTCTTACATTTGAAAATGTATTAAATTGTAGAATTAACTTTTATAAGAGTTATATGACCACATGTTGAAGGAAAGGTATCAAAGTCATTTGCCATGTTGCTGACCTATAAGCAAGGAATTCTTTTGTTTACATAGGCTCTTATTAAATGGTAGAAGGATCCCAAAATAGTATTGGTAGCCACTCCGAGAAGTTTGAAAGGAGGTTGGCATAATGAAAAGGTTAATTGTTGGCTACTAGCAATAATGTCTTAGCAATTCTATTCTTTTTCCATTATTGGCTACTTTATATCAGTACTCAGAAACTACAAGAATTTTTCAATTTAGATGTGCAAAATAGCGATGCGCAAAAAAGCATCGCAAAATAGCGACGAAACAACGATGAAATACAAATCAGCGACAAATTAATGATGAATCAAATTAGCGACGAGATAACATAGCGTCGCTAATTAGCGACGGAGTCTATCCGCATCACTAATTAGCGACTTCACTTCTTGGCATCGCTAATTAGCAACATGTTTAGTAACACCTTTTCGCATCGCTAATTAGCGACTCTACTTCTTGGCGTCACTAATTAGCGACTTCAACTCATTAGCCCTAAACCTAAATCAATCTCCTTTCACTCGCATTTCTCTTTGCCGATCGGAGGAGCTCATAGCGCAGACATCTCTCCTCCTTCCCTCTCTTTCCTCCGTTGGTGATCTTCCGTGAGCAATTTAGGTTATTTTCTTGTGTTGCTCTTTCCTATTGGATTTTGTTTAGCGAACACTGGATTTGATCTATTTGCTTTAAGATTTCTAGAATTTTTTTTTTTGGGAAATGGTGGTTAGATTTGTGCGAAAAACAACAGCGTCTTATGGTGAATATCTAGACTCCTCCATGCTTGTGATGATCGAACTACTCTTTCTTTCTGATTTTACTTGGAAATTGGGAAATCTTGATGGATTTCTTGATCTCCTCTTGATTTAGGGCAATGTTCATTTCATAGCACAGATCTTTGTATGAGTTTGTATAGTGAATAAATACTTTATCTTTTAGAGATCAATCTTGGGTGTGAATTAGTTTAGCAACTTCCAATCCTAATGCAAACATTTCTTAAGTTAATGCAAACATTTATTAGTTACGGTAACCATAACCAACCGTTCTTAAAACATCTATATGAGTTAGCTTAAAGATCGCATCACTGATTATTAGTATTAGAGTTATTTTCTCACCATCAACTTTTCACATCCATCCTAATGACTGCTATTTGTGGTCATAGATTTTTTTGTATTTTCTAGCTCTTAAATGAAATCCAGGCCATGTTTCAGCAGGGCCTTGTATCTTCATTATAGTCATTGTACATCAGTTAGCTCTCAACCTTGCAGTTGATTGTTGAAGCTTGTATGCCTTTTTGGATGTACTAATTTCTTGTAATGGTTTTTGCTATACACTATTAAGATATAAAGGCTTTGAAATGATATTTTTTTACAATGTTATTGGGAGGAAAAAAAATCAATGACAGTAGTGAAACAGAAGACAACAAACTTTATTTGCTATACACTATTAAGATATGAAGGCTTTGAAATGATGATTCTTTTACAATGTTATAGGGGAAAAAATATGTGATAGTAGTGAAACAAAAGACAACAAACTTTTTGCTAGGAGTAGTGATTTATGTAAAATTATTTAACTGTACTATAAATTATAAATAGTAACCTTTAAGTTAATACACAATTCTTGTTTTCACTCTTTAGTGATTATTTCAGGTTTTGTTTTGGCTATTGGGTTTGGAGCCCTATGTGGTGGTGTCTTTGGATCTGAAGTTATAGAACACTAGGAGTAGCTCTACAAGATTGATAAGCAGGCTACTAATCTTAGGTTTCTCTACTGGTGGAAGGATAAAACACTAGGTCAGTGGCCTTAGCTAGCTTATGTATATTGAATTTTTTTCTTTCCTCAAACCTTTTATTAGTTAGATGTTCATATTTATATGCTTCAAGATATAATCTACTAAAAATTGAGAGTTTTATATTATTAACACCAAACCTATAACAACCCTTTATGAACTGGTTTTCAATTATTGACATCATATGTTGGAGGGTCCTGCCATAATTTCTTAAATGTTAATTGGGAGGTAGGATGCCCAATTGAAAAGAATTTCTTTAAGAACATATTTAATACGGTGATGAATATACTAGAGAAGTTAAAAGATGTTGTTAAATCAAGAGAGGAACTCAATCAATACTATCGGCATCCTAAACTTGCATGGTTAGCTATTGATGGTAAATATCCTAAGGCTTATTACGCATTTGATAGGAATTCAAAAGCAATGCTATGTGAATGGTTAAAAAGATTAAAATTTTTTAATGGAAATGCTTCAAACATGGGTAGGTGTGTGGATATGCATAAATTGAGGCTTTTTGGTATGAAAAGCCGCCATATTTTTATGCAACGGTTAATGCCCATTGAATTTCGTGATTTATTGCTTGGCAATGTATGGAAAGCATTAACCGATATTAGTTTATTTTTCAAAGATCTAACAGCTAGAGTTTTTAGAACTGATGAATTGGCAAGACTTGAAGAATAAATTTCAGTTATTTTATGTAAACTAGAATGAATTTTTTCTTCAAATTTTTTTAATTGCATATATAGAACACCTGCCTGTCCATTTAGCATACGAAGCTAGAATTGCTAGACCCATTCAATATCGTTGGATGTACTCATTTGAGATGTTATTAACTATATACATCTCTTTGGTTTTATTTTTTTGAGTGTACTGAGTATCTTATTTCACTTTGAATTTTAAACTTGTAGGTGCCTTAAGAAATTGAAAAAAATGTGTGAATAACTAAAGCAAGAGTTGAAGGTTCAATATGCAATGCATATTTGATGGAGGAGTTATCGAATTTTCTTTCTTACTACTTCGAGGAATATGTCCAAACTAAGAATCGAAATGTCCCACGTAATTTAGAAGGTTGTGGATAGCTATTTGAAGCAGATGATGGAAGCATCTTCATTTTTAAGACTGTTGGTAGGCTACTTGGCCAAGAAAATAGGAGATATCTATTGACGGAAGAGATTAAAGCTACTCACAACTACATTCTAATGAACTGCTCTGAAGTTGAACCGTTCATAGAGAAAGATAATAATATTTATTTCACTCACTTTATGATTAATTTATTTCATTATATAAATTTCAACTAACTTGAAATAAATTATTATTTATAAAGGATGTTTTGTGATATGTGGAGACAATGGGATCGTTGCATCAACAATGTTGAAATTGGCTTAAAACTTGATTCAAAATTTGTGTATTGGTTCAACGATCATGTGAGTATTAAATTTAAATATGAGTTGTAGGTTAAGTACTACGTACCATATATATATATATATTAATTATGGTTAAATTATTTTTTAGGCTAATAATGCTTCTTCGAATGTCGATAATATTTTCATCAAATTTCTAGCACAATGGCCATTGTGTAGAGTTAATACATACACTGGATATTTGGTAAATGGGGACAAGTTTCAGATTGATTTATTGGGTTCTTCAAGAGCAACTCAAAATTGGGGAGGGGGTGTATGCAAGGACAAATGGTCGATGCAGATCAGCAAGATTATTATGGAAAGTTAAAAGAGGTTGTCGAAGTTGAGTACCTTGGTTATCCTATTAAACACATTGTGTTATTCAACTATGAATGATTTGATCTAACTCTAAATGTGGGGATCAAAGTGCATAAATAATATAATCTTGTCAAGTTAACCATAGATGAAGGTTGAACAAATATAAACTATTTATTCTGGCATCATAAGCTCAACAAGTGTACTGCTCGATATATCCAAGCCTACGAAATGACAAGCAAGATTGATGGGCTATTACTAAAATGAAGCCACAGTCGACCATTGATATGCCTGAAAGCTCATCTATGCAGACACTTCAATCCCGATCATTTTAAGAAGATGTAACGACGTTATATGCAGTTAAAAATGATTCGCTCAATCTAGATCTAGTCATGAATGATCTAACTGGTGCTTTACTTGAATTTGAGGATGCCACTGTAGAGTCGAATGATGAAAAAGATGAATTTGAATCAAAGTTCGAGACAGAATTAGATGAAGAACCCGACCTTGATGATAGAAATATAGTGACTGAGCATTTACATGTGATTATATTTACAAATTGTTGGAAGATTATTGAAAAATTATATACCCCAATCCTTTTGATTTTGATGATTACTAAAAGCCATTGAGTACATTAAGAAGATGTAATGAGTTTATTTAAATGAGCAATAAAATTATTTTGAACAATCAATGAGAAAGTTAAAGTTTAACTTTAATCATTTTTGAAAGTAACTTTAAGCTCAATGTTTAAACCTTCAAAAAGAAATTTTATAATTCATAGATTGATCAATGAGTTTATGGATTACTTCTTGAATTAATTCTTAATGTCAATCTTATTGAATTCAAGTCAAAAATATGAATTAAAATAAATCTGGAACGATTTTAATGTCAATCAGAAAAGTATCTGATTTTTGATACGTTCCAGAGCCGACTCTTAAGTTTCAGAGTTGACTCCACACAGTGTACAGAAATGTGCATCTGTCTCGAGTCGACCCACGAAATTTGTCGAGTCGACCCCCGATTTAGTCGAGCTGACTCCAAGACTGTGCGAGTCGACTCCGCTCAGATACCAGAAGAGTGTTTTTCTGAGCACTTCGCAAGTCGACCCCAACCTTTCATGAGTCAACCCCCGACTTTCAGGAGTCGACACTTTACTTTTGGTGAGTCGACCCCATGACTTTGTAAACTTTTCTATTTTTAGTAAGACGAGCTCGAGCCGACTAGGGAAAAGCATGAGTCGACTCCAGCAAATCTGGGCAAAATTTTTATGGATGCCAACTCAGCTCCAACGGTAAGTTTTTTGATTAACGACTATTTTTCTTTGTCTCTAACGGCTATATTTTTGCAGAATCTATAAATAGAGAAGCTGTTTTCAAATCAAAGAGAGACATAGAGAGAGATATTTATTTCAAAGAAAAAGAAAGAAAAAATCAGAAAAACAGAGCGTTAGCTGAAAAAATCCATGATTCAAAATAGAGTGAAAGAAAGAGTGTGAATCAAAGGAAGCTCCATCTGTGCTCAAGCTCTACTATCCAAGGAAGCTTCAGAAGAAATCTAAGTACATCTCAAGTGATTTTCACCACTCAAAGAAAAGAGGAAAAGCCCAAATCAACTTCAACACTCATTCCGTGGAGAATCCGTGTTGAGGCCGATTCTACACCTCAAAGGAGTTGAAGAAAAGAAGAAAAGCTCAAAGCCAACCAACTGCAAATCAGGCTTATCTAAACTCTATTCTTACTTTTGTTAATCTGCTCATTAAGGAGCATTGTAACTAAACAAACATATTTCTATTATTTGTGTCTAGTTCAATCTGGGGGATTGAACTAGTGAAGGTAGTCTTACCTCGGTACAAGCTTGTTATAGCTTGTGTTAGGGTTTTTGTGCTGGTGACCCCGGAAAACCGGCTGGGTTCGTTGTGATCCCGGGAAAACAATAAGTTTGAGTTGTGAACTTGTAAAACAACTCGGCTAATCTAGGAAGATTATAGTGGTGACCCAAGTGAATCTTGGGAGTGAACGTAGGTGTTGGTTGCACCGAACCACTATAAAAATATCTTGTGTTTGCCGTGCTCATTTGTCTCTCACTCTATCTCTCTTATATTTCTGTTTGTGCATTGCTTATAAGTTAATTTTTCTCACTTGCACATCTTGAGTTAATTTGCCTAAAACATTTCAAAAAGTCTTAAATTTTTAAGAACCCAATTCACCTCCCCTCTTGGGTTGCCATCTGGGCCAACAATTGGTATCAGAGCAAGTGCTCATTTAGAATTTGATCTCACGATCAAGGGCTAAAGATCCTTATGGCAACACAAAGTGGTTCATGTTTTGCTGAAGGTCATTCTACGAATAGACCTCCTTTGTTCAATGGAACCAACTATTCATATTGGAAAGCTAGAATAGAATATTCATTCAAGCTTCTGACTATGAATTGTGGGAAGTAATAATAAATGGACCTAGTACACCCACACACGTAGTAGATGGCACTATTGTTCCTAAGCCCGAAAGGGATTGGAATGATAATGATAGGAGAATGGCACAACTAAATGCTAAAGCCATTAACATTTTGTATTATTCCTTAGACTCTAATGAATTCAACCGAATCTCAACATGTAATTCCGCAAAAAAATTTGGGATAGGTTGGAAATAACACATGAAGGAACAAACCAAGTAAAAGAATCAAAGATAAATATTTTGGTTCATAAATATGAATTATTTACCATGGAACAAAATGAAACCATCACATGCATGTTCACTAGATTCACTGATATTGTGAATGGTTTGAAAAGTCTTGGAAAAGTATATACTAACTCTGAGCTTGTTCGCAAAATTCTTAGGTCACTTCCAAGGACTTGGGAAGCCAAGGTGACAGCCATACAAGAAGCCAAAGATCTGAACATCCTACCATTGGAAGAGCTTCTTGGTTCGCTAATGACTCATGAGCTTCAAGTTAAACAACATGTCAATGAGGATGAGTCAAGAAAGAAGAAAACCATCGCCCTCAAAGCTGCGGAAAAGAAGTAAGCAGCAGCGATGATAAAGAGGATGATGATGATGAGACAGCCCTCCTTGCAAGAAATTCAAGAAGTTTATGCAAAAAGAGGCCCTTCCACAAGAAGAGATTTGGATAAAAATGGAAGGAGAAAAAGAAAAGGATAGGAAAAAGGAAAAGGACAAGGACAAAGAGAAAGAGCCCTTAGTATGTTATGAATGTAAAAAGCCAGGGCATTTTAGATATGACTGTCCTTTACTTAAGAAGGCCTATAAGAAAAAGAAAAAGGCCTACATGGCAACTTGGACTGACAGTGAAGAGTCTTCTTCCGGAGAAGAAGAACAAAAAGAAGTTGCAAATGTTTGCTTCATGGCGGACGACAACGAAGAGGTAAGTACCGAAACCCCCGATGATGAATTTACTTTTGATGAAATGTTTGAAGCATTTAATGAATTGATGATTGATTTCAAGGCTTTGAAAAAGAAACACAAATCTTTGAAAACTGAAAACTCAAATTTAATTAAAGAGAAAAATGAATTAAATCTTGTAGTTAAAGATTTAAAAGAAACATTTCTTAATGAAAAGAATGATTTTGCTCATAAGATTGATTTGATTAAATCTGAGAATGAAAATCTAATTAAAGAGAAAGAATCAATCTCTAATGAAAATGATTTTCTAAAGAAAGACGTTAAAAAGTATAAAGACATTGTTGAGAAATTTACTCTAAGCTCAACTAAACTAAATATGATTTTAGATAGTCAAAAAGCAGTTTTTGACAAAGCAGGTTTAGGGTATAACACATTTAGAAAACAAAAATCATTGAAAAATATTTTTGTAAAAGCTAACCAAAGTAATATTACTTGTTTTAAATGTAATCAAAAAGGACATAAATCTTTTGAGTGCAAAACAATAAGTAATAATGAAAAATTAAACACTAAAGGAAAGAAAATTTGGGTTCCGAAAGGAACAATTTTTATTGCTACTAACCATAAAGGACCCAAGAAAGCTTGGGTACCTAAACATAAAGTTTAAATTATGTTGCAGGAATGTCTTGTAGCCAAAAGATCAAAAAGAAAGTGGTACCTTGATAGTGGCTGCTCAAGACATATGACGGGTGACAAAGATGAATTCATCACCCTGGAAGAAAAGAAAGGTGGAGTTGTTACGTTTGGCGATAACGGTAAAGGTCAAATTATGGGCCTTGGTAAAGTTCGTATAACTCCATCTACATTCATTGATAATGTACTTTATGTTGATGGTTTGAAGCATAATCTAATTAGTATAAGCCAATTATGTGATAAAAACTTTAATGTTTCATTTAAATCTTCTATATGCACTGTAACTAATTCTATTGATAATAGCATTGTATTTACTGGTTATAGACATGGCAATGTTTACTTGGTTGATCTAGAAAAATTATCTTGAGTGATCATTGCTTGATTGCTGACAATGCTAATATAAATGAAATTAGTTGGTTGTGGCATCGTAGATTAGGTCATGCAAGCACACACCTTATTTCAAAATTAATTAAAATGGATTTAGTTAAAGGCTTACCTAAACTAGATTTTGAAAACAACAAAATATGTGATGCATGTCAATTTGGAAAACAAACAAGAAGTTCTTTCAAATCTAAAAACGTTGTTTCAACTTCTAGGCCATTAGAGCTACTTCACATGGACCTTTTTGGACCAACTAGAACCACAAGTCTAGGAGGAAAGAAATATGGTCTAGTGATTGTAGATGATTATTCTAGATATACTTGGGTAATGTTTTTAGCTCACAAAGATGAGACTTTCTCGATATTCTGAAATTCTTCAAGAAAGTCACAAATGAGAAAAACACTACCATAGTGTCTCTAAGAAGTGATCATGGAACAGAATTTGAAAATCACTTATTTGAAAGTTTTTGCAATGAAAATGGAATTAATCATAATTTTTCAGCCCTAGGACCCCACAACAAAATGGTGTAGTTGAAAGGAAAAATAGGACTCTAGAAGACATGGCCCGTACCATGCTATGCGAAAGTAACCTACCAAAGTACTTTTGGGCGGAAGCTATTAACACAGCATGCTACATCTTAAATCGAGCCCTAATAAGACCAATCTTAAAGAAAACACCTTATGAATTATGGAATGAAAGAAAACCCAATATAAAATACTTTCATGCATTTGGATGTAAATGTTTTATTCATAATAATGGTAAAAATAATTTAGGAAAATTTGATGCTAAATCTGATGAAGGAATCTTTTTAGGATATTCAACAACTAGTAAAGCTTATAGAGTATTTAACAAGAAAACCTTAGTAGTTGAAGAATCCATTCATATAGTTTTTGATGAGTCTTTAGCATCCAGTTCTGAAAAGCTTGATGATGAGGAAGATACAAACATAATTGAAAAAGATCTTGAAAAACTTAATATTGAAGTATCTTCAGATCATGAGCAAGAAGCTAAAGATGATGATTCACATAAGGACGATGATGTCAATATTGATCATAATGATATAGATCTTCCAAGGGACTGGAGATATGCTCATAGTCATCCCAAGGAATTGATTATAGGTGATCCATCTCAAGGAATAAGAACTAGATCATATATGAGAAATATTAGTAATCATCTTGCATTTGTATCACAAATTGAACCTAAAACTATTGAAGAAGCTGAAAAAGATAATAATTGGATGTTAGCAATGCAAGAAGAATTAAATCAATTTACAAGAAATAATGTATGGACTTAGTGGAAAGACCTAAAAATCATTCAGTTATAGGATCAAAATGGGTTTTTAGAAATAAACTAGATGAAAATGGCATAGTAATTAGAAACAAAGCTAGATTAGTTGCAAAAGGATATAATCAAGAAGAAGGTATTGATTTTGATGAAACCTTTGCACCAGTAGCTAGATTAGAAGCCATTAGACTTTTACTTGCATTTGCATGTCATATGAATTTTAACTTATTTCAAATGGATGTTAAAAGCGCATTTTTAAATGGTTTTATAAATGAAGAAGTTTATGTAGAACAACCACCAGGTTTTGAAGATCACGAATTTTCAAATCACGTTTTAAATTGCACAAAGCTTTATATGGTTTGAAACAAGCACCTAGAGCTTGGTATGATAGGCTAAGTAAATTTTTAATTGAAAATGATTTCACAAGAGGAAATGTTGATAAAACATTATTTTTGAAAAGAAAAAGTAAAGATTTACTTGTAGTACAAATATACGTTGATGACATTATTTTTGGTGCTACTAACGATTCTCTATGTCAAGAATTTGCTAAGTTGATGCAGGGAGAATTCGAGATGAGCATGATGGGAGAACTCAACTTCTTCCTTGGACTCCAAATCAAACAAAGCAAAGAGGGAATCTTTATCAACCAAACAAAATACACAAGAGAAATCCTAAAGAAGTTTGGTATGGAATCAATTAAACCCCTCGGAACACCAATGAGTCCTTCATGCAAGCTGGACAAAGATGAAGAAGGTAAGAAGGTTGATCAAAAATATTATCGAGGTATAATCGGATCCCTACTTTATTTAACTGCAAGTAGACCAGACATTATGTTTGCTGTTTGCTTATGTGCTAGATTTCAGTCAGAACCTAAAGAATCACATTTAATTGCTGTTAAAAGAATACTAAGATATGTAAGTGGAACAAAAAATGTAGGTTTATGGTATTCTAGAGACTCCACATTAAATCTGATTGCATACACTGATTCTGATTATGCTGGATGTAAGTTAGATAGAAAAAGCACAAGTGGTGCATGCCAATTCTTAGGAAGTAACTTAATCTCATGGTTTAGCAAAAAGCAAAATTCAGTTGCATTATCAACTACTGAAGCTGAATATGTTGCAGCTGGAAGTTGCTGTGCGCAAATCCTATGGATTAAGCGACAACTTGAAGACTATGGTATCACACTTGATAAAACACCTATAAAATGTGATAACACAAGTGCAATAATCTAACAAAGAATCCAATTCAACATTCAAGAACTAAACACATAGAAATTAGATATCATTTTATAAGAGAACATGTAGCAAATAATGAAATATGTCTTGATTATGTTAACACTGAAGAACAATTAGCTGACATATTTACTAAACCTTTAAATGAAGAGAGATTCTGTTATCTTAGAGGAGAGTTAGGTATTTGTGATCCATTAGAATGAATTTGAAACCCCTAAGGAGATTTTATCTAAGATTCTTTCAAATCCTTGATCTTTAAGGAAATCTTATCTAGAATTCATATCTAATTGATCCATTCATATCAATGATTATTTTATCAATTTTTATGATCATATTCCGGACACATTTCAGAAATTTCATGTTTTTGCTCTGAAATGGTCTCGGAGCCGACTCGGTGAGTATCGGAGTCGACTCCTGGTTTCGACTGAAACTCTCGGGTCGACCCCTCCTCAGCGCGAGTCGACTCCAAGTCGGGATGGTTTTCTGTGACTGTCCGGAGTCGACCCCTACTTTGCGCGAGCCGACTCGAAGTGGTCCCAGGTTGATTTATCTAGGGCAGAGTCGACTCGCCGTTCATTTCAAACTTTCAAATCTCTCAAAATACTCTCTCCAAATATCTCCAGACCTTCCAAACTTCCTAAAATCCTGATTATCACTTCCAATCGACCAATGGCACCCAAAACTAGAGGTTCTAGTCTTGCTGCGGGCGGTGTGAAGCGGAAGAGGGCCGTGAGGAAAACGGTGAGGCGCCCGGTGCGTGAGCCTTCTCCAAGCACGGATTCCACTTCGTCATCTTCAACCCCCTGTGCTTCTCCGGCTGCTACTACTTCCCAGGTAGATCGTTTAGCAGATAGAATCATAACACGGGTAGGAAAGTGGATTTTGAGCTTTTTGAAGCAGAGGGTTTTCTAGTTGGGAGACAATTGATAGAGATGGGGTGGGAGAAGATATGTTCACTGGATTGCCCTACCTATCCCTCTCTAGTTAAGGAGTTTTATAAGAATTTGTCAAGAGGAGATCATGGTCTCATTAGCACAGTAAGAGGAAATAGGATCTCTGTAACTGTTGAGCTTCTTTCTAGACTTTTGGATTTACCCCTTTCTGGCACTGCCACTTTTTCTTCTGAAGACCGCAGTCCCGCTCTTGCTAGATTATTAAATCGGGATGTTGTCGGATTTGAAGAGGTTTTTGCCAACCAACTTTCATTAGAACTAAGATTATTACATAACATTTGCAGTAGGATACTCTTTCCAAAGATAGGAAGATTTGATTATGTATCGGAAAGAGATATCTTTGTGATGGATGCCATTGTCACGGGCAAACCTATAAACCTTCCCAGTATGATACTTTGGTACATTGCAGACTGTGGAGGAAAAAGAAAGTCTAGCCTGCCCTATGGAATGATTCTCACCAAGATTTTTCTGAGTCAAGGAGTTGTGATTTCTGACAATGAGCCAATGAGGAATCTGAGACATACAGACTTTTATAGCTTGGCCACCATTCATCGAATGGGTTTTATCAAGAAAAATGGAAAATGGGAGAGGAAAGGACTGATAGAAGAGAGAGCTACAGATGTTGAGGCTGCAGGACCTTCAGTCAGACATCTTCACCTGCACCTCCGAGCCCTTCTACTTCTGCCCCTGCTCCAGCCCCCGCTCCATTATTTGATCAAGCTTCATCATCTTCTGCCGGTTTCTCAGATCTACAACTAAAGCAACTCAAAGTTCTATTTGATGATCAATCTGAAAACTTAAATCAGAATTTGAGAATAAGTTCATGAATTTGAAGGAGACTCTATATTCATTGGATGATCGTATCACTAAGATGGAGTCTACTCTCAGCTCTTCTTCGGTATCTTTAAGTGGAGATCTCAAAAATATTTTTGAAGAACTTAAAGATATTTGCGGAGATGGCGAGACCTACTCTAGATGCAATGCGGAGCTTCAAGACAAGATTTTGACTGCTTGCACTTTTGTAGATGAAAGATTAAAAGATTATGTACAAATCCAATCTGATGGAATGAAGAACATAGTAAATCATTTAACTAGGATTGTTAGAACTCATTTCTGAAGTATTAGATTTTCAATCCTTGCTATGTATTGAAATCAATGTAATGTTAAATTTTGATATCAATGTATTGAACATTTTGATGTATTAGACTTTTTGATGGAATGAATTCTCTATGTTGATTACTCAATGTATTTCCTTCTTTCAATGAATGAATGAAATTGTTAAATCTTATCTTGATTGAATGAACATTTATGCTTCTCTACCTTTTTGTTGATAACAAAAAAGGGGGAGAGTTTTATAGTTTTATGATTGAAAATGCATATGAGAAAATCAAGTTAATCAATGAGATATTTATTTAAGTTTCATAGGGGGAGCTACCTCATTCAGGGGGAGCCTAAGCCTATTTATGAAATCAAAATAAATTCACTAATCAATCATGCATAAACTCAATGTTTTTGTCATCATCAAAAAGGGGAAGATTGTTGAAAGATTATTGAAAAATTATATACCCCAATCCTTTTGATTTTGATGATTACTAAAAGCCATTGAGTACATTAAAAGATGTAATGAGTTTATTTAAATGAGCAATAAAATTATTTTGAACAATCAATGAGAAAGTTAAAGTTTGACTTTAATCATTTTTGAAAGTAACTTTAAGCTCAATGTTTAAACCTTCAAAAAGAAATTTTATAATTCATAGATTGATCAATGAGTTTATGGATTACTTCTTGAATTAATTCTTAATGTCAATCTTATTGAATTCAAGTCAAAAATATGAATTAAAATAAATCTGGAACGATTTTAATCAATCAGAAAAGTGTCTGATTTTTGATACGTTCCGGAGCCGACTCTTAAGTTTCAGAGTCGACTCCACACAGTGTACAGAAATGTGCATCTGTCTCGAGTCGACCCACGAAATTTGTCAAGTCGACCCCCGATTTAGTCGAGCCGACTCCAAGACTGTGCGAGTCGACTCTGTTCAGACACCAGAAGAGTGTTTTTCTGAGCACTTCGCAGTCGACCATAACCTTTCATGAGTCGACCCCCGACTTTCAGGAGTCGACACTTTACTTTTGGTGAGTCGACCCCATGACTTTGTAAACTTTTCTATTTTTAGTAAGACGAGCTCAAGCCGACTCGGGAAAAGCATGAGTCGACTCCAGCAAATCTGGGCGAAATTTTTACGGATGCCAACTCAGCTCCAACGGTAAGTTTTTTGATTAACGGCTATTTTTCTTTGTCTCTAACGGCTATATTCTTGCAGAATCTATAAATAGAGAAGTTGTTTTCAAATCAAAGAGACATAGAGAGAGATATTTATTTCAAAGAAAAAGAAAGGAAAAATCGGAAAAACAGAGCGTTAGATGAAAAAATCCGTGATTCAAAATAGAGTGAAAGAAAGAGTGTGGAATCAAAGGAAGCTCCATCTGTGCTCAAGCTCTACTATCCAAGGAAGCTTCAGAAGAAATCCAAGTACATCTCAAGTGATTTCCACCACTTAAAGAAAAGAGGAAAAGCCCAAATCAACTCCAACACTCATTCCATGGAGAATCCGTGCTGAGGCCGATTCTACACCTCAAAGGAGTTGAAGAAAAGAAGAAAAGCTCAAAGCCAACCAACTGCAAATCAGGCTTATCTAAACTCTATTCTTACTTTTGTTAATCTGCTCATTAAGGAGCATTGTAACTAAACAAACATATTTCTATTATTTGTGTCTAATTCAATCTGGGGGATTGAACTAGTGGAGGTAGTCTTACCTCGGTACAAGCTTGGTATAGCTTGTGTTAGGGTTTTTGTGCTGGTGACCCCGAAAAACCGGCTGGGTTCGTTGTGATCCTGGGAAAACAACAAGTTTGAGTTGTGAGCTTGTAAAACAACTCGGCTGTAATCTAGGGAGATTATAGTGGTGACCCAAGTGAATCTTGGGAGTGGACGTAGGTGTTGGTTGCACCGAACCACTATAAAAATATCTTGTGTTTGCCGTGCTCATTTGTCTCTCACTCTATCTCTCTTATATTTCTGTTTGTGCATTGCTTATAAGTTAATTTCTCTCACTTGCACATCTTGAGTTAATTTGCCTAAAACATTTCAAAAAGTCTTAAATTTTTAAGAACCCAATTCATCCCCCCCCCCCTCTTGGGTTGCCATCTGGGCCAACACAAATAGAAATGAATGTTATGTATTTTTTAATTATTTAAGATGATTTATATTTGTTTTATTTGTACAGTACTATAAGGGGTCATGATCGATTCATACCTTAAAGGCGTTCAGCTAGCACGTGCAGCGGCGACTCCCCTTTTGATGCAACGCATGAGAGCTCCTTTGAGTAGGAGCAACATCGGCAAGAGATGTTTGCTGATCACATGCCAAATTCATCTGCCACTCCATCATCAAGCGAGAGCACATCCTCCAGCAAAAGGAAGAGGCTTGTATTGATTGATGGCAAGTAAGTATATTTTTCTATTTATTTTATTTAATTCATACAATTGTTACATGATTAAATTCCATTTGCTTTTTAATCTATTTGAATAGATTTATGGAAAGATATGTTGTCTCAAGACGCATCATAGATATATTTAAGAGGCGTGCAGACCCGAAGGGCTACTGTTGGGACTGCTTGATTGAGAAGGTTAGGAAGTTCTATTGGATAGAGTTTTAGATACATAATTTATATTTATATAGATGCAATTTACCTTAAAACTTGTAAATGTAATATAGTACCTGATGTGGCTGATCCAACGCTGTTAGAGAACCATGAAGGAAGGAAACCGATGGAGCCCCCCTTTGGCCTCCAAAGGGCCCTTCGGCCACGGTAGCGTTTATGGCCTCATAAAGCCACGCGCACCCAATTGCTCTGAGCTCCAAGGCCGAGAGCTCTAAGGTCGAGAGCTCTAAGTTCGAGAGCTCCATGGCCGATAGCTCCATGGCCGACAGCTCCATGGCCGGCAGCTCCAAGGCCGACAGCTCCAAGACCGGTAGCTCCAAGGCCGACAGCTCCATGGCCGACAGCTCCATGGCCAACTACTCCAAGGCCGACAGCTCCAAGGTCGACAGCTCCATGGCCGACAGCTCCAAAGCCGACAGCTCCATGGCCGGCAGCTCCAAGGTCGATAGCTCCAAGGCCGACAGCTCCATGGCCGACAGCTCCATGGCCGACAGCTCCATGGCCGACAGCTCCAAGGCCGACACCTCCATGGCCGACAGCTCCAAGGCTGACAGCTCCATGGCCGACACCTCCAAGCTCCCTCACCGTTAACAGTACCATGCAAGTGAACAGAGCCTTGTACGTGAACAGTGCCATGCAAGCTCATCCAAGGGCATGAGCAGGGCCACGCAAGCACTCCATACTCAACACTCTACGAGGGACAGTTGGCTTCAACTCAACATCATCCTTCTCCCCCCAACGGCTATACCTTGGGACCCACACGACCCATGAGATGAGAAATCACAAGCTCAATGTCACACGGTCCGGCGCACTCTGCCCGTCTCGGTCTCGGCATCGGTCTCAGCAACGGCGTCAGCGTCGGCTTCGGCAATGGCCCACTTCGACACGGCATCGGTCTCAGCAACGGCGTCGGCATCGACCTCCGTGTGGCCTTGGGCCCATCTCCTCCGTGGCCCACCTCGATCTTGGTGTCAGCCGCGGCCTGCTTCGACACAGCGTCGGTCTTGAAAATGGCGTCGGCATCGACCTCCGCGCGGCCTTGGGCCCATCTCCTCCATGGCCCACCTCGATCTTGGTGTCAGCCGCGGCCTACTTCAACGCGGCGCCGGTCTCGGTCTCGGCATCGGTCTCGGCGTTGGCCTCGGCGGCAGAGGCCGACAAGCATCCGCTTGCTGCAAGGAATTCCACGTGGCTTTACCAAGATCACAGGCGGTCACCAAATATTATGAAACGGCAATTACTAAGGTCACGGACGGTTTCCAAAAAAATTAAGAGGCGTACTTATGACATACGTTTAGTAGTTAGTACGCCCACCTACGAAGAACGGAAGATATTACTCGGTTGTTACCAGTGAAGGGTAAGAGGGACCCCCGAACAGGTATATAAAGACCCCAATCCCCCAACGAGAAAAGAGAGGGGGCTCAATCTTTACTCTTTCATTAAAAAATTTTTGTTCTCCAGATCGCTAACTTGAGCGTCGAGGGTCCCCGCCAAAAAGCCCTAGCCAAAGACCAGTTCCGCATCGGCAACTTAAGACCGACTCCGCATCGGCAAAAAAGATCGGTTCCGCACCGGCAACTTAAGACCGACTCCGCGTGGCAAAAAAGATCGGTTCTGCACCGGCAACTTAAGACCGGCTCCGCGTCATCACAAAAAGATCGGTTCCGCACCGGCAACTTAAGACCGGCTCCGCATCGGCACAAAAAGACCAGTTCTGCACTGACAATTCAAGCCCGGCTCCGCATCGGTACAGCCAAGCCCAGCTCTGCGTCGGCAACTTAAGACCGATTCCGCACCGGCAACTTAAGACCGGCTCCGCGTCGGCACAAAAAGACCGGCTCCGCACCGGCACAGCTAAGCCCAGCTCCGCATCGGCACAGCCAAGCCCGGCTCCGCGTCGACACCTTCAAGCATGTCTCCGCGTCGGCACCTCCAAGCCCAGCTCCGCGTCGGCACCTTCAAACCCGGCTCCACGTCGGCACACTCAAGCCCGGCTCCGCATCGGCACCTCCAAGGCCGGCTCCGCATCGGCACCTCCAAGCCCGGCTCCGCGTCGGCACACTCAAGCCCGAGTCTTCCCTCGACACTCAAGCCTGGCTCCACATCGGCACAGCCAAGCCCGGCTTCCGCGTCGGCACCAAAAAGCCCTGGCCAGCCAGGCACAAAGACCGGCCTCCGCGTCGGCACCAAAAAGCCCTGGCCAGACAGGCACAAAGATCGGCCTTCGCGTCGGCACCAAAGACCGGCCTCCGAGTCGGCACCAAAGATCGACTTCCGCGTCGGCACCAAAGACCGGCCTCCGCGTCGGCATAGAAGACCGGCCTCTGCGTCGGCACAGAAGACCGGCCTCTGCATCGGCACCAAAGACCAACCTCCGCGTCGGCACCAAAAACCAACCTCCACATCGGCACCAAAGACCGGCCTCCGCGTCGGCACTCTAAACCCAAGGCCTCCTGCGGATTCCATTCCAGTTGCCCTTGGATTGCAGCACTGGTTCCCCTCGCCTTCGATTATCATGGTTCCCTAAGGGGCAGGTCATCAACCCTGTAGAAGGAGACCAATTTCTTTAAAGAAAAAGGCACCTGATGACTCTCAAATCACCCTCCAGGGTTAAAGGCTCCCGAGCATGGTCGAATCCCAGCGACTCTCGGGTCATCCTCCGAGGTTCAAAAGGCTCTCGACGGCCTCAACTTTGCCTCAACGGCTTCGTTTCAACCTCAACGGCCTCGACCCTATGTCAGCGGCCAACAGCCAATCAGCTATCAAGAAGCCTCGAGACAACTCACAGCTGGGAGAAGCCAACTCTCCCCAGCTCATAATTGGCGGGCATCCGCTCCCAAGCCATCATTAAGCCTGCAGTCGGCGCCGACATCAAGCACAACGCAAAGGCAAACATCAATGAAAAAGGCTCAACGGCTCCCTCTACATCAGGAGTATCATTGCAGCTTCATTGGCCCTCTGCTTCCATGACATATGGATGGGGATCCATATCCTAACATCATGTCAAAAGTTGAAGACCCAAAGTCAGGTGAGGATCAGCCACTTGGGAGGTAACGCCCCTTTAGCCTTGCTGGGGTGGGCCCGCTTCGTTCCAGGGGCGAGGGGGCATCTGATATGGCTGATCCAATGCTGTTAGAGAACCATGAAGGAAGGAAACCGACGGAGCCCCCCTTTGGCCTCCAAAGGGCCCTTCGGCCACGGTAGCGTTTATGGCCTCATAAAGCCACGCGCACCCAATTGCTCTAAGCTCCAAGGCCGAGAGCTCCATGGCCGATAGCTCCATGGCCGACAGCTCCAAGGCCAACAGCTCCATGGCCGGTAGCTCCAAGGCCGGCAGCTCCAAGGCCGACAGCTCCATGGCCGACAGCTCCATGGCCGACTACTCCAAGGCCGACAGCTCCAAGGCCGACAGCTCCATGGCCGACAGCTCCAAGGCCGACAGCTCCATGGCCGGCAGCTCCATGGCCGACAGCTCCAAGGTCGACACCTCCATGGCCGACAGCTCCAAGGCCGACACCTCCATGGCCGACAGCTCCAAGGTCGACAGCTCCATGGCCGACACCTCCAAGCTCCCTCGCCGTTAACAGTGCCATGCAAGTAAACAGAGCCTTGTACGTGAACAGTGCCATGCAAGCTCATCCAAGGGCATGAGCAGGGCCACGCAAGCACTCCATACTCGACACTCTACGAGGGACAGTTGGCTTCAACTCAACATCATCCTTCTCCCCCCAACAGCTGTACCTTGGGACCCACACGACCCACGAGATGAGAAATCATGAGCTCAATGTCACATGGTCCGGTGCACTCCGTCTGTCTCGATCTCAGCGTCGGTCTCAGCAACGGCGTCAGCGTCAGCTTCGGCAACAGCCCACTTCGACACGACATCAGTCTCAGCAACGGCGTCGACATCGACCTCCGCGTGGCCTTGGGCCCATCTCCTTCGCGGCCCACCTTGATCTTGGTGTCGGTCGCGGCCCGCTTCGACACGGTGTCGATCTCGGCAATGGCATCGGCATCGACCTCCGTGCGGCCTTGAGCCCATCTCCTCCATGGCCCACCTCGATCTTGGTGTCGGCTGCGGCCCGCTTCGACACGGCGCCGGTCTCGGTCTCGGCATCGGTCTCGGCATCGGCCTTGGCGGCAGAGGCCGACAAGCATCCGCTTGCTGCAAGGAATTCCATGTGGATTTACCAAGATCATGGGCAGTCACCAAATATTATGAACCGGCAATTACTAAGGTCACGGACGGTTTCCAAAAAAATTAAGAGGCGTACTTATGACATACGTTTAGCAGTTAGTATACCCACCTACGAAGAACGAAAGATATTACTCGGCTGTTACCAGTGAAGGGTAAGAGGGACCCCCGAACAGGTATATAAAGACCCCAATCCCCCAACGAGGAAAGAGGGGGGCTCAATCTCTACTCTTTCATTAAAAAATTTATGTTCTCCAGATCGCTGACTTGAGCGTCGGAGGGTCCTCGCCGGAACCACCGGTCCGGAACTTTTCTTGCAGGTTTTCGGCTGAAGGAGGCGGTCCCTATCATTCCTCTGAAGGCCAACGAAGCATTTCTATCGCTTGACGCTCCTCAAAAGTGATTTGGCGGCAACAGTACCTAGCTGCATTCATTATTATACATACATTTGGATTACTTTGATTTGTGTTTCAGTTGATATATAAAGTTATATATAAACAGTATTTATATACTGTTTGTGTTATAGTTTATTGAATTTACAATGTCATATTATGCTGAATTATATTTATTGAAATGCAACTAGAACTTTGGAAAAAAAGAAGTAATTTCTATATTTTTATTCATTAATCTCTTAGGCATATACAAGCTATAAAACCTATGTTAGGAAAGAAAATAATTACATCAAATCGCTATAAATCAGAATTAAATATATTTACTTTCTATTATAAAAATACAGCCTACTTCCTATTCTAAAAATGCAATCTGTAACAATTTTATAAATCAGAATCAAATATATTTACTTTCTATTCTAGTATGTAACACTCTCCCTCAAGCTGGAGCATAAATGTTTATCATGTCCAGCTTGTTACAAAGATAATCAACTCGAACTCCATTTAAAACCTTTGTGAAGATATATTTTAACTGTTCTCTTATTTTCACATATCTTGCAAGAAATCAAACCTTACTGAATCTTCTCATGAACAAAATGACAATCAATCTCAATATGCTTAGTTCATTCATGAAAGACTGGATTGGATGTAATATGAAGTGCAGCTTGGTTGTTACACCATAACTTAGCTGATATTGAAATCTTGAGGCCCACTTCAGTGAGGAGCTGATATATCCATATTCTTTCACATATAGACTTGTCATAGCCCTATATTCTGATTTTGCATTTGAATGTGAAACCATATTCTGCTTCTTACTTTTTCATAAAACCAAATTTTTTCCAACAAATACACAATAGCTTGAAATAGATCTTCATTTTTTCTTGGATCCTACCCAGTCAGTATCTAAAAAATATTCAATCCTAGTATGACCATGATTGTCATAAAAGATTTCTCTCTCAAGAGCTCCTTTTAAGTAGCATAAAACTTATTCTATAGCTCTTCAATGATCGATAGTTGGAGAAGATATATACTGACTTACCACACTAACTAAATAGATAATATTGGATGAGTCACAATAAGATAGTTCAACTTTTCAACTAATCTTATGTATCTCTCAGGATCTTCAAATAACTCACCATCTTTTGTATGCTACAAATTAGGAATCATTGAAGTTCTACATGATTTAGCCTCCAATTTTTTTGTTTCAAACAACAAGTCAAGCACATATTTCCTTTGAGATAAGAAGATCCCTTTCTTACTACTGTCACCTCAACATCCAAAAAATACTTTAGTGTTCCTAAATCTTTGTATGAAACTGATTATGAAGAAAAGATTTGAGAGATGAAATACCACCAATATCACTTCCAGCAATAATAATGTCATCAACAAGACAACTAATATGATGATACCAATTGTAAACTGCTTATAGAAAATAGAATGATCGAACTTACTCTTTTTCTTACCAAACTTTTTAATAGCCTAACTAAACTTTCTAAACTAGACTCGAAAACTTTGTTTCAAGCTATAAAAGGATTTACGAAGATGATACACTTTTCTATACTCCCCTTGAGCAATAAAATTAGATGATTGCTCCATATAAACTTTCTTCCGAAGATCACTATGAAGGAATGCATTCTTAATGTCTAACTAATGTAGAGATCAATTAAATATGGCTGCTATAGAAATAAATAATCGGACAGAAGTAAGTTTAGCAATAAGAGAAAATGTATCAGAATAATCAACTCCATACATTTGAGTATATCCCTTATCAATCAGTTAAGCTTTTAATCTAACAACAATCCCATCAGGATTGACTTTAACTACAAACAATCATTTATATCCAATAACTTTTTACCTATAGGTAAGTATACCAGGATTCAAGTACCATTATCATCTAAAGCATTCATCTCCTTAATCATAGCATTACGCCATCTAGAATGAGATAAAGCTTCAAGAACAGTCTTAAGAATAGTGACAAAATCAATAGATGCAATAAAAGAATAAAAGGATCATGACAAATGGTTATATGACACAAAAAAAATACCGGATAAGTATATTGATGTTTACCAACGCGAAGGGCAATAGAAAGATCATCACTAGAACTGAAAACTAGATCCAATGATGAAGGAACTAGCACAGGACATGGAGCAAGAGGCATAGGAACATGAACCAGATCAGGAATAGGAGGTTGTTGACAGTGAGAATAAACCTATTTTATAGGAGGCTTAGAGGAAAGAAGATCAGAACTAGGTGATGTAATAGTATAGATTAGTAAATCATCATCCTTCCCCTAACTAATAGAACCTGAAGATGAAGCAAATGGTATTTGTTCAATAAATATAACATCAACTGACATAAGGTACTTGCTAAGACTAGAACAATAACATCTATATTCTTTTTGTACATGAGAATATCCAAGAAAGATACACTTTAGAGATTTAGGATCAAGTTTTGTAACCTGAGGTTGAACATCCTGAATAAAATAAGTACAATCAAATATCATAGGTTCAATAGAAAATAATGACTTATTAGGAGAGAGGACATGAAAGAAAGTCTCATCAGAAAGAACAGAGAAATGCATAGATTAATCAGAAAATAGGCTATAGAAACTACATCAGCCCAAAATTATTTATAGACTTGCATTTGAAATAATAAAGCTTTGGTAATTTTAAGAAGATGTCTATTTTTTTGTTCAATAACTCCATTTTGAGATGATGTATCTACACAAGAAGTTTGATGAATAATGTTATGTTAAACCATATAATTTTGAAAGTATTCTGATAAATATTTTAGATTATTACTTTTCAAAATTTGTATAAGCACATTAAATTGAGTTTTGATCTTAGCATAAAAAGCAGTAAAATGAGAAAATAATTTGAATGATTTTTCATCAGAAATAACCATGTCACTCGAGAATAATCATCAACAAAAGTAATAAAATATTTAAACCCAGTTTTAGACACAATAAAACAAGAATCCCAAACATCGGAGTGAATTAACTCAAAAGGAGCACTAGCTCTTTTATTGACTCTAGGACTAGAACTCAAATGATAATGTTTGGCAAATTAACAAGACTCACAATTTAATAAAGATAGGCTAGAAAACAGAGGATAAAGTTTTTTTAACATAGGCAATGAAGGATGACCTAACCGACAATGTGCTTCAAAAGGGATTACAACTCCAAAATAAGCAACAAACTTTGGTATTTGTGTATCAAGAATGTAGAGGCCTCTAGACTCATGTCCTTTACCAATACTCTTCTTTTTATAAGATCCTAAAATAGATAAAAATTATGATAGAATGTGATACAATAATTAAGAGAATGAGTAAGTCTATTGAGAAAGACTAAATTAAAAGACAAGTCATGTAAACTTAAAATAGATTTCAAAGGAATTAAGGGTGTTGGAATAATTATGCCAGACCTTAAAATACGAGATGTAAACACATCTGCTAAAGTAACTATAGAACTAGAAGCATATGACTTAAAAGAAGAAAATAGACTAGAATTACCTATCATGTGATCTGTGACACCAAAATCAATGATCCATTTGGAAGATGAGAAAACAAAACGTGTGTTCATTTTACCTGAATCAGCGATGACAATAATAGGAGTAGATATGAAGACTTTAAAGATTTCTAATACTATGAGAACTTGGCATACTCATATGTAGATATTAAAATGGACTTAGAAGCATCATTAGTAGAGGCAACATGGACTGACTGGTTTGATTGATTCTTATGCTGTAACTTTCTATAATCTTTCTTCACATGTCCTGCCTTATGGCAATAGTAGCATACAATACCTTCCAAATCCTATCCTTGAGTACGAAGATTTTGATTATAACTACTTGAGTCTTCTCCTCTATTACTATTTCTATATGGCTGTCTCTTAGATTCAGAAGTGCAGCTGACAAGAGTATTATTAGGCTAAGCAGGAGCTAAATTTTCTATACGGAGTAGATATTTTAGGGCTAGAAAAAATTTAAGATTTAGCTGCCTCAAACTCAGAAGGAAGACCAACCAAGAAGCTCATAATTGCCATCTTTTCTCTTTGAGCTTGCTGAACTTCAACATCAGTACTAAATGAAAGTAGCATATTAAGTTTCTTATTAGTCTTCTTAAAATTTATAAAGTAGTCAATGAGGGATCTATCACCTTTTTTTACACAATAAAAGGCTTGGCATACCTCATAAGTGCGATTGATATTTTTCTTACCAGAGACACAAACTTCAAATAATTCATTAATTCTTTCATAAATTCATAATGATTTATCAAACCAACCACCTCACTATCAATAGAATTACGTATTTACAAAATAGATGGGCATCATCTCTTAACTATAAGATTTTTGAGTCATCACTAGGTGGGTCATCAGTTAAAATGATTATCCATAGCAATGCTCCGCAAATAAAGTCTAACATTTTTACTCAGATCTAAATAATTAGATCTATTAAGTATATGTTCTATGATTTTTGACATCACAGGAGTCACATCATACACAACAACATACTTCTTTTCCTTTATATTATCAAATATCAGCCAAATAATAGAGCAAAAACCATAACAAAGTTAAAATACTCAAGAATCTGAACATATCCCAAAGTAGACCTTACATCGAATAAATGCTGACTCAAACAGATAGTAAAACTTGTTATGAAAGTCAAGGCGAGAAAAAGGTTGTAGGATTCAATTTGGATCTCTAAACCCTATAAGTCCCATAATTTTTCTTTCCTAATTGGTTGAGTCCAGTCTGTTACTGAGTCAGTCAAGTTTGATTTAGTCCAATATTCATGTCATGCATTTTTATTTTATTTGGGTCCTGTAATAATTCAAGGAAGTATATTACTCTTGTTAAGACCCTGCTAAAGATATTCAGAAGAAGCCCTAGATTAGGCAGTATTGAACAACCATCTGATCTTCTCCAACCTTATTCATATCCTATCCTTGGAGCTCTGCATGGATTGGATCCGCCTATTCCAAGATTAATGATGTGGAATCAATCTTCTTCCTCCATGTCGCCACCTACAATTTTGGCAACCTTGGACGTCCCATAAGGAAGAAATTTGGTAGTCCCCTACTATGCTTTAATAGGAATGAAGATCAGCATCTCCATCATTCTGGAAAGGATTTTGTACCCCATATGGACCTTGTTGATAAAAGGAAAGAAAGAAGGATGACACCCCAAAGTTTTCTTCTTTTCTTGTGGTCCCTCACCTCCACTTGGAACATATATTACTGCTGCCATTTTGGTCGAATCAAATGAAAGAAAGAAGATTCTTTGCTCTACACCTATTTTGTAATTCCTATCATTTATTACTCTAATTGTTGAACTTACCTTGTAATGGCATGAGAGGTGTATAAAACCCTTCTCTTGAAATAATAAAAGAACATAATATGAATAGATGAAATTTTTTTCTTGAGAACTTTCCTCCAAGTTCTATGTCCGTTGCCTTGAGCAATTGATCCTCCGTGAGGGAGTTAGGCGTGAGGCCAAAGATTTTTGTTGCCTTGAGCAATTGATCCTCTGTGAGGGAGTTAGGTATGAGGCCGAGGATTTCCATTGTCTTGAGCAATTGATCCTCCGTAAGGGAGTTAGGCGTGAGGCCGAAGTGTTCTTACTACCAAACCCTAGTTAGTCCATTTCCTCTACCAAGCTTCACTAAAGAAACTCTAATCCTCATACCACCATAACCGACCACCATCCTTCCTAAATTCTAGGCATCCATACTTGGAATCCTAGCCGTCACCCTCCTTTCATCCCAAAACCACTGCCCTCTCTTGATTTATTTCCAAAGCTGCCGCCCTCTCTCTCTAAAGTTGTCGCCCCTCTCTTGATTCATCTCTAAAGTTGAGAAGCCGTCTTTGCCCCTGAATTGAGATCAAGGAACCTCACATGGAAGATAGTTTTCTCATCCAAAAATTTTGCCTGCTAGCGAGAAATCTTCTACTACCACTAGGAGCACATCATCGTCAGGTAAATCAACCTTTTCCTTACTCTGTGATTCTAATTCTATGAAAGTTTATGAGCATGTCTTCTCTGAAGTTTCTCAATTCTAAACTTTTCTAGTACCCTTCTTCATTTTTCTAACGTTCTGTTCTTGAACCATTACTTTCTACATCACATAATCTACTCTCTTACTCTTTCTCTTATTTTTGAGTGAATTAGCCATCTTCTAAAATACTTAAAAAGATATAATAAAAAATTAATTTTTATCAGTTCATTGATTGCATAATCACCCCTGCCCTTGTGCTGTATCAATCTTGGTATCAGAGCAAGGTTTGATATGCTTTGCATCGCACACTAGATTTCTGGTCTGCTGTAATTTCTGCACACGACCTGCAACTTTCTCATTGTGAAACCTATCACAACATGATTATTTTAACTTAAAATTATTTTTTTAAATAATTTATTATGCCTCTGCTATGTGGATACAAATTTCATGATTAAATTCCTTAATATTATTTTCTGAGATTTTCTGCAACCTACTTGTAATGAGATCAAACACTGCTGAAATTTTGTATACACAATAAAAAAATAAAAATAAAAAAAAATAAAAATAAAAATAAAAATTTTTTTTGTATTATATTTCTAAACCTTAAAGTGTCACACCTTCTGAGCGGATATATGCAAATATATTTGACACATGGGAGTAATGAGCCAAGGCTGAACATGACTCTTTCTTGTTGAATACTTGACACGCTAATTCGTGTCTTGAGTGTTCATTTTCTTTAAGTTATTTAAGGGCACCGAGCATTAAGATAAGGTGAAAATTTATCATCCTTCCTTGGCCCAAAAAACCACCAACCTGCATTGTGAACCTAAGCTTTAATTTTAAAATTGAGTAGCATTTAATTGAGCATTAGGGACACCCACGAGTTCAGTTCAACTTAACTTAGGAAAACTAGTTGCACCCAAGTCAACATTTGCGTCTAGAAGCTGGTGTCTAAGACTTGGGGTCAAGAGTCAAATGACCAAGTGGTGTTGTGGGTTCTTAATTGGGTCCCTATAAAAACAGGGGGCCTCCCACACTTCACCTCCTACCTGGCCAATGAGCAACATACTTGTTGTCGTGGTTGTGACTTAGTTGACTCGCTTTACTTGAAATGCTAGGTAGTAAACTATAGTATGAGTCATTCTTGAGTCATTTGTGTGCTTGCTTGATTCGTGTATGACCATTAGATCAGGAGCCCCATACCAAGTCAAAGTCAGTCACCATAAGACTCACCCGTGGATAATGATTTTGGAGCCATGCTTAGGAGCATTACTGAACAGTTGACCATGTTGAATGATCGAGTGAGATCCCTAGAGGAGAGTCATGAGACCAAAATTGAGCCTGAGTTAAACCCTTGAGGAGCTCCAAACCATGATCCAAAGTACTACCATAAGAGATCCAATCTTAATATTGTGGACCCAAATGACAAAATTCTTAGGAAAATCATATTAGAAGCATCCACTTTTGATAAAAGTTTAGACCCAAGGTGCATGTCAATTGGAAAGATAAAATGGATCAATATTTTGTGTGGTACGAGATGACTGAGGAGAGAAATATAAATTTGCCAAACTTAGACTAATTCGACAGGCTAGGTTATATTGGAAAAATATTGAGATGTTGATTAGACGGAGAGGTGATGTTCCCATAACCACATGGAGAGTCATGAAGGTTAGACTAAGAAGAAATATGCACCCATGTCCTACCAACAAAAACTCTTAGATCAATGGCAAAGGTTAAGCCAAGGAAATTAAACCGTTTCTAAGTACATTGAGAAATTTGACGAATTTGTCCTGAGATGTCACATTGTTGAGTCGGAAGAGACCATCCGGTCTAGGTTTAGATCTGGTCTAAGGGAAGATATTCAAAGAAAACTATATTTAAGAGAAGTCAATGATTTGGAATAAGCTTACCAAGTTGCTAAAAATTTTGAGAGGTCCCAGAGATAACCCATGTTCCATAGACTAGAACCTTCTAGGACTAATACCCCAACCCAGAGACCAGGACCCAGTCAAGTCCCAAACGGTAGACCCAACTTAGGCACCCCAGTGAATAGATCAGATGATAAGGGTAAGGCACCCGAAACCTAGAGGACCCCTGTTCTCAATTCAGCATGTTTTAGGTGTCATAAGACAAGCCACTTCGCTAGCCAATGTCCTGCCAGGTCCTTACATATAGGTGAGTTTGAGGAAGAAAATCACGAGCCTAGTGAGGAATGCAAGGAAAAAATTTATGAGGCTAAATTAAATTTAGTTGAGGAGTATGAGGAAGGAGAAGAATCCACCGAGCTTGACCTATTAGGAGTTGTGAGGTGCATCCTGGCTCAAACCAAAGTTTAAGAGGATTGGCGTAGGACTAACATCATACAGACTTTTCTCAAGATAGTGGATAAGGTTTGCAAACTCATAATAGATAGTGGAAGTTATGTTAATGCCATTTCATCCCGTGCAGTCAAGACTCTAGGATTAATACATGTTCCACATCCTAACCCCTATAAGGTGTCATGAATAGATTTTACCTCCATACCTATCAAGATGAGATGTCCAGTCCAAATCTAGTTCCAGTCTTATCAGAAAAAGATATGATGTGTTGTCTTACCCCATGGGAGTAAGCAGTCTCATTCTAGGAAGGCCTTGGTTATTCGACCGTGATGCAACCCTTTTGGGCCGATCAAATTCGTGTTCCTTTAATTATCATGGAAAGAAAATTATGGTTTACTCTACCCCACCTAAGGATGACATTAAGAGGGGTTCGAATCAATTAAAAGAGAAGAAGCTGGAATTGAACCTAATCAATGCTAAGAAATTAGAACAAGAAATCATTGAAGATTCATCCATTTGGATGTTGAAAGCTAGGGAAACCCAAGATCCGATCCCCATAGAGCATCCTCAGAAAGTTAGAAAAAGTTTAGAAGAATTCAAAGATGTCTTTCCCGAAGACCTTCTGACCACCTTCCATTCCTTAGGGATATTCAACATGCCATTGACCTAGTCTCGAAAGACACTTTGCCCAACCTGCCCACTATAGGATGAACCCAGCTGAACATCTAGAGTTGTAGAAATAGGTTAGAGAGTTACTTAAGAAAGGGTTTATTAGAAAAAGTTTGAGTCTTTGTGCTTCATCAATTTTTTCCAAGATAGCCCATTTCTTACCTTGTTCCCAGACCTTTGATGCGTCTAGAGTAGCTCAACTATTCTTTGACGAGATCGTTAGACTCCATGGCTTACCTAAGACCATAGTTTCAGATAGGGATGCCTGGTTCATCAGCTATTTTTAAAAGATCCTATGGCTTAAGTTAGGACTAAGTTAAACTTTTCCATAGCTTACCATTCCCAAATCGATAGCCAGACAGAAGTAGTGAACCGTAGTCTAGAAAATCTTCTAAGATATCTTGTAGAAGAAAACACCAGAAATTAAGATATTGCTACCTAGAGCTGAGTTTGCCTACAACGCTTCGATCAATAGGTCCACTGAAAAGAGCCCATTCGAAATTGACTAGGGGTACAGGCCCAACAAGCCACTTGACCTAATTTCATTATCTGTTCACACACAAGTCTTCGAGTCTACAGCATCATTTGCACAACATATTAAGGACTTGCATAAGAAGATTAGCGCAAAGATTAACTTAAGTAATGAAATATATAAACTGTTGGCTAATTTCCAAAAACGAGTCCAAGAGTTTATGGAATGAGATTATGTCATGGTTAGGTTAAGGCCTGAACGGTTTTCTCTGGGAACCATTAGAAGGTTATATGCTCATGGAGTTGGTCCTTTTAGGGTGATGAAGAAAGTGGGAACCAATGCCTATGTGCTGGAGTTACCTCATGAGTTAGGCATTAGCTCTACTTTCAATGTTTCAGACTTAGTAGAGTATAGGGAGCCAGCGATGATACCTAGTGAGGCTTTCGGACCTAACCCTTCCTTTGAGAGCGAGTCCACCCTTGTGTGTCCACCTACTATTTGACATGAGCGGAAGGATAGGATTGAGCAAATTCTGGATGACCAAGCTATCTTGACCTGAAACAGAGGTTACTAGCAATACTTGGTTCATTGGCAAGGTTGGCCCAAATCCAAGGACTCATGAATTTTTAAAGAAGATTTGTAAAACTTAGATCCAGACCTGCTAGAGGAGTACCAGAGTCGAACCGACCCTTACTCGACGGGATCGAGTTCCTCCCACCCCGAAAGAATTGGTGCAGGAGCAAGAATGGAAAAAAGGTTATAGGGTTCAATTTGGATATCTGAACCCTAGAAGTCCCGTAATTTTTTTTTCTAGTTGGTCGAGTCCAGTCTGTTACTGAGTCAGTCAAGTTTAGTTTAGTCCAATGTTCAGGTCATGCATTTTTATTTTATTTGAGTCATGTAATAATTCAAGAAAAGTATATTACTCTTGTTAAGACCCTGTTTAAGATATTCAGAAGAAGCCCCAGATTAGGCAGTATTGGACATTAACCATCTGATCTTCTCCAACCTTATTCATACCCTACCCTTGGAGCTCTGCATGGATTATATCCGTCTACACCATGATTGATGACCTGAAATCAATCTTCTTCCTCCATATCGCCACCTATAATTTTGGAAACCTTGGGCAATTGATCCTCCGTGAGGGAGTTAGGCGTGAGGCTGAAGATTTTCGTTGCCTTGAGCAATTGATCATCCATGAGGGAGTTAGGAGTGAGACCAAAGTGTTCTTACTATCAAACCCTAGTCTAGTCCATCTCCTCTACCAAGCTCCACCAAAGAAACTCTAATCCTCATACCACCATAACCGACCCCCCCCCCCAAATTCTAGGCATCCATACTTGGAATCCTAGCCGCCACCCTTCCTTCATCCCAAAACCATCACCCTCTCTTGATTTATTTCCAAACCTGCCACCCCCCCTTTGATTTATTTTCAAAGCCGTTGCCCTCTCTCTTCAAAGTCGTCGTCCCTCTCTTGATTCATCTCCAAAGTTGAGGAAACCATTTTTGCCCCTAAATCGAGATCAAGAAACCTCATGTGGAAGATAGTTTTCTCATCCAGAAATCTTGTCCGCTAACGAAAGATCTTCTACTACCACTATGAGTGCATCATCGTCGGGTAAATCAATGTTTTCTTTACTTTATGATTCTTATTCTGTAAAAGTTTATGAGCATGTTTCTATAGAGTTTCTCAATTCTAGACTTTTCTGATACGCTTCTTTATTTTTTTAAAGTTATGTTCCTGAACCGTTACTTTTACATCACATAATCTACTCTCTTACTCTTTCTCTTATTTTCGGATAAATTAGCCATCTTCTAAAATACTTAAAAAATATAAAAAATTAATTTTTATCAGTTCATTGATTGCATAATCACTCCTGTCCTTGTGCTACATCAAGAACGAATGAAAAAGATCAGATTCCAGCAACAGACACATCCTCATGCGCCGACGAGTGGCAAACTGGGCAGACTCCTTTTGTCAGCATTTGTGGCTCATGTGCTAATATTTCGGCGATGAAACTCCAGGCAAAGGCTGATCAATGAGTGGCGCTTTCCTAGGTGTAGGCGATGAGAACAAAAAATTATTGAAAAGAGAAACCTAAGAAAACCCTAAAACCCTACTGTTTATATATTTCAGAGTTATAAGTTCGAAGGCTCTCATACCGTGAGATACAACTAGAACTCTGAAAAAAAATTAAAGAAGAAAGTAATTTTTGTATTTTTATTCATCAATCTCTTATGTATATATAAGCTACAAATCCTATGTTAGGAAGAAAAACTAATTTCATTAAATCCTATAAATCAAAATCAAATATATTTACTTTCTATTCTAGAAATATAGTTTACTTCCTATTCTAGAAATACAATTTGTAACAATCTCTATAAATCATAATAAAAAATATTTATTTTCTATTTTAGAAATATAGTTTGTAACGTTTATAATATATTTATTATGCTAAATTCTATTTGTAATATGTGCATCAACTATTATTCTGTTTGTAGGAGTTTGGGTAGGATCCAGCCATGACTCTTCTTGTTAGAAGGGCTTGGAATGCACTCGCTGGCACTCGATACTTCGATAATTTATGTCACTGGCGGATAGCGTCAAAATGACCTATTCATATTTTTGATGTAATATGAGCTGGCTAGTAGCAGAAGTGGGTAAATTTTGAGTGGTGTAAGAAGTCGGCTATAGCGATCTTCAATCGTCGATCTGAGAAGGCTGGTTCAGGCTGGTCTTTCTTGCCAGACAATAAGATTCATTTCTGTTGATAAGCATCGACATTGTCTTGTATAAGTAACTATATTTATTTATTTTACATACGTTTAATGATGAAAATTTTCAAATAAGTATAACTACAAATTTGAAACTTCATTTCTCATAGGCTAAAGGAAGGTGTCGAATCAAGGGAGTGGGAGCTGTTTAAGGTGATCCATACAAGAAAAGATGGGATTTGGGTAGACACTCGCTCCTAGCAAGTTGGAGTAAATAAATCATTAAAAATATTATGTGTTAATTGTATATATATTTAATTTACTATGACTTACATATTATTTTTCATGTATTCCTTGCAGGCTCGTGTGGATGAGCTAATGTCTCAAGCCACACAACCATTAGAAGAAAGCGGGTCCACATCTGACCTCTCATCGCAGGAGAACCGCCGCATATTTATCGACGCTGTTGGTGCCCAGTCAATGAATCGTAGAGTCTACGGTCTAAGCACCAAAGCTTCTGCATTCTTTTTCTGATGTGGTTCTTCTTCTTTCAGTCAAAGTAAGATCGCTGAGGACATTGAGCGTTCCATCACAGAACGTGTTAGATCTAATTTCATGATCAAGATCATGGACATCCGACAGGAACAGCGAGATGAGCGCCTTTGTTATGAAAAGAAGTAGCAAGAGATGCACTAGTTAGTTATGAGATTATCGCAGTCTTCATAGTTCTCTGCTCCATTTTCAGCTTTAGATAACCCTTCAACTGATCAACAGTGATATTTCTCAATTTCATCTTTTGTCCTTGTACTCTATTCCTTTGTATTTTACGAGTACCGTATATATGCTATTATGTTGTATTGTGAATAAGAGTTACATAATACTATTTTATATTTTATTTTTATTTTAAATGCAAAGTATTTATATATCTTATTTGTCAAATTATGTTTTAGTTATAGTTCTATATTATCTCAGCAGGTTTTCATGTATTATACACGTAACTAAAATAATAAAAAATATATATAATAAATAATTTAGCAACGTAGCTAGGCATCGCTAATTAGCGACGTAAATATAGGCATTGCTAAACGGCGTCGCTAATTACCGACACACACAGTTGGTGTCACTAAATTCCTTAGCGACTAGCTGTTTAGCAACTAATTTTTTAGCATTGCTGTTGCGAATGTTAATCAGTGACGCCAAATCCTTTGTTAGTGATGCCATTTTGGCATCGGTAAATTGAAGGATTCTTGTAATGAGACTGCTAAAATGGGTGAGCTGTAACATAGATAAGTTAAGAACAATCTTTTTACTACCTGATTAGCTGAGAATTGAATTGCTGAGATAAAAAGGAGGAGGATCATGGATCAAGAACTTGAAAAGCATAACTCAACTTTACTTTTTAAATGGGCATAGGAGTAAAGTAGCCGCTGAATTAGATTAATTCACAAAGCCTACTATTTGAAATGTCATTTAATCATGTAAGAAAAGAAAAGAGTCTGTAAAAAACTTCTTTAATTTGAAAGGATATTTATATTAAGTAAGATACTTTCTAAATCTACATAACCTTCAAATTGAGAAATGATGAGAGTATTAGATTCTAAAAGGATAACTAGATTACTCTTATACTTTTGGGTCATCTTTTTGAAGACTACTATGACTAAGCTCTAAAGAAATAGGTCTCTGATTTCTCAGCATGGAACTATAGAGAGCAATGATGGAGGTTTCATTTATTCTGTTCTTTCAGGTCAAGCAAGTTTCTACAACCCCAACAACTTTAAAGTTTTCTTTAATTCATCCGTATATCTTCTTTAATGAATTTCTCAATATTGAAGTCTTGTAAGGATCATTGATACTTGATAGGCTCCTTCTAAAGGTTTCTCAATCATTGGAGAGTCAAGTATCCTTTTTTAGAAAGTAGTTTGAAAAGCTTCAAACCCGAAAAAAGTGAAGATTTTTCTCTTCTTTTCCTTCTAAACAAGCCATATATGGGTGGGTAACTAATTAGAATGGAATGTGTGCAAGGCCAATTAGGAGACTTTATCAGGTGTTCATTCTTAAGATTAATTTTGAAGATCCTGGCAAGTTGCATTAGAGGGATTATATTATTTACTAACCTTTCAAAGTTACAATCAAACTGAAAGAGAAGAAAAGTACCACTTACGAAGAGATAGTGCAAGGACAACCTAGCATGGCATCCATGTGGTATGTATGATGAGAGAAATACTAGAATTTTTTTAATAAAAACTTTTTATTCCCGTTCATTTTTCATAATCTCATCGTTAGGTTTTCTCTTTATATTATATATATATATATATATATATATATAGTTAGTTAGTTAGTTTCCCCTTCAAAATACTGTAATCTCTTTCCCCTTCAAATACTGTAATCTCTTTTTTTTATTTCCTTCTTCACATAACTTCTTGTAAATATCTTTGCATATAATAAATTTGCATGGGTTCCCGTTGAAAATTAGATCTGAACTTTTTGATGAAGATTATCACCATAAAGCTCAAAAATTATTCATGTTAATCATTAAAAATCTATAATTAATAAACGAAAGCGTATCTGAATCCATATTATTTGATTGCTCTCCAAAATTCTTTCAGATCAATACGTACTTTCAAAGGATCATAACTACTATATATAGATAATTTCATCATTATCTTTTATATTTCTATTTTAACTCATTATAAAAATAAAATAATTCATTAGATTTTTACATTAAAAAGTTTATTATTTTTAATTAAGCTTAATCTTATTTGACAGTTCATAACGCATAATTAAAAATCAACGTTCCCCTCCTTTCTGCTTAAAAAACAAAAACATGATATGATTTTGAAAGCGGTGGCTGCCAGCAGGATTTTCGAACCCAGCAGCACAGACATTGATGTCGTGCCTGAAACAACGCTGTACCTCCCATGCCGTCGATCTTGGATCATTCAATCAGCCGTCCACCCAACTCCGGCTTAAAAAGTTTGAAAATTTTCCAGTACTACTCTTCTATTCAGCGCACAACAAGAGAGCCAACGGCAACGGCTCCACTTCTGATGCCTTCATTAAGAAACACTGGCTGGCAGCCGAAGGATGTTTGTTGGAGCAGCAGCATCGTATAGACAGTTACGTCTCCATTGCAGTCCAGCACGTAGAATCATCACTTATCATACCCGATGAATTCAACGCCCAGCCTCCATCTCCTGGTCCCCAGAAATTCATGTCACAATCATCGGAAATCCCGGTGTGCGTCACGATGTAATCATGCTCAGCTGAACTCGGCTCGAGGACACCATGCCGGCGTAAGACAAGAGGACAGGCTTCTTCTAGTTGATAAGAGCCAGGTAACCAGGTTCAGCAAGGAAAGGAGCATGGCTGTGATGTCGAGCAGCAACAGCGAACCGTAGGCCGATGCGAGAATCTTCTTGCCGGAGCGTCGGGAAGGGAGACGGTGTTCAGAAGGCGCGGGAATCGGTGAAGGGTTCGTACGTAGGGGAGAAGGAGACATGGGAGCTGGGGACGGAGATTGGCAGCGGTCGGCTGCCGCTGCCAAGTGTTGCAGACGGCGCGGAAGCGGATGCAGTCAGAGATGAGACGTAGTAACTTCTCTTTGTATATATAATCAGAAGGCACAGGAAAGTCTGGTTACTTATATTAAACTCATATATAGCACGAAGCACTATTTTATGTAAAAGATGCGACAGGCACTGAGTTTATTATATGAAAGCGGACAGCAGCGGAGATGGAGCGCAAGCCTGCTCGTCTCCACTTTCTCCATGTCGACTCAATTTTAAGCTCGAAGATGATTGAGGCATTTCCAACTCAAATGGAAATATTAAGTCACAAAAGGTTTCTCTTTCCAATAAGAACACAAGGCCATATGATATAATAGTGTCGCTAATCCTAAGATATATATATATATATATATATATATATATATATGCCCCAGGTTGCTTCTTGGAGTTTTTTCTTTTTTCTCAATGAGAAATTATTACAGTTCTCACTTTTTTCCTGGTTCTGGTTACATGAATTTGTTAAGACTCCTCTCTTGCATATGAACTTCAAACTTACGCAGCAAGGAAAGAAATTGACGCATTAAGGTATTGCTCAGACCTTAATCTCATGCTCAGCAACTTGCTACCATAAACAATTCCAATAATATTTTCGACTATTTTCTTCTCGGCATGGATCCGACAATATATATATTTCACCTGAGGTAGTAGCACTGAAATAAGTCAAGGATTCATTATATCTTTGTCTACATTATTTTTACACAATGCCACATAATTCATCGATGCATTGAATGAAGAAAGCATTCATTCTCACAGCTGCGAATAATATTCCGAGAGAGATAAGAAGGCAGATGACTAAACAACTAATCCAGACATTTCACCAGGAACCCATCCAGTTATAATATTACAGCACCACACAATAGAAAGTACACGCATAAGAGGGTCTTAACTACATATATTTCACAGAATAAAACAAATCACTAGCCATTATTACATAATTAAACCCACATGCAACATCTAACGGAGACCGAACGAAACCCAGATAGGATCTGTCAGATCTTTCGAAACCTCTTTCCACCGACGCCAAATGCATTCATAAATGCCGTCCTCTAAGTCGAGCACTTTTATGTGACGAACTTCAACGTACCAATCCTGGAGAGCATCAAAAGGAGCTTCGAAATAAACACAATCTTCTTTGCATCCAGGAAAGCCCCTCGCGCGGATCATCGAGCAGTTACTAGGTGATAAAAACAATGCTCTATCACCTATGCCATCGATCTCAGACCACTTGAACAGCTGTTCACTCAAATTCAGCTTAAAAAGTTTGAAGTCCTTTTCGACACCATTATCTGGATCGACGAACTGTGAACTGTGGGCAAACAGTAACAGCTCCGCTTCGGATGCCTTCACCAAGTAATACTTTGCAGGAACAGCGGAGGGAGGAGGCAGCGAGAGGATCACTGCGGAAGGAGGTGCAGCTTCTACAGCATTAGCGGCGCCATCAGGAGCAGCGGCATAGATGGTAAGATGGTCATTCGTATCGAGCACGAAGAATCGCCCGTCGCAGTAAGCGACGGAGGAAGGGAAGCCAGCTGAATTGGTTTTAAGGACACTCCAGGCTCCATCTCCTGGTCTACAGTAGTGGACCTCCTTGGAACAATCACGGGACTGCACCATCACGACCCACTCATGCCGAGATGAATTAGGGTCCAAGGATAAGAACCCTTCGCAGGGGTAACGCAGGTAGGACCAGCCGTAGTTCGGACGCTCGCGAAAGCTGGTCAGTGGGGGGAGCTGGATTTGGGCGCCGGCGACAGGGTTCAGCAAGGACAGGGAGATGGTGGTTACGTCGAGCATCAGCAGCCACCCGCAGGACGACGCGAGGATCATCTTGTTGCTGGTTTCGGGGAGGGAGATGGTGTGGATCTTGCCGGTGGAGAGGCTGAACAAGAAGCGGGTGTCCGCGAAGACGTTGTGGGGGAGTAGTAGACATGGGGGCTGGCGGCGGAGATTGGCCGGCCGCGCGGCGGAGCGCCACGACTTGCAGACGGAGCGGAATCGGATGTAGTCGGAGAGGAGGGCCACCTTCTTGGCTACGATCTCCAAGAGTTCGTTTGGGAGCTGGGACCATTCTGGCCCTTCTCGCTTCCCTTCTATCCTTTCAGTAACTAGTACGGATGCCATGTCCACCGCTTAATTTCGAGGGATTGAGAGATGAGAGGCTTTCTTTGAGATTATATGAGATCCCGTCGTTTCGCTGCTGAATGAGAACAAATCGAGCATTTAGACAACGCCGAAGAAATCATTGGATCGGATCGAGATGAATATATTCAAAATCTTCCCAAAACTGGGGTTAGGGTTTATAAGAGGAAGAGATCAAGACGGAGAGCGGATATGGAGGAAGAAGAAGAAAAGAAAAGAGATAGGGTTCAGAAGTATTACCTGATTCCAAGCAGAGGCGAGGCGGATCTGGCTACGAGCAGCATGGATTAAGAAGTGGGGGAAAGAGATGGGACGGGAGAGATGGAGACGCCTCTGTCTTTGTTTACGATGACGATGGCAGCGTCGAGCGTTTTCTATTTAACGTTTTTAATTATTTAAATTACTAAACATTTTTTTAACAATTAAATAACATATTTCATGTGAAAACCGCCAACAGGTGGCATGGTGCATAGAGAACACATCATCGAAGAATTATTTTAAAAGTCCCGAGATTTTCATTTTTGGATCCGATAACGGTGGTGCGAAGTCGGCAATATATAATCCTGCCGGTTCCGAAAATGTTGGTTGAAATTATTTTAAAGTCACGAGAAGGTTTTTTTTTTTTTTTTCAAATACTTATTTTACTACTACTTTTAGAAATACCATTTGAATTAGTTGTTGGCTATAACTATCTCATATAATTGCGAGTTAACAGCCATTTTAAGCAGCTAATCCAAAAAAAGATTTAAAGTCTAGCATAAATATTAAAGGCTAAAAGATAATAAGCTGGTATCCGAGTAGATTATTTTGAGACAAGCTTGGTCCTCAATATAGATAGAGATAGCATATATTAGTTAATTAGATTGCACCTGATTAGCCGAATTGAGTTTATAAGAAAATTACTGGACCCATTAGCCCATTCAGGCAAGATTATAGTAAACACGATGGGAATATAGATGCATCAAAATTTAAAGTCATGATCTTGATTTGACCATAATAAGAATGAAAAAAGGATTATACTATTAATTTCATTTTTACATGAAATTTAATAGTAACATGAATAATAATAAAGATGATCTAAAAAGAAATGTTAGTGCAGATTTTATAGTTAATTTTATCAACAAGAATGAAGTATACTCTTAATTAAACCTTCCATACATTAACCAATAAACTTTAATATTTGACCTACAAACCTAAACATGGTAATGAAAAATAAGGCCTCCAGGTGGTGTTTATACACAGCAAAAATATAATATTATTTCTTGTTATTAATTACCATGTTCAGGTCGATAACATAGAAAAATATAACAGTCATTATTTTTCATTATTTCTTGTTGTAACATGCTGTTATAATATAAGTAACAACTGTTTTTTTCACTTAACACTTTCTTTACAATAAAATAGTATTTGTTTCAAATTTTAAATTTTTTTCCTTAAATTTCTCTCCAAAATGATTATATGGTTCAAAGATTTACTATTCCTAATAAAAAAGATAATACCATTAATTTTTTGTTATTGACCATTATTTTTCATTATAACATTATCATAACAACCATTATTTCAATGACTATTTTAATATTAAAAAATCAAATCATTAATTAAATGTATGCTTATGATAGTCTTTTAATACATGGTTTATTGAAGGACTGGGCAGGTTTCATGTCAGGGAGGCCTCTTAGGAGTATCATACTCATGAAGTAACAATGGAAATTAGAAACTTCAAAACGGTTTGGAGCAGCCATGCCACTGATAAATCTTATTTTAAAGCATGCACTGTAACCGTCTCCTAACAAACAGGCATAGGTTTGTGCATATCAAGATTTTAAGTTTTTTTTTTTTTTTTAACAGCAAGTAGGGGAGTAATTTCTCCAATTTCATTGAGTGTAATTTATTTAAGTCTAAGCAACATAGGAGGTGTTCTAGCCGTCCATCAAAATTCAACCATGTATTGAAAGAAAAAAAGTAGGAAAGAAAGAAAGAGAAAGAGAAAGAAGGGGGAAAAAAAAGAAATAAAAAATAAAAAAGAGAGTAAAAAAAAAAAATTGAAAAAAAAAAGAGCATTGCTATGCCGGGATGCCCTATCAGAACAATACCGGATAATGGAATGTCCGATTGAAACCGGTACATCCTTTTTATCTCATGAAATTTAAAATTTAGGGCACCGCATATGATGTCCCATGAATGATATCGAGGTTTTCTACCTTTTTCCTCCTTAAGAGTAAACAAACCATTTGCCTGGTTTTGAAATTCCATGCATTTGAAAGTTCTTTTATTGATTTCAATATGAACAGCCCAGACGCTTGATACTGTTTATCAAGAACATTTCTTCTCGTCATGCCGACACTACATCAGTCTTACAACAAATGATGGTCATATACTATCTTATTGCAAAGAGCTTTGGTTTCCAGAAACATGAGAAATAGGAAACATAGACTTATCTTGCATGATGCACTGCTCTGCGCCGTAAGTGGAACACAGGACTCATGAAAATTGACAGCAGTGAGAGAGTGTTTGTGTAAGCGTGATCCTCATTGTACTAGCATGGCCGTGGTATCACTCTCTGGACTTCATGATGCCAAGTGGTCTCATTTGCCTTGATCATTCTGCTCTTTTGTCTTCTTCGCTTGCCCTGACCTAAAATTAAGCCAGCCTACATTGTTACAGCTGGAAGTTGGTTTCAGCATTCTCATCGTAGCTACCCCATATTAATGAAGTGTCACTTTATGGCTATTCAGTATCAAACTGAAAATTTCTTTATGCAATTTCAATTTAAATGGAATCTTAGGTGGCTAAATAATCCTGCTTATGGTTTAGAGGTTTTATACCTCTGTGTTTTGAATTTTGAGCACATAAACATACTTTATTGTATTTATAAGGCAGCATAATTGTTCTTTCCATTTGTTGAAAAAATTATTAGGCATGTTAACTCCTTTTATTGATTGATCTATAGTTTGAAGCATCTTTTTAGGTGAAAATATGCATATTTAAAAAAGTCAAATAACATTAACTTGATCACAGCCCCTGGAATTAAATATTAGCTATATTGCAGGAGATGTGGAGCTCTAATCGATGCTAGGCATGCTAAATTTTTATCATATTTGGTTTTCTTAAGGAAAATATGTTATATTTTATGTACTTTCTTTGTTGTTGTATTTTCTTAAATGTTTAACTACCTTATATTAGATATGAGCTTCAAAGTTGCACAGCAAGGAAAGAAATTGATGCATTGAAGCTTTGCTCAGACTTAAATCTCATATCTCATGCTGCAGCAACTAACATAAATAATCACAATAATTTTTGGCTGTTCACTGGTTAGCTCCAAAAAAAATTCAACTGAACCAGTGGCACTCCATTGAGCCCTTAGCAATGTGTAAATCTGTTAGTTTTGTTTGTGCACAATCAGATCGATCTTCAATGTCTTAGTAAGTGATCTTCACACACATTCATCTTAAAAAAAAATAAAAAAAAATGGAAGATTCATTCATTCATTCCAACAGCTCTGGAGAATATTAAGATATATAAAACTGCTTTAGAAACTATACGGTGCTACGTTCAATCCTCATAACAGCATTATCTCATATAATAGGCATTATAAAAGAGGCTCTTAGCTACGACCTAGATAAAAGCAAACCAAAAGTACAAAGGAGGCCAAAAGAAACTCACCACAAACTTCTAGCAGAGACTGGGTGTAAACCAAATAGAATTCATCAAATCAGTCGAAGGCTTGTCCCACTCACACCGTATGAGCTCGTATTTGCCATTCTTTAAGTTCAGCGCTTCGACGTCATGGCGTCTGCTGACTCTGCTCTTGAATCTCTTGAAAATATCAATCGGAGCTTCGAAATAGATGTAATCTTCTCTGCATCCAGGAAAGCCCCTCGAGCAGGTCATAAAGCAGTAATCTTCGGCAGCAAACAACGCCATGTCGCCTATGCTGTCAATCTCGGACCACTGCAGCAGCCGTCCGCTCAAATCCAGCTTGAAGAGTTTACAATCCTTCACGACATCGTTGTTCAGACGAAGAAAGGCGGAATCACGGGCCAAAAGCAACAGCTCGGTTTCCGATGCCTTCCCCAGTAGAAACTTGGCGGCTGCAGTGGGCGCAGGGACTGAAAAGAGGGCCGTGGAAGTGGCAGCAGCGTAGGCGGTAACAAGTCCATTGATGTCGAGCACGTAGAACTGGCCCTCATCGTAGAGTACGGAGTCGAGGGGAGCCGGTGAATTGGTTTTCAGCTCGGTCCAGACCTCGTCTCCCTGTCTACAGTAGTGCACATGACGTTGCGAAGAACTCCAGTTGTGGACCATGATGATTACGACCCAATCTCGCGCAGCGGAGGGTGGGTTCAAGAACAAGAAAGCATTCCAAATGAAATTGAAAATGTTTTTTTTACGATCGCTTCCCGGCCGAAAGAAGTCGGTCGGCGGGGGGAGCTGGATTTGGGCCTTGGTGACGGGGTGGAACAGGGAGAGGGTGGAGTCGCGGCGCATCAGCAACCACCCGTGCGACGAGGCGAGGATGGAGTGACCGTGGCATTCGGGAGGAAGAGGAGGCGCATGAAGCGTGTGGAGAGGCTGAAGAGGAGGCGGACGTGCGCGACGCCGTTGTAGGGGAGCAGGAGATGTGGGGGCTGCGGCCGGAGGTTGGCGGGCACAGCGGCGGACCGCCACGACCTGCAGACGGCGCGGAAGCGGATGTAGTCCTTGATGAGGGCCAACTTCTTGGCGATGAGCTCCAGCATATCGATTGGGAGCTCGGACCACGGCCGTTCCTCTGTCTTTCTTCTTTTGCCATAATTCGATGCCATTGAGTCTCAAGATGAGAACGATTGAAGCGATACAAGAAGATACGATGCCGGATCAATCTTTGCCTTGGTTGGGTCCGCACGGGGAGCAAAAACAATCTATTGAGAAATCTGTGGCAGATTTAGGGTTCTTAGGGTTAAAGTTTGCGAGACCAAAAGGATCGAGACAGAGAATCTGGAAAGAGTTTACGGTTCGGAAGGATTACCTGATTTCGAGCGAAGCAAAAACTCGAGGCGTGAGCTCGGAGAAACGAGAGGCCGCCTTGCTTCTGGAGGATGACGAGGTGATGGACGCGAACAATGAAAGGGTGGAGCTAATAACGATGGAAAGTTTGCTTAAAGATTCCTAATTTAATCTTTAATTATAAAATTATTAATCCCTATCTTAATTTTCACTTTGTAAATAAAATAAATGTTTAAAACTGCAACCAGCCCGTCCACTGATGCAGGCTATTAAATAGTAATAATAAAAATAAATAAATAAAAAGTTCTAGCCAAATCAAGACCTATTAATCCACATGCTATTCTTGATGGTTGTTTAGAATCCTTTCATGCCACTCCATAGTGAGCTCTCATCGCATCTATTTGAATTGCTGTAGTCATAATTATTAGAATTAGATTAGATATTGAGTGGATCAATGGTCCAACAAGTGCAACAATAATAAAACTAAATAATAATAAAATATATGAATTTAAAAACATAATTTATCATGATAATAAAGATAATTTTGTTGTAAAATTTAACTAATACTTTAAAATTTAAATCTTTAAAATTAAATTATTTAAGTTATAATACAAAATAGTATGTATACTAAAATTTAAAATTAATCATATTTTTAAAAAATAATAATAGTCTATAAGCATGATAAAAAGTATAACAAAGATACAAATCTATTTATAAAGTTCATATCCATCAAATTGCAAACATGATTTTTTTGAGGTTAGAAGAATGAGAAATGGTATAAAAAAAATAGGCCTAAAAGATAAAAAAGTTCCTAAGTAATATTAATATTTAAATTATTGGTTTAAAAATAAATTTAAAGGGCATGAAAATAGCGATCTAATTTTATTGATCAATACAGGGTCGGTGATAGATCCATTCAATTTTGATCAAGTCATTATACAATTGGTTCAATTTAAAAAAAAATAGATTGGTTAAGAGTTCAGTTTATTAGTCTTAGTTCCAACGATCGCATTATTTAATTATGTGCTCTAAATCAAATTACACTTGAACTATAAGTGAGATTTAAAATATATAAGTCAACTTATTGTCAAATGGCCGCAAGGCAAACTATAAGGAGTGAATCGGTTTCCACAACAATCACATATAATATTATAATATAATCAATATAATATGGTATTATTATATAATATTATAATAATAATTTATAAATGAAGATTAATTTCATTATAGCTTTTTGTGATAATATAAAAAAGCTTTACCTAATAAAGTTTTATAGTTGCAATCTTCCAAATATTATTTTAATTACATTAAACTTATAGACAACTATAAGTCTATGCGTCACATGGGAAACATATGTTTGAATTTTTTTTTTTTGAAAAAATGTTTAACATTGCTATTTATTTTCTAGTATTCCATTCTACGATACTATATAAAATTGGTGTGGTGTATAAAATCTATAGGTTTTGTAATCGATAGTCCTCAGAAGGATGGCTAAGGCTATATTTGGAACATAAGTCACCATGGAATTTATTACAAATGAGATGCATTCTATAGTAATACTCTCTAATTTGAAATCTCAGCTACCAAATCTTGGAATTACTTTTTTTTAATACAAATTTTATTAATTTTGATAAAATTTGTAAATGAATCACAGAGAATGATGAACCATAATTTTAGACAAAATTACCTCTATTTATAACATTATTATTATGATAAATCATTATTACTTCAATAATTATTATAATATATTATATTATATTAGTTATAATATATTTATAATTATGATAAATTATATCATATAACAACTAATATAACATTATTAGCCATCAAATGTAGTTAAGTTTATATTTGATCATCTCCTTCATCCTTGAATCCATATAGTTCATAGATTCAAATGATAAAAAGTGAAAAAGATAGGATAACTTCGAGATCCATATGGATCTAATGGTGAAAAAGGTGATTGGATTCTATCTCTTTGTGTATTAATATATATATTAATATTATTAAATATGATATTAAATATCAAATATCATAAATTAATAATGTTATGCTATAACATAATAATATGATATAATATAAAAAATATTATTATTTAAATATTTATTATTATTATATATTATTTTATTTATTATTTATATTATTATTTAATTATTTTAAATATCAAATAGTATAATATTACATTATATTATTTAATTTTAACCATAATATTATGGATTAATAATTTCTTATTACATTATAATAAATATTAAATAATTAAATTATTATATCTTATTTATTATT
>UESW01004479.1:1271351-1402410 GCA_900491605.1 Calamus simplicifolius
ATATAATCATATGAATATTAATGACATTATATAATTAACATTAGTAATATTATTATATAATAATATTATGATATTTGATATTATTATATTAAATAATATTAATATCATAATAAAGTAATAATATTATATAATTTATCATATTATAATAATTTAATATATCATAATATTATAGATATATTATAATTATTATAGTATAAATTATATATTATAATAATATTATAATTATTAATTTAATAATTATATATAATAATAATATCGTAAAGAATGTTATTTTTAATTAAAAACTATTGATTATTGATAGGGATAATTATTGTTTCATTCATTTTCTAGAATTTATTTACAAATCTTATCTTCAATCGGCTCTCTATTGTTTTGCTAACATTAGGAAATTGCAATTTGCTAATGACTCTTTATTATTTTTGTGTTAAAGAAAAAAAGTCTCATAATAGTTATGGCTCTTCTTACATTTGAAAATGTATTAAGTTGTAGAATTAATTTTTATAAGAGTTCTATGACCACATGTTGAAGGAAAGGTATCAAAGTCATTTGCCATGTTGCTGACCTATAAGTGAGGAATTCTTTTGTTTACATACCTAAGGCTCTTATTAAATGGTAGAAGGATCCCAAAATAGTATTGGTAGCCACTCATCAAGAAGCTTGAAAGGAGGTTGGCATCATGAAAAGGTTGATTGTTGGCTACTAGCAGTGATATATCTTAGCGATTCTATTCTTTTTGCATTATTGGCCTACTTTATATCAGTACTCAAACACAACAAGAATTTTTCAATTTAGCTATGCAAAATAGCAACGCACAAAAAAGCATTGCAAAATAGCGATGAAATACGAATCAACGTCTAATTAGCGATGAATTGACGATGAATCAAATTAGCGATGAATTAGCAATGAATCAAATTAGTGATGGAGTCTATCCGCATCGCTAATTAGCGATGCCTTTTTTCGTCACTAATTAGTGACTTCACTTCTTGGCATCGCTAATTAGCAACGTATTTCGCAATGCCTTTTCGCATCGTTAATTAGCGACTCTACTTCATGTCATCGCTAATTAGAGACGTATTTAGCGATGCATGCTGGGTCGCTAATTAGAGACACATGATGCGTCCTAATTAGCGACTCCGATCCATTAGCCCTAAACCTAAATCCGTCCCCTTACGCTCACATTTCTCTTTGTCGATCGGAGGAGCTCATAGTGCAAACATCTCTCCTCCTTCCCTCTCTCTCCTCCGTTGGCGATCTTTCATGCGAGCGATTTAGGGTATTTTCTTGTGCTACTCTTTCTTATTGGATTTTGTTTAGCGAACATTGGATTTGATCTATTTGCTTTAAGATTTTTGGATTTTTTTAATTTTTAGGAAATGACGGTTAGATTCGTGTAAAAAACAACGACATCTTATGGTGAATATATTGACTCCTCCATGCTTGTGATGATCGAACTACTCTCTCTTTCTAATTTTACTTGCAAATTGGGAAATCTTGATGGATTTCTTGATCTCCTCTTGATTTAGGGCAATGTTCATTTCATAGCATAGATCTTTGTATGAGTCTGTATAGTGAATAAATACTTTATCTTTTAGAGATCGATCTTGGGTGAATTAGTTTAGCAACTTCCAATCCTAATGCAAACATTTCTTAAGTTAATGCAATCATTTATTAGTTACGGTAACCATAACCAACAGTTCTTATAACATCTATATGAGTTGGCTTAAAGATCACATCATTGATTATTAGTATTAGAGTTATTTTCTCACCATCAACTTTTCACATCCATCCTAATGACTGCTATTAATTTATGGTCATAGGTCTTTTGTGTTTTCTAGCTCTTGAACGAAATCCAAGCCATGTTTCAACAGGGCCTTGTATCTTCATTATAGTCATTGTACATCAGTTAGCTCTCAACCTAACTTGTAGTTTATTGTTGAAGCTTATATGCCTTTTGTTGGTGGGTGTATGCTGGCAGATGGTGGCTACCTAATGAATCAGACTGAGGCTAGAGTTTCATTCTATGTCATTAAGATAATTTCGTCCCGCAATGGTGCTTACGGTCAGTATGACGATTGTCTCACAGGATACAACATTCTCCTTTTGATGAAAGTAGCACTACAATTCACCAAAAATATTAAACCAAGAATGCTACTCGCTTTTCAATGCACTATTGCTATACTACCCTTAGGAAAGTATGCAAATGCCTAAGAGAGGAGAAGACTAGAATTGATTCAGATTGAACTCAATTCAGAATGGCTTGGGATGAATGAAATGCTTAGGTCTAGGGTCCTATTTATAGGTTTTAGGTACCCTTTGAAAGCAACCCTATGAATTTAATTTAATTTAAATTCTAAAATCAAAGGACGTGAGGGTTAAGGGCTTATCACCCTTGATATGCCCTTTAGACATCGTGATCTTCAGATCAGGCGATCAGATAAGCCTTTTCATGGCTGTGATCTGAAGATCAGCTGATCAGATAAGCCTATCCTTATCCTGATAAGCTTTTTCATCATCGTGATTTGATGATCACGTTATCAGATAGGCGGTTGCATGTCTTTGATATGCCTTTTCATGATCGGACCGTTGACTTATCTCTAACCGACGATCGAACGGATGCCTTATCACCAACCGTCCTATTGACTGGTCAACCGATGGGTGTCAACCATTGGATCGCAATTGCGATCATGATTTGATCACCACATCTCGACCCTTCATCCGATCGATCAACAATCAATTGATCTCAGCCCCTTATCTTGATCCGATCAGTCTCCATCGTCGGATCATCATGATCTAGAAAGATCATGATTTGATCACCACATCTCGACCCTTCATCCGATCGATCAATGATCAATTGATCTCAGCCCCTTATCTTGATCCGATCAGTCTCCATTGTCGGATCATCATGATCTAGAAAAAATTTAAAGCCCCTCAAGACAAAGTGCAAAGTGCAAAGTGCAAAGTGCAAAGTGCGCGCATCACCCTCAAGCTCTCCACTTATGGTGAGCTTAAGGAACTTAAGCTTCAAGGAAGTGGTTTTCATATAAGTGAACCTTCCTTTCTTGATCTTTTCGATATGAGACTAAATGTCCCCGCAATTTCTCATTCACACACTAAAGGGCGGTGATGGGCTTTCAAGGCCCATTAGGGTATTTAGGCGTATTTTGGCCCATTACCCAACACCTTTTTGAATGTACTAATTTCTTGTAATGGTTTTTGTTATATACTATTAAGATAAGAAGTCTTTGAAATGATTTTTTTTACAATGTTATTGGGAGGAAAAAAAATCTATGACAGTAGCGAAATAGAAGGCAACAAACTTTATTTGCTATATGCTATTATGATATGAAGGCTTTGAAATGATGATTCTTTTACAATGTTATGGGGAAATAGAATCTGTGATAGTACTGAAATAGAAGACAACAAACTTGTTTACTAGGAGCAGTGATTTATGTAAAATTCTTTAACTATATAAAAATTATAAATAGTAATTTTTAAGTTAGTATACAATTCATGTTTTCACTCTTTAGTGATTATTGTAGGTTTTGCTTTGTCTATTGGGTTTGGAGCCCTCTATGGTGGTGTCTTTGGATCTGAAGTTGCATAAGACTAGGAGCAGCTCTACAAGATTGATAAGCAGGCTGCTAATCTCAGGTTTCTCTATTGGTGGAAGGATAAAATACTAGGTTAGTGGTCTCAGCTGGCTTATGTATACTGTATTTTTTCTCTTTTCTCAAACCTTTTATCAGTCAGTTGTTCATATTTATATGCTTCAAGATATGATCTACTAAAAATTGAAAGTTTTATATTATTAGCACAAAACCTATAACAACCCTCTATGAACTGGTTTCCAATTCTTGACATCATATGTTGGAGGGTCCTGCCATAATTTCTTAAATGTTAATTGGGAGGTAGGATGCCCAATTGAAAAGAATTTCTTTGAGAGCATATTTAATACGATGATGAATATACCAAGAAAGACAAAAGACGCTGTTAAATCAAGAGAGGAACTAAATCAATATTATCAACATCTTAAACTTGCATAGTTAGCCGTTGATTGTAAATATCCTAAGGCTTGTTACACACTTGATAGGAATTCAAAGCAATGCTATCACTACTACAAAAAGTTAATTAGACTACGTTTAAAAAATGTAGTCTTTTATATTTAGACTACATTATATTTAGACTATGTTTTTAAAACATAGTCTAGGTGAGTGCAGTTAAAAGTGTGAGTGTAGTTAAAAGTTTTTCTTTTAGACTATGTTTTTTAGACGGTTAAAAGTCAAAAAAAAACGTAATCTTTAAATGCATTTAGACTACATTTTTATTAGAAAATATAGTCTATAACGGTACAAAAGACTACTTTTTATTGAAAAACATAGTCTATCATTTACTTTAGACTACATTTTTATATTAAAACATAGTATAATATCCAATACTATATACAAACATATACTTTCAATTTAAAAAAAATCTAAAAATATTGAATTAAATATCAATACTGTCATACAAATATCCAATACTCTCATACAAACATATACTTTCAATTCAAAAAAAACTCAAATATATTGAATTGAAATATCCAATACTGTCATACAAACATCCATAACATTTTCAGATAATCCAAACTTCAATATACAAACATCCATAACATTTCATCAAATGAAATCTTACAAGTACTCGACCCATTCTCCACGCATAATGTAGATCTCTTCTTGTTTATAAGTTTTCTTCTTGCCAAATTGCATATATACATAAGTTACTCAGAAAAGAACTACTAAATAATACATGACATAAAAATTTAAAATCATAAAAAAGTACTACTTATATGAAGCACACAATAATAGCCTACCTTTTCATCAGTTGAAATGATATGATTCTCAATGATCTTCTTCATATACATGATGACATAATAGCCACATTCAATTCAACATCTGATGGTTGCTTAGGATGCTTGAAAAATAAATTTAAAATTTTTATAAGATTCAAACAAATAAGATCTAACTTTATGAATTATTATAAAGAATGTGCAACTCAATATACCTGAACTTCCTAAGTAAGTATTTTTCTTGCAACTCGATTAGCTTTAGCGTTATATATTTTGAACGTACTGATATAACAAAGTATAATAATAGTATGAGACTCAAATAATATAACCAAAAAATTACTTAAAAATTATAAAGAAATAAATACTTACATATTAATAACACATTTTAATTCTTTTTCCGCTGAACGTCCAATAGAATCACAAAAATATACTTTGTCCCCATTAGGGTCAATAACCACCAAGGACCAGTGATCCACTACAACCAAACCCATAAGATAGTGGCATAAGAAACACACTTACAACAATATGGGAAAAAAAAGATTAAAAGCAGCAATCATATCTCCTTCTGCTAAGGGAAGAATAAAATCAAACATGTTGAACACCACAATAAGTCTAGTAGAATGACAACCAAAACAGGAAGAAGTGACATGCTCAAACTCAATCAAGATTACCCAAAAAAAACACTATCAGAAATTAACCTTTCAGCGAGGAAGAAAATCCCTTGGTGAAAGTAAAAAATCCAGGGATTTTCAAGGAAAATTTAACCCGTGGAATATATGATGTTGATGAAAGTCTCCCTCAGAAATTCCTTGGTAATTACTGAGGGATCTAAAACTTTCAGCAAGAAAATTTTTCTTGATGAAATTGTAGTCCATTTGTCAAGAACCAACCATTTTCCAAGGGATTCACTAACCAAAATGCACTTAGAAATCCCTCGGTAATTACCAAGGGATTCATCGAGGGAATTTTTCTTGTTAAAAATTGGCTAGCTGAATGATTTGTAAGGAATTATTCCTCGCAGATCCCTTGGTGATTGTTTGAAGTTTGTTAAAAATTCCTTGATAATCCCTTGATAAAATTTTCATCTTACATTCTATTTTGCTTACAAATCATTTGGCAAAGCTTTCACCTAAAAGATAATTTTATAAATATAATAGCAGCTCTATATACATTATAATTCTCAACACATCAACCATAACTCAATTTGTATAATACAAAACAACACCATAATATATTTAAGCAAATTTTAACATGTGTTTTAAATAAGTTTAACATTCATCAAGGTTTCAATCCATAAACAAATAAAAATATATCAAAACATGAAACAAAAAAAACTCGATTAGTACCCAACATCAAACATATACATAATAAGTTCATAACAAACATTAATCACATGGACAACCTATTGAACAAGAACTTCTAACGGATTCGATCGTTCTGCTTTGCCATAAAAAACCTTAGATGGGGAAAATAATTAACTAAGATATTCTTAAGTAACAATTGGCTAAACATTAACAAATAAACCAACAAATGAAGAAAGGCACTTCTAGCATCATTTAATATAAATAATTTGGCCAGAAGCTGAACAAGTGCAACTCTACTAGCCATGGAAAGCTCAAAATATGACATGATTAGAACTGCATAGCAACAACTTTGATTACTCCAACACTTTATCATTGGTTCATGGATAAATTTACCTTTTCCTAGTAATCGTGAAAAGACTCAAAGCATATAAAACCAGAATTTCAAAGAAACAAAGCATTAGACATTATTAGAGCTACAACTTACTCATGAAGTTGGCAATAAAAACACATAAGAAATAAGTTTGATTTCTGATTCAACATTGCTACCATGTACCACAGCAGCAAAATTTGTCACATATAAGCTAAACCATCACAAGTCATATAAATGTCCAGAGGAAGCTGTGACAACAGAAAATTTTACCAAAAATGAAGAATGAGAGGGAAAAGCAGCATAAAGATTACTAGTAGCACTATTAAAAATTCATCAATAGAAGTTTAGTTATCATATTGACCTGGAAGAGCTCAGCACAGCCATGAAATGCTAGGGTGTCTCTTACAAGTCCAGGGTGATATGCTAGATATGGACAACCAAGTGCCCGTAGCCTGCAAAGAAACTTAAACTGCGATTAACAGGGAATCTACCCACTATAGCAGGGGACATGCATAAAATAACAAATCTAACACGCAATTCCTGCAAGTTGAGAACTGTGCAAAGAAGTGGAGCAGAGGAAATATTCAGAATGTGAAGCACAGAGATTATGTAATTGCATGCAAGATCCAAAGAGAGCATTGATTATGTAAATAAGTTACATAAGCCAGAGCTAGGGTTTCTGGGGAACAGACTGGAGAGGAAGAGAGAGATTTCAAAGGAACAAACCAAAACACCATATAGATATGATAGCAAATGCTTTTCCATAACTATAAAGTAGGGCATTCCAAACAAATCAGTTTGTAGTACCTACAGTTGATACTATAATTCATTTAGTTGACAGCTGAAATAGAAATCCTGTCACAACCTGGATAGCTTTCACAACAACAACATAGTTGCTCAATGGCTCTCCCATTCCTCGCATATCCACCGTAACTGTACCAAGGTTATCAAGCATGGGATAAAATCAGGAAGTAGTTCAGATATGCAAATAGCATCGAAAAATTGAAGTGTAGCAACCTAACTTTATTGTCCTTACTTGTCACCTATGGTAAAGTAGGGATTTGGAATAGTAGAGCAGAAGCTTATGCAGCTAGATGCATGTCAAAAAGTAAATTTAAAACTACATAAAAATAAATAAATTGGCAAGCTAATGCAGCTCAGCCGCAAAAAACCCTCAAGATCAATACTTTACACCATTCAAGAGCAAAATAAAAGTTATACAAACCTTCTTTTCTATAAGCAAGGTTTACAATTGAAAAGATAAAAAGTTTCAGTCCAAAATGCAAGACAGATCCAAGAACAGAAAAGGTATGAAACAAAAATGCACCTGCTGTTTCTTTAAACCCTTTGCATGATAGTTTTTCCTTCGAAGTAAATCAGAAATGATCCATCTTACATGACACTTTCAATAGGAGTCATGGTAGGAACAAGTAACAGAACAAAAAATATTATATATCATACCATGAAAACAACATTTCGTATGGGTGAAAAGCGATTTGCATAGACCAATTGCTCCACAATCTCTCCAGATGACAAAATTTACAACCCATCTTGCAACCCACCTTAAAAAAGAAAAAGCAGAAAGTTAATGATCTGGAGGGAAATATATCTTATCTCAAAAATCATATGTTGAAGCAGAAAACTTTATCTAGTTAACCTGATAATGGTGATAGTAAAATCAAAAGAATAATTTGCATTAACAAAAGTGTAAAAAATGATTCTACCTGAGATGACACACACAAGGTTGATCTTGGACCTCCAGGACGAGGTTTCCCATCATACTTCCCCAATCATGATAATACCTTATAATCACACCTTCAACAGAAGTGCCGTTCTGGTTAAAGAAATTATAAAATTTGATTTTTCTCTTTCTTTTGCTTTGACAGCAGAACAAAGAGAATAAAAAGAAGAGAAGTTCAAAGAATAAAAAGAACAGAAGTTCAAAGGAACAAACCTCTTGATCCCAATGCACACTCCTCTCGCATCCTCCTTCCACCACGGCGCAAACAATCCATTGAATGCTGGCACGAAGTACACTCCTCCCCAGTTCTCCACCGACTCAGCCATCTTCTCGATCTCTGCCACAGTCCGGATGATCCCGAGCCCATCCCTGATCAGCTACTGCACCGCCGCCCCAGGCGATCGCTTTAGGCCCTTCCAATGCGTAATTCGCGGGCGCACTAGGGCCCAGCTTGTAAGCAATCGTGCTGAGAAGCCCGTTGGAGGATCTGACGACCTCCTCGCCGGTGTTGAGAAGAATGAATGCCCCAGTGTCGTAAGTGCTCTTGGCCTCCCCCTTGCGACATAAATGGCCCAGCATCGCAGCGTGTTGGTCACCGAGAAAGCCGGCGATCGTTACGCGGGAAAGTGGCCAGCCATCAGCAACCACGCCGATGATCTCCGAATTGCTGACGATCTTGGGAAAAATCTCGATGGGAATTCGCAGTGTCTCAACGTCTGCCTGTCCCAGTCCAGCTTCCCGAGGTCCATGAGCATGGTCCAGGCGGCGTTGGAGCAGTCGGTGACGTGCAACCTGTGGCCCAAGCGACCGGTGAGGTTCCAGATCATCCAGGTGTCGACGGTGCCGAACAGGTGACGGCGTCCACATTCTCCATCAGCCACATGATCTTGAGGGTGCTAAAGTAGGTGCTGATCGGCAATCCATAGCTCTCCACGAAATGGTTCCTCCCCGCGCTAACTCCGCTCTACGGCACCGCTCTCTCACCCTCGAGGGATTCTTCAAGCAAAGGTTTGCGAGGACTTTTTGAGAAATGTTTTTGAACTCATTTATGAGAAAATCTCGACAAATCTCTCGCACGAGAATTTTTTTAATTTTTTATTAAAAAAATTACTAAGAACTGATTAATCAAAAACAAATTCCTTTCTCATAAAATTAATTTCCAAGCGATTTTCCTATTCTTATAAGAACCATTTATGGTAGAAAGATCTCTTAAAAAAATGCCTCACAAAATTAATTTATAAGAAATTTTCTAAAAAAATATTTTTTTTGAAAAAATTTATAGTTAATATTTTTTTATCGAAATTTTTTTTTGAGGGAACATTTTTGAGTGATTTTTTGAGTGAACATTTTCGAGGGAATCTCCAAGGAAATATTTTTGAGGGACTTTTCAAGGACTTTTTTGAATTCATTTATGATAAAAAAAATTCTCTCGAAAAATCCCTCGCAAAATTAATTTTGCAAGGAATTTTTCAAGACATTTTTTTATCAAAAATTTTTACTAAAGACTCGTTAATAAAAATAAATCTTTCAAAAAATCCCTTACAAAATTAATTTTAAGAGATTTTCCAAAGGATTTTTAAAGAAACATTTCTGAGGGATTTTTCCGAAGGAACATTTTTGAGGGATTCTTTGAGCACAACAAAAAAATTGTGAAATAACGATGCAACTTATCGATGCAAATATTTATTACAAAATAACGATAGAATTGCGACGCAATTGCGATCCACAAAATTTGCGATGAAATAGCGACGAATTCGTCTCCATTTAGCGACGCAATTAGCGACTCCCAAAAAAATACATCGCTAAATAGCAACTCAAAAAAATGCATCACTAACTAGCGACTCATAATCGTGCGTTGCTAAATAGCGACGCATCAAAATGCATTGCTAAATAGCGACGCATAATTGTGTCGCTATTTAGCAACTCAATGCTTGCGTCGCTATTTAGCGGCACATAAAGCTAATTAGCGATGCATAATCATGCGTCACTAAATAGCGATGCATAATTGCATCGCTAAATAGTGACGCGTCAAAATGCATCGCTAGTTAGCGAAGCATAATCGTGCATCGCTATTTAGCGATGCATTTTGATATGTCACTATTTAGGGTTTTAGGGTTTTAGGGTTTTAGGGTTTTTAGGGTTTTAAGGTTTAGGGTTTTAGGGTTTAGGCTTTTTAGGGTTCAGGGTTCAAGGGTTCAGGGTTTAAGGGTTCAGGAATTCAGGGATTCAGGGTTCAGGGATTAAGGGTTTCAAGGTTCAGGGGTTTAGAGGTTTAGAGTTTTAGCTAGGGTTTAGGGTTTTAGGGTTTTAAGGTTTTAGGGTTTTATGGTTTAATTTTAGGGTTTAGGTTTAGGGTTTATGGTTTAAGGGTTTAGGGTTTAAGGGTTAAGGGTTTTAGGGTTTTAGGGTTCTAGGGGTTTTAGAGTTTTAGGGTTTTAGGGTTTAAGGATTAGGATTTTAGGGGTTTAAGGATTTTGGGTTTTAGGGGTTTAGGGTTTAGGGTTTTTTTGGGGTTTTTTGGAATTTTAGGGTTTAGGGTTTAGGCTTTAGGGTTTTAGGGTTTAGGCTTTAGGGTTTTAGGGTTTTATAGTTTTAGGGTTTAGGGTTTAGGGTTTTAGGGTTTAGGGTTTAGGGTTTAGGGTTTAGGGTTTAGGGTTTAGACTGCATTCTCGGCACAAAGGCATGGATCGGACTGGAGGCAGCGTCGGTTTCGGGTAGGACCTTCTAGCCGGCTCCAGCGAGTCTTGGATAGGACCTTATACCTATTGCATACGTAGCCCACATGCTTATAGGCTTCTTCTATTTTTTTATAAAAAATCTAATTGTAGGCTCCATTTGATATCATTTTTTTATTTTAAAGTAAAAATTCTAATGTAAAAAAAGTTTGATTCTCTTATATTTATTTATAAAAGAAACTTTCAAATTTTAGAGAAAAAGTGAAAGTAAAAATTTATTGCATCTACTATTTTAAGGGTTTGTCTAGTTTGGTATCATAGTTGGAATTGGAATCAAAAATAATTTATGAATCATACTAATAACATATTAAAAATATATATATTATAATATATTATTGCATAATTTATAATATATATTAATATACCATAACAATAGATTATAATATATTAATATATAAAATTACCACTATATAATATTAATTATTATACACTATAATAATTAATATATAAAATTAACATTATATAATATTAATATTTGGCGATGCGTAATTGTGTCGCTAAATAGCGATGCATAATCTGCGTCGTCGCTATTTAGCGACGCATAATGTGCATCGCTATTTAGCGATGAAAAATGCGTCGCTATATTCTATGCGCTGCTAATTAGCGACGCATATTCTATGCGTCGCTATATTTCTGCGTCGCTATATCACCTTATCCGGCCTTATCCCACCAAATTAGCAACGCATAGAATATGCGTCACTAATTAGTGATGGATTAGCAACACCATATAGGCGTTGCTAATCCCGATTTATAAAACACCCCCTCCCCCCTCCATCGGCCCTAACCCTCTTCCCCCCTTCCGGCGGTGCAGCCCCCTTCCCGGTGTAGCCCCCTCCCCCCCCCCCCCCCAGTGCTGCCGGCTCCCCCATCAGTGCACCCCCAACCCCCCCTCTCTCTGGCCTAGCGGACCCGCAGTCGTGGCTTGGCTACTAGGCTGCTTGGCCACATGGCCAAGCCGACCGCGGGGGGCCTGGCAGGGTTCTTAGGACTGGCCACGTGGCCAGGCCGCCCGGCCATGTGGCGCGGTTGTGGGCGGCCTGGGCGGCCTGCCAGGCCACCTGGCCATGTGGCCAGGCCGCATTGATTTTTTTTTCTAATTCGTACCATTTTTTCTATGTCTTGTTTATTTGCATGCTGCTTCAAATTGAATAATGCATTAAATTATATAATGCTAGAATGATAGGCTTCTTGCAGTTCCTTTTAATTTTCAGTACTAGATTAATAGTGTTAATGACTTATATTTGGTCTTCACATACATTCTCTATTTCTTTTTTCAGTCAAGATTAGTAGTTTTAATGATCATAGTACATGAATGATGAAAAAGCTAGATGGAAGAGATATTGTTTAAGTTTATTAGTCTTGTATAATTATCTAATATCCATAGTTGATCCTAAAAGAGTTTATTTATGATGTCTCCTAATTCACATTAATATTCTTAAGACATAATAATCTTAAGAAATCAGTTACTATAGAACACTATCAAAATATGTATAATAGACAAGAAAACTTTACCACAAGCATAAGTTCGATTGTCTTTGGATTTGCATATTATTTCTCACAGCACTTAACCTTTAGACCCATTTGAGAATTTGTAGTCTTACAAATTCTCAAATTGTCCTGGTGGATAGTTTGAGAATATTTTTTGCGATATGTTAGTCTGCTATTAGTCATCGTTGGTTGAGATTGCGTTTGCATTTGCTCATACGTTCTCCTAGTGTGGCTATATACCACACATTTAGGAGAACATATGGAAAATGCTGCTAAAATTTCAACGTAAACGATGATAATTAATAGCAGAATAACATATCACAAAAATATTCTTGAATGGGATAGGGCCTTACCTTTTAGACATGGAGTGAAGGTAGAATTAATTTAAGACACTTGAATTCTTGTGAAGTCTCATGATTGAACGGACCCCATGCGGCCCGCCCAACTCAAGCCCTCATATTTAGCCATGAACCTGTGCATCGGTCCTTGCTAGCACGACAAGGATCATAGCCGTGGCCCGGCCTTGAAGGGCAGGGACCTTAGCCCTGACCTGGCCTAATCAATTGGTTGCAATCATTAATAACAAAATTGATTTATCTTATAAGTAATTTAAATAGTTATTATTTACCTTAGATGTGTAAAAGAAATAATTTAGTTATATATTTATAATACTAATATAGTTTTATATTGTTGTTTTCATTTAATGGTTCACCAGACTTTGTATAAGTTGGTCAAAAATGAGCGGGCTCGCTCATGGATGTATGCAAGGATAAAAGATGGCTTGCTTAATCCAGATTTTCTGAATGGATTGGAAGAATTTATCGCATTTGCATGTAGCCAACCTGAATGGATGGATGGGCCTAGGATTAGGTGCCCATGCAACTTCCACAGGTGTCAGAATAAAGCCTACAGAGATGTGGAAACTGTTAAGGTGCATTTGTGTAAAAAGGGATTTGTTCCTGATTACTATGTTTGGTACTGTCATGGTGAACCAGAGGATATTCAGCAGATGTTATAGGCCAACAAGAGTCAATTCCTATTGATGAACCATTTGTGAATTTAAACACATATGAAGAAATGGTGATGAATGCATCGGGTAATGAATTCAATCAGAATACATTTATGGAAGAACCAAATCCAGATGCAGCAATTTATGATATGTTGCGTGCTGCAAATCAAGAATTGTATCCTGGTTGTGAGGTCATTCCCAGTTCTCTACAGCTGCTCGAATGTTGAATATTAAGTAGAACATCGATTATCAGAAAAGGCGTTCAATTTGTAGCTGGGTTAATCAAGGAAATTTTGCCAAATGATAATGTTGCCGCAGACAGTTTTTACGCAACAAGAAGTTGTTGCGTGGCCTTGGGCTCCCAGTTAATAAGATCGATTGTTGCTTGAACAATTGTATGATATTTGGGGTGAAGACTCAGAGCTGAGATGGTGTAAGATTTGTGGGCAATCCAGGTACACCAAGATGAAGGAGGAGCCGTACAAGTAGGAGGAAAAGTGTGCCTTACAAGAGGATGCATTACTTTCCTCTTACCCCACGCCTGCAGAGATTATACAGATCTGAGGCAACAGCTGCTGATATGAGATGGCATGCCGAACATGAATCTAAAGAGGATGAAATGCGGCATCCATCAGATTCAAAGGCTTGGAAGCATTTCAATGAAATCATCCTGATTTCGCTGAAGATATAAGGAATGTGAGATTAGGTCTTTGTACCGATGGCTTCCAACCATTTGGTCAAGCGGGGCAACAGTATTCATGTTGGCCTGTGATACTGACTGTATATAACCTTCCTCCGTGGAAGTGCATGAAAGATACTGCAATGTTTTTAACCGTTTTGGTTCCAGGACCATCAAATCCAAAGGAAAAGATTGATGTCTTCTTGCAACCGTTGGTGGCCGAATTGAAAATGTTGTGGAAACAGGAGTGGTAGCCTACGACATTTCTATGAAACAAAATTTTATATGAGAGCTGCTTTGATGTGGACAATAAGTGATTTCTGGCATATGCAATGTTGTCTGGTTGGAGCACTGCTGGACGTCTGGCATGCCCTCATTGCATGTATGATTCGATGCATTTACATTGCAGAAGAGTGGTAAGCAGTCATGGTTTGATAACCATAGAAAGTTCTTGCCCCAAATCATCCTACAGGCGTAACTTGATCGCCTTCCGGAAGAACAAAGCAGTCACAAAATTTGCCGAACCGGTTAGGTCCGGCACGATCTATTTGATTCTATAGAGCATTTGGGGTTGATGTATGCATGGAACAGATGCAGATAGAATAAATGGCCGTATATGTAAAGAACATAACTGGAAGAAGCGAAGTATATTTTGGGATTTGCCTTATTGGAGCACAAATCTCATCCGGCACAACTTGGATGTTATGCATATTGAGAAAAATTTCTTTGATAACATATTTAACACGGTGCTAAACATCCCGGAAAAACCAAAGATACTGCAAAGTCAAGAGAAGAACTTAATCAGTATTGCAGAAGAGCTGATTTGAGAAGGAATGCTGACGGGACCTATCCTAAAGCTCAGCAAGTGTTTTACTACGGATATCCAAGTTTGCGCAATGATAAGCGAGATTGGTAGGCTATTTTAAAATCATCCCACGTTCAACAATCAACTGGATGAGAATTCATCAAGTCAATCAACTGAGTGCCCTGTATTTCAAGAGGATGAGATGGAAATGCATGCAATTGAGGATGATACAAGGGCTCTTGAAATATTACTTAGAGATCCAAATGGTGATGTCCAAGAAATTGAGGATGCAAATGTTCGGTTTCCTCCCAATGATAATAAAATGGAATCACAGTCCGATACGACATCAGATGTTGAACCAACATTTCATGAAATAAATAACACTGATTAAATGTAGAGGTTTTTTAATTTCAATTTATTTTTATAAGTGTTAAATTTTTACATATTCAATCATTATTTGTAATTATATTGCATGAATCTTTAGTATTTTTAGTATGACGGACCAATGTAGATCTACCGCTGATAGACGGAGTGAGCAGGGACGTAGCCTTGCCGCATCAGATCCCATGAGCATTGAAGATGGAGAGTTTAGATCTTCAAACATCGCACAGCTTCCGATCTCTCTAGCCATTGGCGGTGATAGCTGATCGGCACAGACCTTTGAGAGTTCTTCATTCGCCGGTCGCATCGATGCTGATGGGCTGTACGTATATACTAATTGTAAATATATGTTTATGTTTTTAAGTCAATTACTTATAAACATGCATTTTTTTAACAGCTTTATTGAGCAGCATACTGTATCGAGCCAGATCAGCTCCATATTTTAGAGGCGTGCTGATCCCAGTGGCTATGATTGGCATCCATGTATATGCGGCCATGAGGGAGTTTTATTTTTTAGAGTTTTAGGTAAACTATTAAATGCAATTTATCAATGCAGAAAAATTTACGTGGGACCATGCCATCCATGATGCCATTAGGGTAACATGGAATGCTCTTGCGCACGCCAATACTTTGACATGCTTCATCGTTGGAGGAGATCGGATGAGCGTCCTGTGCATGTGCCGAAGGATATTTGGCATGCTTGATAGGAGGTATGGCAGTCTAAGGCCTAGCGCAGGAGGTCCACATCAATCAGCATGAACCGCCGATCCGAGAAGGGCGATCGTGGCACGGGGGGTCCATTTTGATTCAGGAGCCATATGGTAAGAAATATAAATAATTTAATTACTAATTTAGCTATTTACAAATATTTATATTTATATCATTTTTTTTGCTTTTGTAGTCTGAGAAGGAGGGCACAGATCCTAGTGAGTTTCGTCTATTCATGGCGACACACACCAGGAGGGATGGTTCCTGATCGATACACGATCATAGGAGGTTGCGGTAAGAAATTAGCTTTGTATTGTATATGTTTAATTTCTAAAATTTTATTTAAGTTCATATATTGATTCATTTATCATTGATTTTATAATTCAAAGGCACAAGTCGAGGAGCTTCAATCCCAGGCATCGCAGGTTGATTCCACTGATGGAAGGCCGCCCATCGAACTCTCACCACAGGAGAGTCGATGTATGTTTTTGGAAGCTGTTGGTGCCCAGCTGCGATACTGTAGGGTCTATGGTCTAGGCACTAAAGCTTCTAGATATTTTTTCTATCAGGGCTCCAGTTCGTACTATCCTGGCATATTTCTACCGAGCATTTAGACGACATTCGGAGATCTATTACGAAGGAGGTTCGGCAGGAGTTCGAGTAGTGCACGGAAGAGCTTCAGCAGGAGCTCAACCAGCGCACGGGAGGCCTTCAGCAGAGCTTGCAGACATGAGAGCACAGATGCGTCAGATGCAGGATTTGGTTCGCCTCAAGTCGCAGGGTTCATTCTAGCCTCCATAGCCTTCACGTGATCGTGATAGTATAGATTCTTGATGTATTTTTTTCTTTACTTCTTATATTTTGTATATAAAAACTTTAAAATATATATTAATTTTTATATATTTTTAAAAATTGAGTAATGAATGTTTCGATCAATATTTAAATGTAATGAAATTGTATTAGCAGGTTCAATTTATAATATTTAAAATTTTATTAAAAAATTAATTAGCGATGCTATTGCGATAAAAGTTTTTTATCATAATTATTTTTAAATAATATTTAATTACATTTTGTGATGCAATTGCGACGCCAAAGGCGTCACAATTTTGTGATGCAATATTTTATTGTAATTTTGCGACACAATTAGTCATAAAATTGCGACGCAACTTTGCATCACTAATGCATCGCTAAATTGCGATGACTATAATTTAGTCGTAAATTAGCGATATAATTTTTGGCATCGCTAAGCGTCACTATTTAGCGATGCAATTGCGATGGATTGCAAGTTGCGATGAGGTTGGCAGCGATGCTCAAATTGTGTTGCTAAAGCTGAATTTTCTTGTAGTGGAGGAAAGATTTCCGAGGAATTTTTTGAGGAATTTTTTTGAACTCGTTTACAAGAAAAAATTTTCTCAGCAAATTCCTCACAAAATTAATTTGGCGAGAGATTTTTAAGAGAATTTTTTTCACCAAAAATTTTTACTAAGGACTTATTAATGAAAACAAATCCTTCAAAAAATCCTTACAAACTAATTTTTAAGAGATTTTCCTAGGAAATTTTTTATTAGAATTTCTTACAAAATTAATTTATAAGAGATTTTTGAGAAAATATTTTTTGTCAAAAAATTTTACAGTTAATATTTTTTGTTGAAAAATCCCTCGGAATTGTAAGGGATTTTTTGAGGAAGCATTTCTGAGGGATTCTCTGATGAAAGGTTTTCGAGAGATTTTTTGAGGAATTTTTTTAACTTATTTATGAGAAAAAAATTTCTCGGCAAAACCCTCATAAAATTAATTTTTCCAGGGATTTTTTGATAGAATTTTTTCATCAATTTTTTAAGGACTCATTAATGAAAAATAAATTCCTCAAAAAATCTCTTACAAAATTAATTTCTAAGAGATTTTCCTAGAGATTTTTTTATCAACTTTCTTTTTTTTACAAAGAACCCATTTATGATAGAAAGATCCCCTGAAAAATCCCTCACAAAATAATTTTGCGAGGGATTTTTTGAGAAAATATTTTTATCAAAAAATTTTATAATTAATATATTTTTATCTAAAAATCCCATGGAATTGGGAGGGATTTTTTTCTCAATAAAATGCATCGATAAATCATACTTTTCTAATAGTGGGCTACAACCCGTGACTTGACTCGACCCGAACTGAATTCGAACCATATCCATATTTATGGATTGAGATTGCGTTATACATGGACCTGACATGACCTGAATGGCCCATTGGGTCAAGAAAAATTGATCATGTATTTGACATAATTTTTTATTAGATTGGGTTTGGGTTTATTAAGACCCGATTAAGGAACCGGGTCAGGTTGAGGTCAAGCATAACCCGATCTGATCCTACACATTTGCAACCCTAGGTCTAAGTGTGAGATTTACTATATCATATATAACATCCTGAAAATCTTGTAATTTTGGTAATACTAATGGCGTTGGGATGGTTCCAATGACCGTGTGGGTGTCTTGGCTATGTGATAAATGTAAAAAGAAAAAATTTATGATGTAAATGAGTATATTTTTATATGCTAATGATTTTGATTTAATAATTAAAGACATTTGAATTTTAATAGGATTAAATCATAAGAAAAATCAAGTTTAGTTTGAGTTTTATCTTTAAGTATCATTTTTAGCAATTGGAGTCGACTCTAATTGGTGATGAGTGACTCTGGCACGGTTTAAAACTTCTGGCATGCTATGAAGTTGACTCCTATAGAAGGACGAGTTGACTCCTATAGAAAAATAAAAAAATAACAATTCTGCTTCGTGCTCAAGCTGGCCCCCAATTCTGCTCGAGCCAACTCTAAGACTTCAGATTTCCTGGGTTAAATCTGTTTTAGGTCCGATTTGAGTGCCATTTGAACCTTTGGGTTTCTAAAATCAAGCTCTTTGAGTTGATTGGGTTTTTTCCTAGAAATATTGCATAAAAGTATCAATTTAAGTGAATAATAATAATCTGATCTATAAATGGATTAACAAAATATATGTTCAAGGGCAAAGTAGAAAAAGACTCCAAGGCTATTTGCTAATTGTACAAAGGGAAACTTAGGAAAGAAAAATTAAGAGCAAAATATCATGGTTATGAGTGAGCCATATGTCTTCCAAAAAGCATATTTTAAGAGTTTGCGAGGGTAAAATGGGGATTTCATGGGATTATTTAAAACCCACTCAAGTTTCTTAGCCCCTAAGCAAACTATTGTTCATGACTTAGTCCCTAAGTCACCATAGAAAAATGGGAAAAGTGGGTTTCAGCCAGAGAAGAAAGAAAAGAAAGGAAGAAAAAGAAGAAAGAAGAAGAAGAAGAAGGAAAAAGGAAAGAAAAGGGAAGGAAAACTCATGTTTGTGCTTGGCTCCAGATAAGCTATAGCTTCCTTAGATCTCGCATGGCTTTAGATTTTCTTAGATTTTTGTATTTTGAGGTGATAGTGAAAGAAATCTTGAGTAGAGAAAGGATGAAAGAAAATAAAGAGATATTAGAGGTTAGAGCATGTATGCATGCATGATTTTAGGGAAAAACCTTATGTGCATATAACCCTAATAGCTATTGTATCTGTATGTTGACGTAGGTCAAGAGGATTATTCCAGAAAGTCAGAACACCAGAGTTGAGTACCAGTTGAAAGAGTAATTGTTGAGGTGAGTAGGTTTCTCATCTAGCAATAAAAAATTTATTTTGAGCTAGTATAATAATGTTAATATCTAGTTGTGGTAGTATGTAATTAGTGGAGGAATATATGTGTTTTTAAATCTAGAAAATGAAAACCTAGTATATGATGTTCTGATGCATGGATTTTATTACATAAGTTAAAGCATGTGTTTTGAGCAAAAAAGCAAAGCATGAGTTTTGATATGTTGATTTCTGATGCATATATGACATATTTGCATGATAAAGCTTCTCAAGTAAAATGTTGTGATGTATGGATCATATTGAACACAGGCAGCTATGGGGCTGATCACCCTTTAGACTGTGCTGTAGCATGAGCATTGCATACTGCTATTGAGCTGGCACCTTCTTACAATTCGATCGTACGATGAACCCCAGTATCAGGGGTGAGTGCATGCTTGGCTGGGCCCAATGGGGTAGGTTGTAAGCAGCCTATGGGGGCATGAATTATAACTCAGTGAAGCTGGTTACTATATAGCTCATGGGGGTAGAGTGAAATCTGAGGTTCCAGGGTTAAGGAACAAAGCACTTTGTCGGATGAACTACACGGGTAAGGGATGCAATTTGTGTGAAGATCCTATTGCCAGTCATGCATCCGATAAGAGTACACCTGTAGGAGGACAACTGTAGGGTGGTACCTCAGAGGTTTTACACACAGCCCAGCATTATAAAGTTTTTTTTAAAAAAATCTTGCATTTGATTTTATAAAGGGCTAGTGGGCTAACATATCCTAATGGGGATGAGTTTGAAAAGAGAAGTCAGTAGGCAAAAATAGATCCCAGTGGGGATCAGAGAGATGAGTAAAGAAGTCCAGGCTATATAATGAGGATACACGTATATGCGTATGTATGCTTTATAAAGTATTGCATCATGCATTGATTTTTATAAATGAGTTATTCAAAGAGTATTTCAATACTGGTATATTGTTGCAAGCATAAGCTAAGTTACAAGTTATCTTTAATCATCTCACAAAGGTATAATTATCCGCTACAAGAAAATATTGAAATAGCGATGCAAATTTAGCGACGCATCATTGCATCGCTAAATTACGACCACTTTGTGATGCCTCCGTGACAACAAAACATTGCGACGCAATTAGCGACGCATTAGCGACTCAATAAATCAGAAAATCAAAAAAATTAATTTTTTTGTTTAGCGATGCAAATAATGCATCGCAATATTTTTAAATTAATTTTTTATAAAATATAAATATGGGAAAAAATATTGCGACACAACTCAGTGCGTCACAATTTTTTAAAAAAATTAAATATATTAAATAGCGATGCAATAAATCAAAAAATTAGAAAAATTATTTTTAATTTAGCGACGCACCAATTGCGTCGCAAATAATTTAAATAAAATTAATTTTTATAAAATATAAATATGAGAAAAAATATTGCGATGCAACTCAGTGCATCGGAATGTTTTTAAAAAATTAAATATGTTAAATAGCAACGCATTAGCGACGCAATAAACCAGAAAATTAGAAAAATATTTTTAATTTAGCGACGCACTAACTGCATCGCAATTATTTTAAATAAAATTAATTTTTATAAAGTATAAATATGAGAAAAAATAATTGTGATGCAACTCAGTGCGTCGCAATGTTTTTAAAAAATTTAATTATATTAAATAGCGATGCATTAGCGACGCAATAAACCAGAAAATTAGAAAAATTATTTTTAATTTAGCGATGCACTAATTGCGTCACAATTATTTTAAATAAAATAAATTTTTATAAATATAATTATGAGAAAAAAATATTGCGATGCAACTCAGTGCGTTGCAATATTTTTAAAAAAATTAATTATGTTAAATAGCGACGCATTAGCGATGTAATAAATCAGAAAATTAGAAAAATTATGTTTTAATTTAGCGACGCACTTGTTGCATCGTAATTATTTTAAATAAAATTAATTTTTATATATATAATTATATTAAAAAATTACGATGCAACCCTTTGCGTCGCAATGTTTTAAAAAAATTAATTATGTTAAATAGCGATCGGTCCGAGATCGGTCGTGGCCGATCGGGATCAGGGCTTGGATCGATCGCAATCGTCGGATCTTCGCCGATCGGACCGATCACCACGGTCCGAGATCGGTCGTGGTTGATCGGGATCAGGGCTTGGATCGATCGCAACCGTCGGATCGTCAGCGATCTCAGACCGATCGCAACGGTCCGGATCGGTCGTGGCCGATCGATCAGGGCTTGGATCGATCGCAACCGTCGGATCGTCGACGATCGGACCGATCGCACGGTCGAGATCGATCGTGGCGATCGGGATCAGGCTTGGATCGATCGCAACCATCGGATCATTGCCGATTGGACTGATCGCCATGGTCCGAGATCGGTCATGGCTGATCGGGATCAGGCTTGGATCGATCACAACCGTCGGATCATCGGCGATCGGACCGATCACCACGGTCCGAGATCGATCGTGGCCGATCGGGATCAGGGATTGGATCGATCGCAACCATCGGATCGTCGCCGATCTCGGGTCCGAGATCGGTCATGGCGATCGGGATCACCTTGGATCGATCGCAACCATCGGATCGTCGGCGATCGGACCGATTGCCACGGTCCGAGATCGGTCGTGGCCGATCGGGATCAGGCTTGGATCGATCGCAACCGTCGGATCGTCGGCGATCTCGGACCGATTGCAACGTCCGGGATCGATCGTGGCCGATCGGATCAGGCTTGGATCGATCGCAACCGTCGATCATCGCCGATCGGATCGATCGCCACGGTCCGAGATCGTTCATCGTCGATCGGGATCGATCAGGGCTTGGATCGATCGCAACCGTCGGATCGTCGGTGATCGGACCGATCGCCACGGTCCGAGATCGGTCGTGGCCGATCGGATCAGGCTTGGATCGATCGCAACGTCGGATCGTCGCCGATCGGACCGATCGCATGGTCGAGATCGGTCGTGGCCGATCGGGATCAGGCTTGGATCGATCGCAACCGTCGGATCGTCGGCGATCGGACCGATCGCCACGGTCCGAGATCGGTCGTGGCCGATCGGGATCAGGGCTTGGATCGATCACAACCGTCGGATCGTCGATCGGACCGATCGCCATGGTCCAAGATCGTCGTGGCCGATCGGGATCAGGCTTGGATCGATCGCAACCGTCGGATCGTCGCGATCGGACGATCGCCACGGTCCGAGATCGATCGTGGCCGATCGGGATCAGGGCTTGGATCGATCGCAACCGTCGGATCGTCGGCGATCGGACCGATTGCACGGTCGGGATCGGTCGTGGCCGATCGGGATCAGGCTTGGATCGATCGCAACCGTCGATCGTCACGATCGGATCGATCGCAACGGTCCGAGATCGTTCATCGCCGATCGGGATCGATCAGGGCTTGGATCGATTGCAACCGTCGGATCATCGCCGATCGGACCGATCGCCACGGTCCAAGATCGGTCATCGGGATCAGGCTTGGATCGATCGCAACCGTCGGATCATCGGCGATCCGATCGCCATGGTCCGAGATCGGTCGTGGCCGATCGGGATCAGACTTGGATCGATCACAACCGTCGATTGTCGTCGGACCGATTGCAACGGTCCGGGATTGGTCGTGGCCAATCGGGATCACGGCTTGGATCGATCGCAACCGTCGATCATCGCCGATCGGATCGATCGCGACGGTCCGAGATCGTTCATCGTGACCGAGATCGATCAGGGCTTGGATCGATCGCAACCATCGGATCGTCGGTGATCGGACCGATCGCCACGGTCCGAGATCGGTCGTGGCCGATCGGGATCAGGCTTGGATCGATCGCAACCGTCGGATCATCGCCGATCGGACCGATCGCACGGTCTGAGATCGGTCATGGCCGATCGGATCAGGGCTTGGATCGATCGCAACCGTCGGATCGTCGTGATCGGACCGATCGCCACGGTCCGAGATCGGTCGTGGCCGATCGGGATCAGGGCTTGGATCGATCGCAACCGTCGGATCGTCGCCGATCGGACCGATCGCCACGAGATCGATCGTGGCCGATCGGGATCAGGCTTGGATCGATCGCAACCGTCGGATCGTCGCGATCGGACCGATCGCCATGGTCCGAGATCGGTCGTGGCGATCGGGATCAGGGCTTGGATCGATCGCAACCGTCGGATCGTCGCGATCTCGGACCGATCGCAATGGTCCGGGTTCGATCGTGGCCGATCGGGATCACGACTTGGATCGAAGGCAACCGTCGGATCGTCGCCGATCGGTCCGATGCAATGATCGATAAAACAATTTTTAATATTGCGACGCATTATTGCGTCCAATGGAAAATCGTGCGACGCAAATCATCACATTATTTCAGAAAATATAATTTTTATCAGTTATAATTATTAAAAAATATTACGATGCATTTTTCGAAAATAATTTTTAATATTGCGATATTGCGTCGCAATGTTTTTTAGAAAAATAAATGTAATTAAAAATTTAAAAAAATATTGCGACGCATTATTTGCATCGCAATTATTTTCAGAAAATATAAATTTTATCAGTTATAATATTTAAAAAATATTGCTATTTGCGATCATTTGCTGAAAATAAAAATGAGAAAACAATTTTTAATATTGCGACGCATTTATTGCGTCGCAATGTTTTTAAGAAAAATAAATGTAAAAAAAATTTAAAAAAATTGCGATGCAATATATGCATCGCAATTATTTTTAAAAATATAATTTTATCAGTTATAATTATTAAAAAATATTGCGCATTTGCGATGCGATTTTCCTAGAAAATAAAAATAATTTTCCAGAGAAAATAATTTTTAATATTGCGACGCATTTATTGCGTCGCAATGTTTTTAAGAAAAATAAATGTAATAAAAAATTTAAAAAATTACGACGCAATATGCATCGCAATTATTTTCAAAAAATATAATTTTTATCAGTTATTTAAAAAAATATTGCGACGCATTAGCGACGTATTTCCTAGAAAATAAAAATAATTTTTTTGAAAAAATAATTTTTAATATTGCGACGCATTATTGCGTCGCAATGTTTTTTAGAAAATAAATGTAATAAAAAATTTAAAAAATATTGCGATGCAATATTTGCATCGCAATTATTTTTAAAAAATATAATTTTATCAGTTATAAATATTTAAAAATATTGCGATGCATTTGCGATGCAATTTCCTAGAAAATAAAAATTATTTTTCGCCGGACATTGGCGCCAAGTTAGCGACTCATTAGCGACACAATTAGTTGCGTCGCTAAGTTTTGCATAAAATAATAAAAAAAAATTAGCGATGGATTAGCGACGCATTGTTGCATCGCTAATCCATAATAAAATTTAAAAAAATAGCGAGTGATTAGCGATGCATATATTGCATCGCTAATCACCACTATATAAGCTTGGTCGGGCCGGCCCCCCCTTCCTTCTCTTCTTCTTCCTTTCCTACCCTAGCCGCCGCCGTCCGTCCGCTCCTCCGGCTCCCCCCGTCCTCTCCCCGGCGGAAGCTCCCCCCACTCCGGCGGCGTCCCCTCTCGACCGAGGTAAGCCCCCCTCCTCCTTATTTTTTTTTAAAAAAATAGGTTCGGCCACGGCCACGGCCGTGGCCGTCTTCTCCGGCCACGGTGGCCAGGCCACCAAAAAAAAAATTTAAAGTTTGGGGGGGGGGTTTTCCACCCCCCCTTCGTCTTCTCCGGCCACGGCCGCCCGTGGCCGGCCGTGGCCTGGCCAGGCCACCAAAAAAAAATTTACAGTTTGGGGGGGGGTTTTCCCCACCCCCCTTCGTCTTCTACGGCCACGGCCGCTGCCGTGGCCGTCTTCTCCGGCCATGGCCGTGGTGGCCGGCCGTGGCCTGGCCACGGTGGCCAGGCCACCAAAAAAAAAAAATTAGGGGGGTTTTCCCCACCCCCCCTCCCGTTCGTCTTCTCCGGCCACGGCCGCTGCCGTGGCCGGCCGTGGCCTGGCCACGGTGGCCAGGCCAAAAAAAAAAAAAAAAAAAAAGTAACAGCTAGGGGGTTTTCCCACCCCCGGCCCCTTCAATTAAAAAAAAATAACACTCATAAAAAAAACAAAAAAATTAGATTCTATCATATTTTATTATTTTTAAAAATTTTCAAATAATTTGATGATAAAACATGGGCAACTTAATTTTTTTTAAAAAAAAGTAACAGCTAGGGGGTTTTCCCCACCCCCCGGCCCTTCAAAATTTTTTTTTTAACACTCATGAAAAAAATTAACACAAAAATTTAGATTCTATTATATTTTATTATTTTTAAAAATATTTTCAAATAATTGATGACAAATATTAAAAAAATGTGACCACTAATCTAATTTTTTATTAGATTAGTTATAAATTAATTAATTTATGTCATTAGTCGGATTTAGCTCATTCATGACTCTTTAAATCAACTGATCTCATAAATGTATTTAGGTCAATTAATTTAGCTTATCAGTTTTAACTAAGTAAGCTAGACCATCAACCTTATCTCTTTAAATCATCAATAAAACTCTTTAGATAGGTCGAGCTGAATTAGCTTAGCTATTTAGGTCAACTAATTTAGCTCATTAACCATAACTTTTTAGATTAGCTAATTTAAGCAGTCGTAGCTTTTCATTTCTTTATAGATGTTTATGCAATAATATTTGTGCATTTGTAGTTATTTACAATTTGTTATGTCTTGATTATTTACATTCTGCTTCAAATTGAATGATGCATTAAATTATGTAATGCTAGAATAAAAGTCTTGTTGTATTATTATTTAATTTTCAGCAACAAATTAGTAGTTTCAATGATTTATATTTTAGTCTTCACAAACATTTGTATTTGACACAATAATCTTAAGAAGTGACTATATATATAGATATATATATGTATAATTCACAAGAAGTTAAGAATAACAAGCATAAGTTCGATTGTCTTCGGACTTCCATATTATTAATCACAGCACTATAACCTTTAGACCCGTTTGAGAATTTGTAAGCCTTAGTCTTGCAAATTCTCAAATTGTCCTGGTGGACAGTTTGGAATATTTTTGTGATATGTTAGTCTGCTATTAATCATCGTTGGGGTGAGATTTCGGTTTGTATTTGCTCATACGTTCTCCTAGTGTGGCTTATATGCCACACATTTAGGAGAACATATGGGGAAATGCTGCCGAAATTTCAACGTAACCGATCGATGATAATTAATAGCAGAATAACATATCACAAAAAATATTCTTGAATGGGATAGGGCCTTACCTTTTAGACATGGAGTGAAGGTAGAATTAATTTAAGACACTTGAATTCTTGTGAAGTCTATGATTAAACGCACCGCCTTGCGGCCCGACCCAACTCAAGCCCTAGCATTAGCCATGAACCTATGCATCGGTCCTTGCTAGCACGCCAAGGATCGTAGCCGTGGCTCGCCTTGCATGGTAGGGACCTTAGTTGCCTAAAAAAAAATTGGTTTAGTTATAAATGATTTAATGGTTGTTATTAACCTTAGTTGTGTAAAAGAAATAATTTAGTTATATATTTATAATACTAATATAGTTTTATTTTTGGTTTCCTTTAATGGTTTACCAGACTTTGTATAAGTCGGTCAAAAATGAGCGGGGCTCGCTCGTGGATGTATGCAAGGATAAAAGATGGCTTGCTTAATCCAGATTTTCTGAATGGATTGGAAGAATTTATCGCATTTGCATGTAGCCAACCTGAATGGATGGATGGGCCTAGGATTAGGTGCCCATGCAACTTCCACAGGTGTCAGAATAAAGCCTACAGAGATGTGGAAACTGTTAAGGTGCATTTGTGTAAGAAGGGGTTTGTTCCTGATTACTATGTTTGGTACTGTCATGGTGAACCAGAGGATATTCCAGCAGCTGTTATAGGCCAACAAGAGTCAATTCCCGTAGATGAACCATTTGTGAATTTAAACACATATGAACAAATGGTGATGAATGCATCGGGTAATGACTTCAATCAGAATACATTTATGGAAGAACCAAATCCAGATGCACAACAATTTTATGATATGTTGCGTGCTGCAAATCAAGAATTGTATCCTGGTTGTGAGGGTCATTCCCAGTTGTCTACAGCTGCTCGAATGTTGAATATTAAGGCAGAACATCGATTATCAGAAAAGGCGTTCAATTCTGTAGCTGAGTTAATCAAAGAAATTTTGCCAAATGATAATGTTGCCGCAGACAGTTTTTACGCAACAAAGAAGTTGTTGCGTGGGCTTGGGCTCCCAGTTAATAAGATCGATTGTTGCTTGAACAATTGTATGATATTTGGGGTGAAGACTCAGAGCTGAGATGGTGTAAGATTTGTGGGCAATCGAGGTACAAAAACACGAAGGAGGAGCCGTACAAGTAGGAGGAAAAGTGTGCCTTACAAGAGGATGCATTACTTTCCTCTTACCCCACGCCTGCAGAGATTATACAGATCTGAGGCAACAGCTGCTGATATGAGATGGCATGCCGAACATGAATCTAAAGAGGATGAAATGCGGCATCCATCAGATTCAAAGGCTTGGAAGCATTTCAATGAAATCATCCTGATTTCGCTGAAGATATAAGGAATGTGAGATTAGGTCTTTGTACCGATGGCTTCCAACCATTTGGTCAAGCGGGGCAACAGTATTCATGTTGGCCTGTGATACTGACTGTATATAACCTTCCTCCATGGAAGTGCATGAAAGATACTGCAATGTTTTTAACCGTTTTGGTTCCAGGACCATCAAATCCAAAGGAAAAGATTGATGTCTTTCTGCAACCGTTGGTGGCCGAATTGAAAATGTTGTGGGAAACAGGAGTGTAGCCTACGACATTTCTATGAAACAAAATTTCTTATGAGAGCTGCTTTGATGTGGACAATAAGTGATTTTCCGGCATATGCAATGTTGTCTGGTTGGAGCACTGCTGGACGTCTGGCATGCCCTCATTGCATGTATGATTCGGATGCATTTACATTGCAGAAGAGTGGTAAGCAGTCATGGTTTGATAACCATAGGAAGTTCTTGCCCCCAAATCATCCTTACAGGCGTAACTTGATCGCCTTCCGGAAGAACAAAGCAGTCACAAAATTTGCCGAACCGGTTAGGTCCGGCACGGATCTATTTGATTCTATAGAGCATTTGGGGTTGATGTATGCATGGGAACCAGATGCAGATAGAATAAATGGCCGTATATGTAAAGAACATAACTGGAAGAAGCGAAGTATATTTTGGGATTTGCCTTATTGGAGCACAAATCTCATCCGGCACAACTTGGATGTTATGCATATCGAGAAAAATTTTTGATAACATATTTAACACGGTGCTAAACATCAAAGATACTGCAAAGTCACTTAATCAGTACTGCAGAAGAGGTGATTTGAGAAGGAGTGCCGATGGGACCTATCCTAAAGCATGTTACACTCTTGTTCACGAGAAGTTTTATGTAACTAAAGAAGAAAATCGGTGTTGGAGCAAATATGCATGGATTATGGAAAGTTAGTAGAGGTGGTTGAAGTTGAATATCCCGGTTGGCCTATGAAACGAACCATATTGTTTATTGTGATTGGTTCGATCCGACAGTTCCTGTGGGCAAAAGGGTTCATAACGACTACAATTTGGTTGAAGTGAACCATCGACGAAGATTGCAGAAATATGACCCATTCATCCTTGCATCCCAAGCTCAGCAAGTGTTTTACTGCGGATATCCAAGTTTGCGCAACGACAAGCGAGATTGGTGGGCCGTTTCTAAAATCGTCCCACGTTCAACAATCGTATTAGAGGAGAGTTCATCAAGTCAATCACCGAGTGCCCTGCATTTCAAGAGGATGAGATGGAAATGCATGCAATTGAGGATGACACAAGGGCTCCTGAAACATCACTTAGAGATCCAAATGGTGATGTCCAAGAAATTGCGGATGCAAATGTTCGGTTTCCTTCCGATGATAATGAAACTGATCGCAATCCGATACGGCATCGGATGTTGAACCAACATTTCACGAAACAAATGACACCGATTAAACATAAGGTTTTTTAAAATTTAACTTTTTTTTATAAGTGTTAAATTTTACATAGTCAATCATTAATCGTAATTTATTGTGTGAATCTTTAGTATTTTCAGTATGAGGGCAGAGGTAGATCTACCGACGATACAGAGTGAGTAGGGACGTAGCCTGCGACATCAGATCACATGAGCTCGGAGATGGAGAGTTTGGATCTCCAGCATCGCAGCCTTCGATCTTACCATAGCCGATCGGCACAGACCTCCGAGAGTTCTTCCACGTCGGCCGCACCGTACTTCGACTTGATGCTCAGGGGATGTAAGTATATACTAATTAAAATATATTTATGTTTTAAGTCATTTACTTATAAACTTGCATTTTTTTAAGATTCATTGAGCAGCATCATGTATCCAGCCACATCAGCGCCGTTTTCAGAGGCGTGCAGATCCCAGTGGCTACGATTGGCGCCACGTATCGCCAGCCACGAGGGAGTTTTATTTTTCTGAGTTTCAGGTAAACTTATTAAATACAATTTATCACTGATATAAAATTCTTTAAAGTTAATAAATTCAGAAACTAACTGTTTATTTTAATGCAGAAAAAGTTTACGTGGGATCCTGCCACCATGATGCCATTAGGGCAGCATGGGAGGCTCTGACGCGACGCCGATACTCCGACATGCTTCATCGTTGGAGGTCATCGGGTCAGCGTCCTGCGCACGTGCCAGAGGGTATTTGGCACGAGTGGCAGCAGGCCTGGGAGTCCGATGGCTGGCGCAGGAGGTCCGCATCAGCCAGCACGAACCGCCGATCTGAGAAGGCGGTCCTGGCACGGGTCTCTCCCGCCATACTTCGGGCTCCATTTCGATTCAGGAGCACAGACGGCGTATGGTAAGAAAACATAAATATTTTAATTACTATTTAGTTATTTACAAATATTTGTATTAATATCATTTTTTTTTGTTATAGTCTGAGCAGGAGGGCGGAGATCCTGGTGAGTTTCGTCTATTCAGGGCGACACACACCAGGAGGGACGGTCCTGGGTCGACACGCGATCACGGGAGGTTGCGGTAAGAAATTAGATTTATGTAGTATCTGTTTAATTTCTAAAATTTTATTTCAGAAATTTATATTTATTGATTTCATAATTTCAAGACACGAGTCGAGGAGCTTCGCTCCCAGGCATCGCAGGTCGACTCTACTGATGGGGAGACGCCCGTCGAACTCTCAGCAGAGGAGAGTCGACGTGTGTTTTTGGAGGCTGTTGGTGCCCAGCCACGAGACCGCAGGGTCTATGGTCTGGGCACTAGAGCTTCTACATATTTTTCCTCCAGCTCGCGAGTTTCTGCGATATTCCTCCCGAGCGTTTAGAGAGCTTCGCAGATCTATTGGAGGAGGAGGTTCGGCAGGAGGTCGGCAGGAGGCGACAGGAGGTTGCAGACATGCGAGATGAGATGCAGATGCGGGATATGGTTAGCCTTGTCGCAGAGTCTTCCAGCCTTCGTAGCCTTTTCGTGATCATGACAGTGCTGATTCTTGATGTATTTTTTCTCTATTTGTGTATCCAAACTTGTCATTATTAATAAAATAAAATTTTATGCCTTATCAAAAATTTTGCAATGAATGTCAGCGATAATGTTTTAATTGAATTAAAAAAATTACATTAAGAGTTTTAAATAATATTTATTTAAAAAATATTGCGTTATCAAAATTTAAATAATATTTATGCATTATCAAAAATTTTGTTATACATTTTTTTTAAAAATTAATTCATAAATTTGCAACGCATATTGCATCTCTAAATTGAATAATAATTTAAATTTTTTAAAAAAATTTTGGTTGACATTTTTTAAAAAAATTAAAATTAAAATTTTGATGCATTAGCGACACAAGCTGTCGCTAAATTTTAATTTTATTTTTTAAAAAAATTACAACCAGAAATTTTTTTCTCACAAAATTTATAAATTTGCGTCGTAAATGCGTCGCAAATTTTAATTTTATTTAAAAAAATTAAAAATTTTGCACGCATTTGCGACACAAATTTAGCACGCAATTTTCATCGCAAATGCATCACAATTTTATTTTTTTTAAAAAATAAAAATTGCAAGTTTTGTGACGCATTTGTGATGCAAATTTATAAATTTTTTAAAATAATTGCAAGGAGAAAAAAATTTCTGATTGCAATTTTTTTAAAAAAATAAAATAAAATTTTGCGATGCATTAGTGACGCAAATTGCGTCACTAAATTGCGATGCATCACTATGCGTCGCGTCGCTATTTAGCGACGAAATTGGGACGGATAGAAATTTGCGACGAAAGTTACAGCGATGACCAAAATGCATCGCTAAAATGAAATTTTCTTGTAGTGAGTCAATGCAGAGGCTGGTGTGTGGCCAGCGCTGAGGCCGACTCTGGAAAGGGCAGGCCACAAGGGCTGCCTTGGTGAGGAGGAGCCACCAAGGACCGCCTCGAAGAAATGGGGCCGCCGAGGGCTGCCTAGGAGAAGCGGGGCCGCCGAGGGCCGCCTTGGAGAAGTAGGGCCATTGAGGGCCATCTGTTTTTATCTCCGTCGTCAGTTAGCTCTATCATTAATGATTATGGTGCTACTGGCCACATCAGATGCCCTCCCGCTCCTGAGCTTAAGTGACCATGTGTCCGTCGACCCTTGAGCGAAAGGAGTGCAAAAATTTATCATGATTGCTCGTTTCGGGTGCCATTAATTATCGGAGGCATGGTGCACCTTTCCGAGGTGATGTCGCTTTAGAGTCCATCCGTATTTAAGGAGAAGTACAAAAAGTGAAGCTAATTTTGGGTGCACCGAGGGAAGATCTCTTGAGAGATAGAAAAGTGGGCGCCATCATTAAGCCACCACTCCCCACGTCTTATCATTGATTGCAGATCCCGCTCTCTATGCAGAACTGAGGCACCATATCTCGGGCAAAGGGGGAGCTATCAATAGCGGGATGTTGCCTTCAATCGCGAATGGACGGGTGGCACCGCCTTGGGCGAGGCGATTCAAAAATTCTATGTAAAATTGCTTCACCCGCCTGAGCATGCTCTTTACGCTTTCATTATCCTTTCTGTCATCTTCTTCCTCAGAGTCCTGAACCTTCAGAGCCCCAAACCTTATGTTCTTCCTTTTACACCAGGTCAGTCTCCTTTTGCCATCTTCCTCCTTTGTTTTCTTTTTAGTCCATGGACCATCATGCCGTCAAGGAGGGAAAGAGGCCCGTTGTAAGTCTCCCTCCATCCTTGAAAGAGGAGGAGGAGGAGGTTTCTCTGGTTCACCGTAGGCATCGGCCAGTCAGCGTGTCACCATCCGCGACCACCCGACAGTAGTAGCCCCAACACCATCACCCCGAGTGTCTCCGCCTAGGGCTCCTCCACCTAAGGTAGTGCCAGCTAGGGTAGCTCCACCACCCTCAATCTATCTGATCCCCTCCCCGGTGGCCACTTTGATTTGGTAGGGCCAGAGGGGATGGCCTCCACCATGACCCCTAAGAGGTAGAAGACCTTAGGGTTAGGTATAGGGTTCCCAGCTACATCCGCCTGTCCTCTCTGGATCGGAGGATAGGATGAACTCTGACCAGTTTGGTCGGGTAGCCCTGTACGAGAAATTCTTTAGGTGTGGGCTCCGCCTTCATTTTCATCCATTCATTCTTAACCTTCTAGATAGGTACGAACTTATCCCAGCACAGTTGACTCCGAACTCGTTCGGATCATCTGTGCCTTCATTGTCCTTTGTTTGTTCCAGAGCTTGAAAGCTAGAATTTCTCTGTTTGAGCTTTCTATAAGCTCCGCCACCATAGTGAAGACGGGTGGTGGATTTTTAATTCCAGGCCGGGTAGGACCCTACCACTCAACCTCCCCTCCAAAGTCAAGGGATGAAAATCTCGTTTCCTATTCGCTCATGTGGATAGGGTGAGGACGAGCTGGAGGAATTCTGACATCGGCCCCAATAAAGACTCTGCCATGGATAAGAGGGATCGGGAGCTATTCGACCACCTAACGTCCTCTGAGGTCCCTTCCTACAAGGAATTGTTGGCTGAGGCCAACCTTTATGAGGCCGAATTGGCCTCGGCAGTTGGTGAGCGTAAGATCTCGCTCTCCTCATTCCCTTTATTTATCTATTTTTTGTTCCGATTGTTGGTTTCTTGTGCAGCAATGAAGTTGTCCGCCGAGCGACTAAAGGCAGCAGTCCGAAAGAGAAGGGAAGAGGCCAGTGAGATGATGAGGCCGGCCAAAAAGCCTCGGCAGAAGGCCCAGGGTGAGCCGAACCAAGCCCCCATGGCTCTCATGGAGGAGCCAAGGGAGAGCGTCCTGGATGAAGTGACGATGAGGGGAGATGTCCCTACCATGGCCGAGGCGAGACCGGAGGAAAGGGGCCAGCTGGCCTAGGCGAAAGAGGCCATAGACAGGCCCTTGGCTCCTATCGAGCCGGCAAAGGTCATCGACTTGGAGGCCGAGGGTGACCCTCCTATCCCTCCCGGGCCGACGAAGGTGGCTAACTCGGGGGCCAAGGGTGGACACATGGCCTCACCCAAGCCAGAGGTAGAGGTGACAGCTTCGAGGGCCGGGGATGGAAAGGGGCCGGTGGATGACAATGAGGTGGGGCCGACATCCCCGCACCCATCGCCCGGTCGGGGGTCCAGGGCTGAGGAGCCACAGTGGCCGCCAAGGTTCTCAGCCATGGAAAGTGGGCGACTGGTGGAATGTCTGCTGGAGAGGATTCATCTACCAAGGTTCCACGATCAGCTCAGACACAAACCCGTCGCTAGGATCCTTGACGCAACCTACGTATCGGTGCTTCGGGTAATTTTTCTTCACGTTGCTCTTCTTTTTGATCAAGCTTTGACTAACTCTTTGACTTTTGTAGACGGCCAACAAAGTTCTTTCCCTTTGGAATGCCTTGGTCTGGACCGGTGATGCCATCAAGCACTCCCAGATGCGGTTGGCCAAGTACCAAGGTTGGTGCGATGAGTTGGCCGAGAGGCTGGCCGAAGCCCAAGCCCGAGAAACTGAGATGGCTAGCAATTTGCTCATGATGGACGCCGCTTGCAATGACTGGGAGACCCGGTTCAGGGTGGCCGAGGTGAAGGTGGTGGCCGAACTCGACCCTAACTTGGCAACTGAGGCCAAGTTGGCAAAGGCCGTGGCATGCAAGAGTCGGCTGAAGGCAAGGTCGACGAGCTGACCCAGAGGCTCGGGGATGCCGAGGATTGGGCCGAGACGGCGGAGGCCAACGCTTACGCTGCCAAGGACGGGGCTGCCCTGGCGGAGTCGATGCCCAGGAGGCCGAGGAGAGGAGAGCCGACACTGAGGCTCAAGCCCAGAGCATTGAGGCCTGAGCTGGGGATGCCGAGAACCGAGCCCATGATGCCAAGACCCAGGCTCAGAATGCCGTCGAGCAGTTCAAGAGCTCCACGGCATTCGAGCAGGAGGTGACAGAGGCTAGTCTTGACGCATACGTCCAAGGCTTCAAGCATTGCAAGGAGAAGGTTGCCCAGGTCTTTGGGATCGAAGACCTCTGCGCCATCTGGCCTGAAGACCTCGACGACAAGGAGTCAAATGAGGATGACATCGGCGGCGAGCCAAGGCTTGTCGAGCCATAGATCTCTAGGCCTTCTCCTGTGATTTCTTTTCCTTCTTTTTGCTTGTAACCAACCCTGGGTCAGATTTTATAATTCCTTTGAATATCAATGAAAAGGAAAGTCTTTTCCCATGTGTTTTACTTAGCTTTTTGTAGTAGCTTTGTTTTCGTGTAACGGTGTACCAGTCCCGACCTTTAGGCTCATCAGTAAGTGGCTGTAGTCTTTTCAACAATCCTACCAGGACTCATAGGAACTCGTGGCGTCGACCAAGTCCTTAGTCCATTAGGCACTTTTTGGAGTGACTGTAGAGTGTCAGTGTCGGCCAAGGAACGCTTAGGTAGGCTTGAGAGTCCTGCAGAACCGCCTTGGGGATTGGATGCGCCGACTCGAGAGGCAACTCGAACGGAAACGAAACTATCGGGGTCTTGAACCGCCTCGGAGGCATCTCCACGCCGGACCAAGTGGCAACCCACTAGTTGCGTATCCGTCGAGCTCCTTTAGAACCACCTTGGGGGTTTGTGTGCCAGCCCAAGGGGACTCGAATGGGAACAGAACCGTCAAGGTCTTGAACCACCTCAGAGGTGTCTCCTTTGCCGGACCGAGTGTTAACCCGTTAGTCGCATATCCTTCGAGCTCCTTTAGAACTGCCTTGAGGGTTTCATGTGCCAGCCCAAGGGGCGACTCGAATGGAAACGAAACTATCGGGTCTTGAACTACCTTTGGGGCATCTCTATGCCGGATCGAGTGGTAACCCACTAGTCGTGTATCCGCCGAGCTCCTTTAGAACCATCTTGGGGGTTTGTGTGCCAGCCCAAGGGATGACCCGAATGGGAATGGAACTATCGGGCATCTTGAACCACCTCGGGGGCGTCTCCTATGCCAGATAAAGTGGTAACCCATTAGTCGTATATTCGTCAAGCTCCTTTAGAACCACCTTGGGGTTTCGTGTGCCAGCCCAAGGGGCGACTCGAACAGAAACAAAACTGTTGGAGTCTTGAACCACCTCAGGGGCGACTCCTATGCTAGACTGAGTGGTGACCCGTTAGTCATGTATCCGTTGAGCTCCTTTAGAACCACCTTGAGGGTTTTGTATGCCAGCCCAAGGGGTGACTCGAACGGAAACAAAACTATCGGGTCTTGAACCACCTCGGGGGTGTCTCCTATGCTGAACCAAGCGGTGGCTCATTAGTTGCATATCCACTGAGCTCCTTTAGAACCACCTTGGAGGTTTCGTGTGCCAGCCCAAGGGATGAGTCAAACGAGAATGAAACTGTTGGGGTTTTGAACCACCTCGGGGGCATCTCCTACGCCAGACCGAGTGGTGACCCGTTAGTCGCGTATCCGTCGAGCTCCTTTATAACCGCCTTGGGGGTTTTATGTACCAGCCCAAGGGGTGACTCGAATGGGAATAAAACTGTCGGGGTCTTGAACCGCCTTGGAGGCATCTCCTATGCCGGATCGAGTGGTGACCCATTAGTTGCATATCTGCCGAGCTCCTTTAGTTGTTAGATCCTTAGCTTTAGAGATGAGTTAGGTATAACATTTGGGAATTCCGTTTATTATCATTAGCCAAAGGGGTACATTATTGATAACATCGGTGAAGGTTATCCACATTCTAGGTATGTGGAATGGGCCGTCCATCGAGTTCTTGATCTGGTACGCTCCTCAGTGAAGTATCTCGGTGACCGGTAAGGCCCCTTCCAATTTGGAAGATAATTTGCCTTTCTTCGTTGGCCTGGATATCTTGGCCTTTCTGAGAACCAGATCTCCGGGATGAACCATCTTAGGACGGACCCGGGCATTGTAATACTTGATCACTTTTTGGCGTAATATGGCCATTCTAAGCTACGCTCGATCGTGTGCCTTGTTAATGAAGTCAAGGTTGACCCTTAGCTATGCAGGATTGTCCTTTTCATTGTATGATTCACTTGGAGGCTTGGGAGGCCGATCTCGATGGGGAAGGCTACCTCGGATCGAAGACGAGGCTAAAGGGGGTCTCTTCCATCGGTGCCCTTGGAGTCGTGTGATACGCCCACAACATGCTTGGGAGTTCTTCCATCCATCTTCCTTTAGACCCATCCAACTGGGTTTTAAGCCCTCAGAGGATGGTTCGATTCATGACCTTGGCCTTTCCATTGGTCTGTGGATGGCCGACAGAGGTGAACCTGTGGCAGATGTTTAACTCAACACAGAATGTCTTGAATGTGGCATTGTTGAACTGTCAGCCATTATTGGTGATGATGGTGTGGGGCAGCTCAAAATGGCATATGATGGACTTCCAAAGAAAGACTTGACTTTTCTCTCGATGATCTTAGCCAGTGCCTCAACTTCAACCCACTTGGTGAAGTAGTCGATGGCAACGAGTAAGAACTTCTACTGATCCAAAACCAGAGAGAACGGCCCAAGGATGTCCATTCTCCACTGGATAAAGGGCTATGGGGCCGAGAGTGGACTCAGTGGAAAGCTGGCTATCATTGGATGTGTGCGTGTCGTTGGTAGCCATCACACTTTCGGACTAGCTCAGCGGCATCCTTCTCATGGTGAGCCAGTAATATCCTTAGCGGAGAGCTTTCTATGCCAGTGATCTGTCCCCCAGGTGATCTCCGTAGATGCCTCTATGTATCTATCTGAGGATGTAATTGACGTCTACAGAACCAACATATTTAAAAAAAGGGTAAGAGAAAGACCTTTTATATAGTCGTACGTTCAGCAAGGTGAACTTGGAGACTCTCCATTTGATCAGTCGGGCTTCCTCACGATAACGGGGAGGGTGCCGTCCGTAAGGTAGCCGACATAGGCATCCATCCACGTCGGCTCCTACGCGACTGGGAGGACTTCATATTTATCTTCAATACTGGGTCTTTCCAAGTGTTTGATGTAGATGCTTCCTAGGACGTTGTCCGCCAAGGTGGCCAGATGAGAAAGGGCATCAGCCTTGGCATTCTCGCTCCGAAGGATGTAACAGATGCTAAAATACATCAGTGAGGAGATCAAGAGTCGAACCTTTTCCAGGAATCAGGACACGATGGGATCCCAAGCCTCGTACTCTTCATTGATTTGCCTGAAACGAGCTGGGAGTCGATGAAGGTTCTAATACTTCATCCCAAGCTCCTGGGTGAGCCTCTCCCCGACTAGCACGACTTTGTACTTGGCTTGATTGCTTGTAGTTTTAAAGAGGAGTCGAAGGGCATATTACACCTTCTCGCCCTTGGAACCGCAAGGATGAGACCGGCATCACTTCCTTGGGAGTTTGAGGCACCGTCCATGTGGAGGATCTAGTTTTCTCCATACCTTTAAGCTCAACATTAGGTTGCACTAGTGGAGGCTCTTTACTTGTTCCTCGGTCCAAGTGCACTCGACTAAGAAGTTGGCCAAGACTTGGATTTTAAAGCTAGCCTTGCTCGGAATGAAAGTTCGAACTCGCCCAACTTGATCACCCATTTGGCTAGCTAGCCCGAGGTGTCAGGACAGACTAAAATAGATTGGAGGGGTTGGTCCGTGAGCACCACGATGGGGTGAGCTTAAAAATATGGCCTGAGACATTTAGCAAAGATGATCAAGGCAAAAATGATTTTCTCTGTTTTGGAGTACCTGATCTTGGCATCATGGAGTACTTTTCTCGCATAGTAGATGGGCTTTTGAGTTCTATCGGCGTTGAGGCATACTAGGATGGAGCTGACGGCTTTCAAGGAGGTAGTAAGGTAGAGGAAAAGGCTCTCTCTATCTTTTGGCTTTGACAGCAGCAGTGGGCTTGATAGGAACTTCTTTAGTCCTTTGAAGGCTCTTTTGTAGTCTTTCGTCCACTCGAACCCATTCACCTTGTGCAAGACGTTACATAAAGGCAAACATCTCTCGGCCGACTTGGAGAGAAAATGGCTCAGGGCCACCACCCTTCCGATAGTCGCTGCACTTCTTTCTTGTTAGCCGGTGGACTCATGTCAAGGATGGCATTGATCTTCTTCGGATTCACCTTGATCCCGCGCTGCATCACCATGAAGCCCAAGAACTTCCCTGCCATGACCTCAAAATTGTACTTTCATGGGTTTAGCTTCACTTGGTTCCGGCGGAGATTATTGAAGGTCTCCTCCAGATTAGAGACATGGTCGAAGGCACGAATGTTCTTTGCCAGCATGTAATCCGCGTATACTTTCATGTTCCATCTGAGTTGGTCTTTAAAGACCTTGTTCATCAGTCTCTGTAGGTTGCCTCTGCATTTTTTAGGCCGAAAGGCATTACCTTATAGTAGTAGATGCTCCTCTCGGTTACGAAGGAGGTGTTCCTCATCATTCGGATCCATCTTTATTTGTTTGTACCCAAAGAAAGCATCCATAAAACTGAGGAGTTCATGATCGGACATGGAATCCACCATCTGGTCAATTCGAGGCAATGAAAAGCTATCCTTTGGCATTCCTTGTTGAGGTCGGTGAAGTCGATGCAGATCCTCTAACTCCCATTAGCCTTGTGCACCATCACTGTGATGGCGAATCAATCCGAATAGTGTGCTTTCTGAATGTGACCGATGGCAAGCAGCTTGCTGACTTCTTTGTCAATGGCTTTCTATCGCTCAGGGGCAAAGCTCTTTTTCTTTGGTGGATCGGGCGATGCTTTGGATCAATATTGAGCATGTGGGTGATTACCTCTGATGGTATGCCGGGCATGTCCGATGCCGACCAGGCAAAGATATCCGATTTAGCCCATAAGAAGGCTAGGAGGCTATCCCTATCCTCCGCATGAAGAAGTTCACCAACCTGCACCATTCTTATCGGGTCATCCCCTAGTGTAAAAGTCAGCAGTCACTCAGTCAGCTCTCCTCCTTTGCCAGACTCCCTGGGATCAGGTACCTTTGGGGCCGGTATGACCTTTTAAGGGCTTGAAGCTGTGTGATAGCATGGTAGGACTGAGTTAGTCTCCCCTCGTATCTCGCCAATCCCGTTACTGGTTGGAAATCTGGCGAGCAGCTACTTGGTGGAGATGACTGTGTCAAGGAGACTTAGGTCGGGTTGGCCGAGGATGGCATTGTATGCCAAAGGCACTCGGACGACTAGAAACTTCATCAGGACAATGCTTTGACATGGTGGCATTTCGCCATGACCGAAAGGATAATCTCACCTTCCACCCTCATTGAGTCGCTGTGAAACCAACCAAAGGTATTGCCACTGGTCAGAGGGAGTTGGAAGACAAGTTCATCCAAATAAATGCATTGTAGGTAATGATGTTAGTCGAGCTTTCACTGTTAACCAAGATTTGTTTTACAGGGTGCTTGGCAATCATTATTGAAACAACGATGCCATCATTGTTTACATTTTCCATCTTGGCTAACTTCCTTTTAGAAAAAGGGATTACATCATCTAACTCCTCGACTCACCTTGGTGAAACCATTCCCACCGTCTTCTCCGTTGGGGTGTTGTTGACGTTGGCCAGAGCAGGCAGAGGCCCCATCAATGCTAGAACAGCTGGGGGTCCCTTCTGAACATATTAAATACAATTTATCACTAATATAAAATTTTTAATCTTAATAAATTCTAAAATTAACTATTTATTTTAATGCAGAAAAAGTTTACGTGGGACCCTGCCAGCCATGATGCTGCCATTAGGGCAGCATGGGAAGCTCTTACGGGACGCCGATACTCCGACATGCTTCATCATTGGAGGTCATCGGGTCACCGTCCTGTGCATATGCCAGAGGGTATTTGGCACGAGTGGCAGCAAATCTGGCAGTCTGATGGTTGGCAGGAGGTCTGCATCAGCCAGCATGAACCGCCGACCGAGAGGGGCGGTCTTGGCACGGGTCTCTCCCGCCACACTTTGGGCTCCATTTTGATTCAGAAGCACAGATGTCGTATGGTAAGAAAATATAAATAATTTAATTACTAATTTAGTTATTTACAAATACTTACATCAATATAAATTTTTTGTTGTTATAGTTTGAGTAGGAGGGCAGAGATCCTGGTGAGTTTCGTCTATTCAGGGCGACACACACCAGGAGGGACGGTTCCTGGGTCGATACACGATCACGGAGGTTGCGGTAAGAAATTAGCTTTATGTTGTATCTGTTTAATTTCTAAAATTTTATTTAGAGAAATTTATTGTTTCATTTATTGTTGATTTTATAATTCAAAGACACGAGTCGAGGAGCTTCACTCCCAGGCATCGCAGGTCGATTCCACTGATGGGGAGATGCCCGTCGAACTCTCAGCAGAGGAGAGTCGATGTGTATTTTTGGAGGCTGTTGGTGCCCAGCTGCAAGACCGTATGGTCTGGGCACTAGAGCTTCTGCATATTTTCCCCATTAGGCCTTCAGATCGCGATATTCTGGCGATATTCCTACCGAGCATTTAGACGACATTCGAAGATCTATCACGGAGGAGGTTCGTCAGGAGGTTCGACAGGACGTTCGGCAGGAGGTTCGACAGGAGGTTGAGCACAAGTTCGAACAGCGTACGAGAGGCCTTCAGCAGGAGCTTGCAGACGTGCGAGAGCAGATGCGTCAGTTGCAGGATATGGTTAGCTGCATGTCGCAGGGTTTCAGCCTCCACGTGATCGTGCGAATTCTTGATGTATTTTTTCTTTACTTTTTATATTTTGTACATGAAAACTTCAAAATTTTAATATATTAATTATTTTTAAAAATTGAATGATGAATGTTTGGATCAATATAAGTGAATGTTTCGATCAATATTTAAATGTAATGAAATTGTATTAACCGTTTTAATTTTTAATATTTTATTTTTTTAAAAAAAATTAATTAGCGATGCATTAGCGATTGAAATTGCATCGCTAATATTTAAAATATTATTATTAAATATTGCGATGCAATGACCTAGCATCACAATATTTTAAAAAAAATTTAATTAGCGACGCATTAGCGACTCAAATTGCATGGCTAATATATCTAAAATATTATTATTAAATATTACGACGCAACTAAATGCGTCGCAATATTGTGATGCAATTGAATGCATCGCAATATTTAATAATAATATTTTAGAAATATTAGCAATGCAATTTCAGTCGCTAATGCGTTGCTAATTAAATTTTTTTAAAATAAATAAATAAATTGGCGACTCAATTGCGACGAGGCTTTCCGTCATAAATATATTTAAAAAATTAATTTTAAATTTAGCGACGCATTTTGGATACGTCGCAATATTGCGACGTATTTAGTGGCGTCGCAATATATTGCGACATTTATTGCGTCGCAGAGAGTCGCTGTTAAGCGACACAATTGCGACAAAGTGAGATTGCGACGATCATCATAGCGACACCGTTATTGCGTCACTAATACGTCGCAATAGCATGTTTAGCGATGCCTTAGCGACGAATTTGGGCATCGCTACCCATCTAATCGAGACTAAAACCTTCTTAATTATATCATTTAAAGGATTATTGGTGGATCATGAGCTGTCCTGTGGCATTTAAAAGATTATGCGTTGAATATTTGCTGTAAGATGCACATATAATCGAGACTAAAACCTTCTTAATTATAGCATTTAAAGGATTATTGGTGGATCATGGGCTGTCCTGTGATCCCACGGTTAAAGCCTGCCTTTATGATAATAATACCACCAAATCCTCCCTCTAATTTGTTACCATAATGGAATCCATTAATCTTGCAATCAGGTCTAAATTGCACCGAATCGCTGCTATCACAAATTCATATCTTCCTTTTCTTCTTCTGTACCGTGCAAACCCTATCCGTACCTATCCCACAACTTCCATGGCTAGGAAGAAGGTGAACCTAGCTTGGATTGCCAACGACAACACTAGAAGGACCACGTTTAAGAAAAGGAAGAAGGGCTTGATGAAGAAGGTGAGCGAGCTTGCAATGCTTTGCGACGTCCAGGCCTGTGTGATCGTGTACGGTCCTTAGTAGGCCCAGCCGGAGGTGTGGCTGTCACGCCCCAGGCCCAAATATCGGGCTAGGGTGACAACCCGCCGCGTGCCGGGCATGCAAGGCGTCACAAAATTTTTAACATATAACACCATTATAAAAAAAAAACCAAGTCAAATACAATGCTAAAAGTTTGGGCTAACACCCTTACACACCACAATAATAAAGTCTGGGCATCAAGCCCTACACATATGTAATATTGGGGTTACAACAAAATAATGGTCTTGTTTTATTTAATAGAAGATCCATCACCCCACCAATCCATCTTCAACCTCGTGGCTCTGACAAAAACATTGTAAGATTTTTGTGAGCTTACACTCAGTAAGTAAGCCACGTTATATAGTAAATCATAGCATAGCAATCAATAAGCACATAAATGATTTGCATGCTTAAACATCCCACAAATACTCAAACATGCAATGTAAGTAAACCCACTGTTTATACTCTCAATGGTAACTGTAAATGTGACCCACGGCCCTGCAATATCTCAATAGTGTACCAACAAGCATCCCCCTACTGAAAGGGTCCAGATACCAGGGTCACGCCATGTCAAAATCCACCAGAACACATACTCTATATGTGTGATGCCACAACGAACCAAGCAGAACACGTCCTCTAGATGTATGATGCCACCTCATAGAACTCAGAACACATCCTCTAGATGCGTGATGCCATAGCGAACCCAAGCAGAACACATCCTCTAGATGTGTGATGGCATAAACAAGCAGAACACGTCCTCTAGACGTGTAGGTGGCATAAACAAGCAGAACACATCCTCTAGACGTATAGGTGGCATAAACTCCTCTAGACGTGTGTGTGGTATGACATGATAAAGGAGAACCGCGGCGACACATAACAGTACCTCACATCACATGCACTCATCATATCAATAACAACTATATATTGCATAAACAGTGGATTATACTTACTGAACAATTGCATGTAATATATCACATCAATGTCATAATAACTGCATCTCTCATGCATAGCATCCACACATGAAATCATAGCACATAAACAGCCATGTAATCATAATATTCATTTACCTTCAATTTAGCCAATATCCATAACAATTCTTCATGTCACAATATAATTCATAATTTATATAATGAATAAATTAATTATTAAATACTGATAACTGGCTTACTTACCTCAGTACGCAATCCAATAGATATAAATCAGCTAGTCAGATGTCTGAGCACCTATAGGATCATTTACACAATTAATTTATTAGAATACAATATTAAAATGACCCTTAGAATTTCTACCCAGACTAGTTCATGGGACCTACTTTGGGCTCGAATATCTCCCACTACACACACCCAATTAGGGAAGTAAAAATATCCCAAGAAACTAGAATTCACCAAGATTCTAGCCATATAATTATTTTTCTAATCCCAGCCCGTTATGGGGCCCAAAATCCAGCCCAAAATCAGCTCTCTGCACGGCCCAAAAGGCCCTGAACCGGCCGGCCCAGCCGGCCGGTTCAACCCATTCCACCCGATCCCCTGTTTCACCGAACAGGGGACAGGAACTTAGCCGGCGGCCAGGGCCACCGCCGGCCAAATTGAGGGCGGCCTGGCCGCCGATGGCCGGGCCAGAGCCGGCCGCCGCGCGGCCGGCCGCCAAACCTCCTCTCTCTCCCTCAATTTGTCACTTCTTCCATCTTACGTCCGTGCGGCACGTACCTGTGCCGGCGGCATGGCCGGCCACCTTGGCCGACCGGACCTCCACCGGACGAACGCCCGACCGGTGGAGGTGACAGGCCAAAGCTCGGGCCCGGCGAGGCAGCGAGCACGCCGCCGGGCCTGAACCAACCAGCGGAAGCCGGTTCGGCTTCCGTCACCGTGCGAGAGAAGGGCCAATTGGCCCTCTCTCTCTTCTCTCTCTCCACCACCACCCCGCCGGACACCTTCCCCGGTGCCAGCGGGGTCGTCGGCCAAATCTCAGGCCTAGCGAGGCGGCGAGCACGTCGCCGGGCCTGAACCAATGGATCGACCGGCGACACCTTCTTTTCTCGATCGCAATCTCTCTATCTCTCTCTCTCCCGCTCACTCTCCCGCTCGCTCTCTCTCTCTTTCTCTCTCTTCTCTCTCTCTCATGCTCTCTATTTCATGCTCTCTCTGGCTCTCTCTCTCTCACGCTCTCTCCTGCTCTCTCTCTCTCTCTCTCTCTGAGAGGCAGGGGATTACCTGATGGATGAAGCGCACCAGTCTGAAGGAAGGAGCCCTCTTCCTCCCTATTTAATCACCTGAGTAGCGCCTCAGATCGGGGGTTTCCCAGGAGACTAAACGCTTCACCTGGAGTGAAGCGTCAGCCCGGGGAACCCAATAGACAGGAGCTTGGTTCATCTGAACCAAGCCTGGTTCATCTGAACCAAATCTGGTTCGTTTGAACCGGGTACTACATTCTTCCTCCTTATAAAAATTTCGGCCTCAAAATTGGAATACTCTAAATCTCAAAAGTCAACAATCTAAGATAGATAAATTACCTTCAAATAATTGTGGATACTTCGATTTAATTTCATCCTCCAGCTCCTAAGAATCCTTCCTCAACTGAATAGGCTCATAAGCTATAACATGACTGGGGTCTGAAACATACTTCCTCAACATAGATACATGGAATACATTGTGAACACCAGATAAGATCGGAGGCAGAGCTAAGCTGTATGCAACCTCCCCAACTCCATATCATGAGGAATACTACATCATCTCAGAACTTAATCCTTGCGATCCACCATGTGCACAAAATGATCTACATAGGTCAATTCTTTCTTAAACTAAATCGGTTCAAGTTCTAACACATAACGGGGTTCGATATATACCTCCTCAGTCATAAAGATATGAAACACATTGAATACCCCAAAGAGTAATGAAGACAGTGCTAAGCTATAAGCCACCTCCTTTATTTTGATCAAAGTCTCAAATAGCCCAATAAATTGAGGACTCAATTCACCTCTAAACACAAATCTCATCACGTCATTAGTTAGTAAAATTTCCAAATGATCTTCAACCTGAAATTTCAAATCTTTCTTTTTAACATCAACATAACTTTTCTATTAACTCTGAGCTACATGAAGCTGCTTTGCTACTTTCTCATATTTGTTAAACCAGCTCAGTAATCAAAATTTTCTCTCTCACACTTCGTCTCAATAAAAAATTACACCTTATATCATAGACAATTGAAATGAATCCATTTGAATGTTGGCTTGGTAATCAATAAAATAAGCAATTTTACTAAAGGTAAAAATTTTATGCCAAGCACCTTCTAAATCCATCACACAGGCTCGCAGTATATCATAAAAATCTAATTGGTTCATGCAGATTGTCCATCTATTTGAGGGTGGAAGGCTACGCATAAATTCAGCTTAATCCACTAAGCTTTATGAGGACATCATCAAATTAAAAGAGTGAGACAATTGGGTTCAGACTCAATTTACTCAGTTTACTACTAAACCAGAAACAATACTAACATTTTATCCCGCTAAAATTCCATCCTCAAAATTAAACAAATTTTGTACCATTAAAGATACTCACTAGCAAACTTTTATTTCATTCCCAAGTACCCAAATGGCATGTCCAACTTTCAAAATTAATTTAAATCTTTCTACCAAATAAAATTGAATTCCTTAAGAAGTATTTCTTTCCTGTCATTTTTTTTTTTTTATAATACCTTAACTTCTCACAACATAATCATTATAAATATCATAGAATCCATCACATGTATTATGTCATCCATTCTTAAAGTTAATAACCTATATCAATTACTATTAATTCCTCGATAAGACAGTTCCAAGTTCTTTTGAATTAAATATAAGATAGTTTCCTTGCAATGCTCTCTCAACTCATAAATAGTTGAATGTTCCATTAATCATTACGACCCTTATTTTAATCATCATAACATACTTGGTTTCACTCTTGAATACTTCTATCTAACATCAATGAACATTATGCAATTATTTAGGATATCTTTTATAATTATCATAATCAACTAATTTAATTTCTTTGAATAATAGTGCCATCATTAATCATCAGTATGATTAATTTATCTCCTTCATATTTATCAATAATACTACCATAACCAATCAATTTCTCTTAAATAGGTCAGTATATTTTCAATAAATAATGCAATTTAAATGATTCAAATTCTTGAATCGATTATATCATTATCAATGATTATCAAAATCATCTATAGATTATGCAATGTCCCATGCCATAATATGACCAACTAATTTAAACCCTTCAAATATCTCAAAGTGACTTCACTAATATAGCTCAGATGGATACAAGACTTATAAGGTCAATAAAGATTGAAAATACACTTACCATCCGAAAGACATAATTGAAAATTATAGTAATCTCTCTATGACTTGAAAGTGATAATAGATGTACCCTTAACCATAATCCATAACTAATAATCAAAAATAAAATCATCTCCCTCCTATTTCTTAACAATAATTATGCCACTTATGGCTGATTGATAATTTATCCATCCTGGCGAAAGATATCTACTTGGAACTATGAAGAAAGGTACAATAAGTATGCATGATAAATTAATGAATAGATATCTTGATTTAGAAATCTATTAACAGATGAAAATTCCCATGAAATTCTTTATCAATGAAATTTATCTTATTCTTATTACTGCTAAAATCTTTCACTGTCTAGTATCAAAATATTTGATCATTTATAGCCAAAATCAGTTCTAAAGATTAATAGAGTCTACTGCTCTCAAAAACTTAAACAGTAATTGTCTCAGAATTTAAAATTTTATATTCTTCCTAAATGGTCCATCAAAATAATATGCAGTCAACTATTTCATTAGCATGAATATGAACCATCTCCACATCTAGCGAATTAACAATCAGTTTTGAACATGCAATATCCATAATAAAAGTTCTCTTAATAAAATTCACTATATATACTTATCCATCCAGATTCAAATTCAGAAAGTACTCAATTGTGATTAATCAAAAATATGTAGTTAACTATTTCATTCCCAAAATATCATCAATATTAATCATCCCTATAACCAGCAGATTAGCTCATAATCTTAAACTTATAATATCAACAATGCAAGTTCCACTAATAAAAATTCATTATATACATCCACATTCAAATTTAGATTTACTAACTCCAAATCCATATATCAACTCAATTGCAATATGAACATAATGATGATATCATAGTCATATTAGTCATCAATTGCAATTTTTCACTATTATGTTTATTCCATATATTCATCTATCTTTTATTGCATATCCAATTAAAATTTTATCTCCCATATTATTTAAAGGTGCTACGAATCATTTCCAACAAGTTTAATGGAGCTAAAACCTCTAGAAGCCCCTTGGCCTCCCCTTTGGTCAAGGTCACCAGCTTGGGAGTCTCACAATATCATTGGCTTGCGATGGTTCATTCTTAATCCCTATCAAATTTGTAATTCAATTAATATCTTGATAAACTTTAAATTTCAAGCTTCCAAAGCATAATTCATGAAATTCCTTTAAAGTCATAATTATCTCAATATCATCCTAGTATTTTTCCTAGAGTGTCATTATGCATATGTCCCTAAGATCATAACCTGGGTCTGTGGGTTATGGGCCCACCACGCTTCCGCTGCGTACTCTGATGCTGCATGTCTTGCATAGACTGCGCCATACCCGAGAGAGCTTGAAGCATCTCGGACTGGAATCGCTGGTGCTCAGTTCCTACTGGTTGGTAGGGGCCATACCTCCAGTAGTTCCTTAACCCACCGGCTGATCAGCATTACCGGCCAGAGAGTCCTCCTCATACAGTTGGCTCCTAGTACGACGAGCCATAACTATTTTCTGTTAAATTAGATGTGGTTAATATCATAAACTAAAGTGTCAGGTGACTCTAAGTATAATGTCATCCAAATATGTTCACTACGTGTTATCATGTCAATATGTCTGTGTCCCTAGGGTCATAACGTAAGCTCTGATACCACTAAAGCTGTCACGCCCCAGGCCCAAATATCGGGCTAGGGTGACAACCCGCCGCGTGCCGGGCACGCAAGGCGTCACAAAATTTTTAACATATAACACCATTATAAAAAAAAACCAAGTCAAATACAATGATAAAAGTTTGGGCTAACACCCTTACACACCACAATAAAAAAGTCTGGGCATCAAGCCCTACACATATGTAATATTGGGTTACAACAAAATAATGGTCTTATTTTATTTAATAGAAGATCCATCACCCACCAATCCATCTTCAACCTCGTGGCTCTGACAAAAACATTGTAAGATTTTTGTGAGCTTACACTCAGTAAGTAAGCCACGTTATACAGTAAATCATAGCATAGCAATCAATAAGCACATAAATGATTTGCATGCTTAAACATCCCACAAATACTCAAACATGCAATGTAAGTAAACCCACTGTTTATACTCTCAATGGTAACTGTAAATGTGACCCACGGCCCTGCAATATCTCAATAGTGTACCAACAAGCATCCCCCTACTGAAAGGGTCCAGATACCAGGGTCACGCCATGTCAAAATCCACCAGAACACATACTCTATATGTGTGATGCCACAACGAACCAAGCAGAACACGTCCTCTAGATGTGTGATGCCACCTCATAGAACTCAGAACACATCCTCTAGATGCGTGATGCCATAGCAAACCCAAGCAGAACACATCCTCTAGATGTGTGATGGCATAAACAAGAGAACACGTCCTCTAGACGTGTAGGTGGCATAAACAAGCAGAACATATCCTCTAGACGTGTAGGTGGCATAAACAAGCAGAACACGTCCTCTAGATGTGTGTGGTATGACATGATAAAGGAGAACCGCGGCGACACATAACAGTACCTCACATCACATGCACTTATCATATCAATAACAACTATATATTGCATAAACATGGATTATACTTACTGAACAATTGCATGTAATATCACATCAATGTCATAATAACTGCATCTCTCATGCATAGCATCCACACATGAAATCATAGCACATAAACAGCCATGTAATCATAATATTCATTTACTTCAATTTAGCCAATATCCATAACAATTCTTCATGTCACAATATAATTCACAATTTATATAATGAATAAATTAATTATTAAATACTGATAACTGGCTTAGTTACCTCAGTACGCAATCCAATAGATATAAATCAGCTAGTCAGATGTCTGAGCACCTACAGGATCATTTACACAATTAATTTATTAGAATACAATATTAAAATGACCCTTAGAATTTTACCCAGACTAGTTCACGGGCCCTACTTTGGGCTCGAATATCTCCCACTACACACACCCAATTAGGGAAGTAAAAATACCCCAAGAAACTAGAATTCACCAAGATTCTAGCCATATAATTATTTTTCTAATCCCGGCCCGTTACAGGGCCCAAAATCCAGCCCAAAATCAGCTCACTGCATGGCCCAAAAGGCCCTAAACCGGCCGGCCCAGCCGGCCCGGTTCAACCCATTCCACCCGATCCCCTGTTTCACCGAACAGGGGATGGAACTTAGCCGGCGGCCGGGGCCGCCGCCGGCCAAATTGAGGGCGGCCCGGCCGCTGGTGGCCAGGCCAGAGCCGGCCGCCGCTGCGGCCGGCCGCCAAACTTCCTCTCTCTCCTCAATTTGTTACTTCTTCCATCTTACGTCCGCGCGGCACATACCTGTGCCGGCGCATGGCCGGCCACCTTGGCCGGCCGGACCTCCACCGGACACGCCCGGCGCCGGTGGAGGCGATAGGCCAAGCTCGGGCCCGACGAGGCGGCGAGCATGCCGCCGGGCCCGAACCAACCAGCGGGTTCGACTTCCGCCACCGCGCAAGAGAAGGGCCAATTGGCCCTCTCTCTCTTCTCTCTCTCCACCACCACCCCGCCGGACACCTTCCCCGGTGCCGGTGGGGTCGTCGGCCAAATCTCAGGCCCGGCGAGGCGGCGAGCACGCCGCCGGGCCTGAACCAATGGATTGACCGACGACACCTTCTTTTCTCGCTCGCAATCTCTCTCTCTCTCTCTCTCTCCCACTCGCTCTCTCTCTCTTTCTCTCTCTGTCTCTTTCTCTCTCTGCTCTCTCTGTTTCACGCTCTCTCTGGCTCTCTCTCTCTCACGCTCTCTCCTGCTCTCTCTCTCTCTCTCTCTCTCTGAGAGGCAAGGGATTACCTGATGGATGAAGCGCACCAGTCTGAAGGAAGGAGCCCTCTTCCTCCCTATTTAATCACCTGAGTAGTGCCTCAGATCGGAGGTTTCCCGGGAGACTAAACGCTTCACCTGGAGTGAAGCGTCAACCCGGGGAACCCAATAGACAGGAGCTTGGTTCATATGAACCAAATCTGGTTCATCTGAACCAAATCTGGTTTGTTTGAACCGGGTACTACAGTGGCCATCGGTCCTCGACGCAACGAGGGTCCTCGCGCGCTTCAAGAGCATGCCGGAGATGGAGCAGTGCAAGAAGATGATGAATCAGGAGGGGTTCCTCCGCCAGCGCGTAGAGAAGCTACAGGGGCAGCTGCGCAACCAGGAGCGTGAGAATTGCATGCACGAGACGACGCTGCTGATGTTCGAAGGGCTGGCCGGGAGGAGCCTGCACGATATCGAAGATGCGATGAGCCTCGCATGGATGGTGGAGATGAAGGTGAAGGCGGTGCAGGAGAGAATGGAGCTGGTGAGGATGCAGATGGCCTCGTGAATGGCCGGGGAAGTGCGCGCCGGGGGTGGCGATGGAGGGAATGGGAATGGGAATGGGAATGGGAATGGGAGCCGGAGCCAGAGTTGGAGTGGGACCGGGACAGGTACAGGGACCGGGACCGGGACCGGTGCTGATGATGAATGAGGAGAAACCAATGGAGGTGGCAATGGAGGCGCTTCAGCGGTAGAATTGGTTCATGGACGTGATGAATCCTAACGACAACTTGATGTTTGGTGGTGGAGAGGAGATGGAGCCATCCTACATCGACCATGCCAACCCATGGCTTGACTCCTGCTACTTCCCTTTGAACTGATCGAGGATGGATTTCTACCGTTAATATGTTTGTTTCACCTCGAGTCTTCTTCTTTTTAGCGAGAATAATTGTAGAGTGACCTCTGTTATGGTTGTTTTTCTGGTTAGGGTATGTCAGTCCTCTTCGTTGTGTCTCTTCCCTCTCCCAAATTTTTCTTTTATGTTAAACTGATCAGGGAAAGAAAGAGACGGCATTATAGATTGCCCTAAAGGGTTTTTCAGATGTTGAGACGTAGAAGAAGGCTATCGCCTGAATATATGAAGCGCTCTGGTTTTCTAGTTGTGTCGTGACTCGTGAGTCACAAACTAGCTAGGATTCCGTAGGGAAACTGAGTACCTGGTTCTTTTTATATCAGTCCTTTGCACAGTTTAGTAATTTGTATCTAGTAACGATACGTAGGACAAACATAGTTATAAGGACAGTCCGGTTAGGTCAAGAGACGTATTACCGAATGAATCTAGGTGTTTCCTAGGTCGACGAAACTAAGGGCAACTATTGATGTTACATATTGGGTTTATGTAACAGAATCTACGACCATCCATCACCATCCCTGCATCACGTAGGGCGCTGACAAGACCGAGTACGAGGATAAGCATCAACTGAACAGCAACTCAAGCCTGAGAAATAGAAGTTAATCCAAACTGAAAATTAATAAATTGTAATATACTAATTATGGTTTTAGAATTAGACATAAGCTATCTAAATTCAAGATGGAAATCATTGGACTTAAAAAAAAAAAACCTTAAAAGCCAAATTTTATATAATTTTGGTGGTTTTTATTCCATGCATCAAGTTGGTAGGAAAAATAAACATGATATCAACTATACTAGTATGAGAAAATATTTGATAGGATACATAAATCAAAAATTTATTTTAATTTTTCCTTAAGCACTTGGCGATGCCAGGTATGGCCCAGGCCGTCAAGCTGCATCAAAAACCGAACCTTACCTAGCATAGCTTTTGGACCGTGGTTTGTGGTTGTGGTTAGGAACTAAGGGAGGAGTTGTGGTGGACTTGGTGTGTGATGCATCTTAGCTGAGGGGTTGGTGGGTGGTGGAATTGGCTGCTTAGATAACTGGTTTTGGAGGGGTTTAAGGGTGAGAAGGGAAGCCTCATACTACCCATGGTGTAATTGTGGATTATTAACGGGGTTTAAATTGCCCGTCCTAGGATTTGATTCATGGGAATTTCCCACCCGCCTCCTCCGGGATATAGCCGTTGGCCTCGTCTGGGAGCCCATAATATAATGGCTGGTTTAGTATCTTTTTGGAAAAAAAATTCAGTTGGGAAAAAAAAGTACGGTGGTCCTTATTTTCTAATAGAGGAAAGAGAAAATATGTCAGCTTTTCATATAGTTTTTTTCCTCTCTTTCTTTCAACTAACACTAGTAGAAAAAATATTTAGCGACCGCCACAGGCGGTCGCTATAGTATTAGCGACCGCTTGAGGAGGCAGAATTTGACTATTAGGCAGTCGCTAATATATATTTTTTATTTTTTTATTTTTTATTTTCTGACTATTAGCGACCGCCTGAAGGCCTTTAGCAACCGCCTAGGCGGTCGCTAATACTATATATTTTTAATTTTTTAATTTTATATTTTCTGTTCTGAAGGAGCAATGGCGACGTCCTTTTAAGCCATTTGCGACCGCCTAGGCGGTCGCTAATACTGGATTTTGTTATTTTTCTAATTCGTTTTGTTTTTGGTTATTGGATTTTTTTTGTTTGGGTACCTATACATGTTTACAAAATTATATAAACTAAATATTAAAATTAAATTGTACACACACAATAAAAGTATAAGCTAATAAAAAAAAATTTATCTATATTAATAAATCTGCAACGTCTTTGATTTACAATCCAAAAAAAAAAAAGATCTAATACAATTTCAAGAAAAAAACATAAAGAAAACAGTTGTCCCAATGCAGCACCAGTCAATCAACCTGAAACAAAAAATTAAATTTATTAGTCAATAAAATATAAATATAATTAAGAAGAACAAATTGCAATTATCTTCATAAAGGCATTTCCAAGAAACAAGTTTCAGCATTTTAGAGAGCTACTTGGAGTTCAAGAACAGCATATTAAGGAGAAGAATGTTGATATGTAATATGCTTTTGCAGTAATTTTTTATTAGTTTAATTCTAAGTTTATCTATGCATTTGTGTTAATTAAGAGAAGTCAAAGAGTCCTTTGTAGTCCCAAGTAAATAGCTGTAGTTAAGTTACATTGGAAATGCCCTTTATCAATGTACTATACCAAGAAAAAATAAAATGAAAATAGTAAGTGACCTCTTCATCTTCAGAAAATTTCTGGTTAACAAAATTCTCAGTGTTTTGATGCATCATCCAAAATTTTCAACACTGGCATCAACAAGGCCTGCAACTCTTTCCAAAGATGGCATGCGTTTGTGATATACCTAATTGTACCAAATTCTACTGTGCCAACAATTAACATATGTATTCTTCTATCAGTGCTGCATTGGCACTACATTAATTGTGAAAATGGAGTACGATACATTCTTCCACATATATTAAGATTATTTAGAAATTAATAAACTTAAAACATATTCATAAACTCATACCCGATTCTATTCATTTGAGCCTACTGGATCAAGCATGCCCTCACCAACTGACTCATGTCTCGCCTGGTGACCACTGCCAGCGTCTGGGGCCTACAATATTACAGTATATGATTAACAACAGAAATAAATAATATATTTTAAAAGTAATTAAATTAAATTTAAATATAGATGTCTTCAATTATGAACCTGAGTATAATCGGTGGATCTGAATCATCAGCTATAGGGACACCACTCTGAGCTAGTCGATGATGTAGCTCCACCTTAAATGCCTGCACCTGCTCCTATACCTGAGCCTGCACCTCGGCCTGCATCGCAACCTGCATCCTTACCCAAAGATCCTCGACATGCGCATCCATCTGCTAGTGAAGAGGCTGGATCAGCTCAGCCACCTCGTCATTTCGCATGCGTGAGCCCTGGGATGAACTACATCCGGATGACTCCGCTCGCATGATAGTCGAACGTGGTATGCCCGTGCCGTATGTAAGTGTGTATCCGTGCCCATCCTGGCCTATGATGGTGTGGAATATCTCATCCTGCCTAGCAACTACCTGTCGCTCCTCCTCTGGCAGCTCGGCCAATCGAGCCTCAAACTGGGCCTGTGTGCAAGTAAGCAACCAAATTAGAATAGTAAATCAATAAATCTCATAATAGGTTAAAAAAAGTATTGCGTAAAGGTAAATACTTACTACAAGAGCTGCAACCTCAGGATGGTCGAGACTGCGACTCGCCATCCATACAGACATCCGGTCGGTGGGTGCACCCCGCTCACGTAACTGTCGAAGGATAAATCATGTCATCTACATATATGAATACACACTACGTCAACAATCAAAATATGTATGGTCTAACATGACAGTTTACCTCGTGCCAGATCTGCGTAACGTGTCGAGTCCCAAGCTTGTGAGTAGGGCCCTGCATCGAGCGATTTTGAGAATTTCACTCTGCCTCTTCCTGCATTCATTTTGGGTCGTGTTTATAAGTTTACACCGAATGTTTCATATGAATTTAACAAAAAATAGGTTGAACTACTCACCCTTGCCTTCTCACTCGACCAGTACCGGACCAACTCAGGCCACTGTGCGGGGAGAATGCCCCTTGGGACTCGCTGAAGAAGGTCTGGGTCGTCCACATTCTTCTCCCAATGCTCTTTCTTTACCTTGTTCTTGTGGTCTTTCCATAACTTTCGACACTTTGCCAAGCAAACTGGACGAAAATCATCAGGACATGACCTCAAATTATCCTGCGTAGGACAAGAAATTTTAGTAGTCAAGGTGTACTAAATTGACATATCGTATAATAACGTTGAAGCTAAGATAGAACTCAGCGGCTTACCTTAACCTCCCCCCAGAGTCGATCTATCGTATCCTGAGGAAAAGCAGTCCAATCAAGCATAGTCAGGGAAAATCTATGTGGGTCTCGAACCATATGCCCCAACTGGCTGATAAACGGGTGAGCCCCTTCTCCAACTGGATGAAATGTGTCGTCAAATTGCACATCATAACGGGTACCAGCATTCCATGAAGGAATCCCTCTAGCTGGGCCCCTACCCCTACTGGAAGATGAACTCGTCGTAGTAGAAGCTATAAACAATAAACTTATTAGTTAAATAAAACTAAAATTATTTTATATAATTGTTAAACATAAAAATAAATTGTACCAGTATGTGTGGAGGTCGATGCACCAACTGTAGATGGAGAAGGCCCTACTGGCATGGACTGGGGAGATCTAAATCGTGCCGGTGCAGGTGTCTGTGGATCATGGTCCGTAGGCATCCGTCGACTAGGGTCCCTCATCGGCGAACGAGCCTAGCTATGATGTAAAAACTCATCCATCGTGTGTGGACGCTTTCTCATCTTACGTACGGACATATCTTTTTAACGTATCATAAGATAAATAAATTGTAAGTAATAACTAAAACCATTCGTAAACAAAAAGTCAAACATATTCTTAAGCAAAATTGAGAAGAAAAAAAGGAGAACAGTTCACTGGTCATGCAAGTCGATAGTATCTCCTTCAACGGTCTCTCTAACCCAGTTGACATCCTCATCACGTTGAAATATTACATTTTGGTCAAGAACTTGCTGAGCAAATCATCAATATCTGGCTCATTATCTTCAATTTGATACACCCCCCTCCTTGACATTTTAACTGCAACTTGCCAGTTAGGATCCGTGGGATCCATAACATAGTAAACTTGCTCAGCTTGCCTGGCCAATATGTAGGGTTCATTACTTACTCGCTCATCTCGATATAACAAATTGTTGAAATTTACCAATGTAAATTGATACTTGTCAACTTTAGTCCCACGGATTGGATCGACCCAGTCACACTTGAATAACAAAAATTTTAATCCGTGACTGTATATAACTTCAATGATATCTTTCAACTGGCCATAATAATAACCTGCATCGACAGAAGGACACCCTAGACCACTATTTTGTGTTGCTCGTTTCTCATCTACTTCTTTGATGCAAAATCGAAACCCATTGACATCACAAGTTGTGTAACGTCGTGCCGTTATAAACGGACCATCAGCCAGTTGGTTCATTTCATCAGTCAAAGTACCTTCACTCGCTCGTCGTAAATTGTACACCTACAGAATTAAAGTAATCATTGAATAAAGCTATGTAAAACTAATATGATAAGAACAAATTGAAGCACATACAACCATATGTACACATACAACCATATCTATACATACATAATTCTTGAACCAATCGTGAAATGATTGAAAATGGGACTGCCGAATTTGATTATCTGTCGCACGAGGCATGTCCCGTTTGAGCTCATCAATGTGTGTCCTATAATGCAAAACAACATGTATTAATGACAAGCTTGATTGAGTTAGATATAACACGAACAAGTTAAATATATGAATGAGCATTCACCTACTGAATCAACGCCACAACTGATGGAGTGTTAAACAACACGTATCGATGAGCTTGAATCCAGTCGATGTTATCTAGATCAAATGCTGTTCCCTCCCCAATAGGACCATTATTAATCCGCAAGGGCCTATCAAGTTTGGTTTCAACATCATTAAGATATGCAACACAAAAATTAGTACACTCTTCCATTAAATAACCCTTGGCTATTGATGCCTCTGGGCGAGCTCTGTTACGCACATACCTTTTTAACGTATTCAGGTACCTCTCAATAGGATAAATCCACCGAAATTGGACAGGGCCACCAAGCAATGCTTCACCTGTTAAATGTATGGTCAAGTGAACCATTACATCGAAGAATGAAGGTGGAAAGAGTTTCTCTAGATGACACAGTGTTAGTGCAATCCTATCTTGGAGACTTTTCAAATCATTTGTGCGATGGACTCTTGAACACAGTTGTCTGAAGAAGTTACTCACCTCAATCAAGGGCTCAACAACATTCTTAGGTAAACAATTTCGGATTGCAATAGGAATTAATTGTTGAATGAGAATGTGATTGTCATGACTCTTCAAACCTTGTAAAGTCCTTTCTTTCATATTCACACGCTTAGAAATATTAGAACAATAGCCGTCAGGCACCTTGACCCCTTTCAAAATGGAAAGAAATGCCTCCTTCTCATCTTTACTCATCATGTACTGTGCAGGAGGCATGTATGCCTTGCTAGACTCTGTCAACTGTAAGTGTAGTGGTTTCCGCAAGCCCATTTCCTGCAAATCACGATGTGTATTGGCACTATCTTTGGACTTTCCCTTAACACCGAGAAGGGTCCATAATATATTATCACACACATTTTTCTCAATGTGCATAATATCCAAGTTGTGCCTCAGTAAATTATCTTTCCAGTACGGTAACTCGTAAAAAAATACTTTTCTTCTTCTAGTTATGACTGCGCCTTCTGTTCGCACCAGGAATAGCAGGCAATGGAGGGGCTAACAGATCTTGGAAATCATATACTGTGCGTATTTGCTCTTGTTCAAGTTGTGATAACAAATCAACCCCAGTCATTATTTGTGGTGTTGGACCATATTCTCGAGTGCCATCGAATGACACTTTATCCCTTCTGAACCTATACAATGGAGGTAAAAATGTCTGTGACCTGTGTAAGCCCACTTTTTGCCATGTTTTAGCCAGGTTGACTTTTTACTCTGATTGCGATAAGGACAGGCAAATTCCCCCTTCGTGCTCCAACCTGACAAATTCGCATATGCCGGGAAGTCATTGGTTGTCCATAATAATGCAGCGCGAAGTTTAACATTTCATTTCCTTCAGAATCAAAAGTCATCACACCTTCGGCCCATAATTCATTCAACTCATCAATTAAAGGCTGCATATACACGTCAATTTTATCCCCAGAGCCCCTTGGTCCGTCAATAAGAGTGGATAGGATCAGAAAAGGTTGCTTCATACATAACCAAGGAGGAAGATTGTACGGAACCAACACCACTGGCCATGTACTATGAGTTGCCCCGGTCATGGACCTGAAGGGGCTAAAACCATCTGCAGCCAACCCAAGCCGCACACTACGACTATCCAAGGCAAAGTCGGGGTGTTTCTTGTCGAAATCCTTCCATGCCGGGGAGTCCACTGGGTGGGTTAACTTTTCATCCTCCCTACCATGCTCTGCATGCCATCGCATAATTTAGAAATTTTAGATGACATAAAAAGCCTCTTTAGCCTTGGCTTGAGTGGAAAATATCGCACTTGCTTTACAGCGACAAGCTTCCCACGATTCGAAACACTTCGCGAATTACTCTAACGATTCTGACCAACCCCATCATCCTTCCACCTTGAAGTTTTACACACAATACACATATCGAGGTCGGCATTCTCATTTCTAAACAACATACAATTGTTTGGGCATGCATCGAAAGTCTCATATGTGAAGCCTAAGTTTTCAGTTAACTTGCGAGCATGGTAGTAGGACTCAACTAGCTTTGCACCGAATGGGAGCACTTTGTGCAATAGCTGGAGCAGCATGTCGAAGGACGTGTCCGTCCACTGATTCAAAGCCTTCAAGTGTAACAACTCGACAATAAAAGATAATTTACTGAAATTCGCACATCCAGGATACAATTCGGTCTGCGCATCATCCAGAATTTCAAAATACCTTAATGCTTCTTCATCTGCACCCGAGCGAGGATTACTCCCACCCACCCTATCAGTCTCACAGCAACTATCTTCGGATGCTAACCCGCATGCAATATCATTTAGCATCACGATCATCGGATCAACTGTCGTAACATCGACCTCCATCTCAACTCTTTCCTCTCTGCAATAAGGAACATAATCTTCCCCATGTCTAGTCCAATTCTTGTAATTCTTCAAAAACCCATTTAGAATCAAATGCTCTCGTACAATATCTCGTGTGTAGTAATAATGGTTTGCACATTTTCTACAGGGACAACTGATGTGCTCACTATCAAATCCATTGGTGAAGGCAATGAACTGCTTAATCCCCTCTATATATTCCGTAGACGTCCTATTTGGCAAATCAATCCAACTCTTATCCATGTCGCTAAGTATTTCTGTGAAAGTATGAATAACTTGCTAGGCAATGCACGGACAAATAACTTGCTAGGCAATGCACGAAATAAATTAAAAAAAATGAAGATTAGTTTAAAAGAAAAAAGAGTAAAAGCTTTCACCGGTTAGAGTCTACCTTACTAGCTTCACTTGACCTTCTGTGTTCTAAAAAAGAGAGATTAAATTCAAAATTAAAATCAACAAAGAAAAGAGAATGAGTTTTTACAACATGAAGAAGTTATCAATTAGTGGTATAATATCAGACATGGATTTAAAATGCAGAAACAACACTGTATGCAGTAACAAAACATGATTGAAATGAGTGTTCCAATCTCTATGGATTTTGTAAATTGACTTTTGAACAGGACGGTGGAAAGGAAATTGATATGCCTACAGTCAACCGAAGTTTATGTGGATTGTTTTTTTGTTCTTAGGCTCCTTGTGCCTAACTTTTCTCAAAATATTAATAACACACTGCACTAGCAAGAAAAAAAAAATCCAATATTCACCTTCCCACCACCCAACCCCCACCTCCCAAAACACGCGCACAAAGAATTAGTTATTTGATATTGACGTCACTTTCCTCTTTTCATTTGAGAGTTGTCATTTTTCCTTATCTTTCTATTTGAAATTATTGATTAGTAACAAAAAGTAAATGCTACCTATTAACTGCATATTTCCATTAAACACGTGGAAGAGCATATAATGCAGTGGAATACAATCAACTGAGCTGCCCAAAATATGGCATCACTAATTTAATTTTCAGCCTCCAGTAAACAAACATCTGAATGGGAATCATTAAACAGTACAGCAGAATCACTAGTTGAATCACTAAACCACCATTATTCACAAGAATTGAAATCTGAAAGCTTGAAGGGTTGAACGCTTTCAGAACTCATATAATACTGAACATGCACCAACATTATTCTGACCCCAAGCATACAATCCCCTGTAGATGGAAACTAACACAAATCAGACTAGACGCCAGAGTTCAAACCAAAAAATGCAGTAACCATGGTGATAGACATGTGATTCTAATCAACCCCCTTGTATCCCTCCAAGCAGGACAATCAAAGTTCAGAACAATATCCATCTGACAAAGCTCAGACAGTTCCCCCCTCAAAAGCATACTAATACATATAAGTAGATAAATATAGAATGAAAGATGTTGAAATATGGATTGCTTCCAAATAGTACTTATAACAATGTAAGGCCCTGCCTTCCCTGCTTTATAACAACGTAAAACCTATCCATACTTCCATTAAACTATTCAAGATTCTTCCCAAAAAAAATAACTATCATCTACAATGCAACTTTGACTCTCCAGCCACATGCGATCGATATAAAACTCCCAATATCAAATAGGAAAAGAAAAAATGTAAGTCTTCACGGGCAAATAATGTTTACTGCAATAGAAGATCGGTGCCCTACTCATTCCCAAGATAATACATGAAGTTCTATCAATCAAATAAACCGTAGGGAACTAAAAGCAGCATCATTTAACCAGGAATAAACAGTATTCCGCACGACAGAATCCCCGGTCATCCAATCATACCAACTCTAGCGCAGCAAGAACATCTCGAACCAAAACTCTCCTTTCAGCAGCGTTAGCAAAAGAACATAGTTTCATGTCACACTTGATCGCATTAAAATTACAACAAATCCATAGACCTTACAAACAGGAATCAAAGGGGATGAAGGATGATGAAACTTTTTCACGTATCAGGTATATACATGATTATTCACACAAATGAGATGAGCAGAAATGGAACTAACATCATGCATCAATGTACTAGAACATTAAACAAAAGGAAGGTTCTGAAGAACATGAGCCTTCTATTGCAAGCCTGAGCTCATTCACAGCTATGGGCTGATAGGACTTGTATCTGTCTTTGAATGGCAAACAAGCAACAGGTGCCAGTGAATAGCAAGCGGAATGTCTTGATGGTACAGAATTGTTGTATAAAATCCACATTATTCTGGTAATAAGGGGTATAGAAACACAAAAAATAGAAGGCACGCATATATACTTCAGGCAGCAGGAAATAAGGTTTCATGGCCTAAATTATAAAAATAGAAAAAAGAAAAAAGAAAAACAGAGGATAATAGACATTCACATACCCAGTTATCCGATTGACTGCATTGTCACCAATATCGATCTCAAAAGCTTGTAAATTAGGGCATGAGAACGCAACGCAAGCTAGCAATGTAGCATCAACATCACTGCACCAACAGCAGAAAGAATGTGCCTATGAGGGCATGCTCATCCTAAATTGCATCTATAAACGGTTGAATGCTCCAAACAAAAAGGTCCATTGTTATTTTCCAGTTTTATCAAATCCTCTTTAATAAATAGATTTATGGGTCATGAGAAAACAGGAATCCAGCTGATGCTTCTATGAATCAGTGGACAATCCACATTTGCGACCGCTTGAGAGTGGTCGCTAAAAGTGCCTTCCGCGACCGCCCTCAAGCGGTCGCCCGATTTTTTTTACTTTTCGCGACCGCCTTTAGCGACCGCCCTCAAGCGGTCGCTAAAAGTGCCTTCCGCGACCGCCCTCAAGCGGTCGCCCGATTTTTTTACTTTCCGCGACCGCCTTTAGCGACCGCCCTCAAGCGGTCGTTAAAGGTGCCTTCCGCGACCGCCACCAAGTGGTCGCTCGATTTCTTCTACGCCAAAACTCAAGCCTCTAGTAGTGTAAACCTAACAAAATAGGAGTGAAAATGGAGCCATACATATAATTTTTTCCTTCATCTTATAATCAAATATAAAAAAATTAGGATGAAAAACTTGTTCACCACTATTTTTCCTAACCAAACAACCCTAAATACTCGTTGAGTATTTTTGTATGAAATATTTTTCTCAAAAATAAATACTATCTCTTCTTAGTACTTATTTTTCAATGGAATATGAAAAAATGTATATGGCACCATGTGAAAATTGTCCTAATATAATTAAAAAGAAAAAAATAGTTGCAAAATAAAGATGAAAAACTTTTTATTCTTATTTTTTTATGTTTGGTTGAGAGAGAGAGAGAAAATTACGTATGAGTCACAAATTTTCTCTTCTCTTTTAGAAAATTAATAACTTTTTCTTGAACAATTTTTTAAAGTACACATTCAACGTCAACATATCTAATAAAAATTGGTATCAAAAAATATAATAATAAGTTGATTTCTCAAAGGAAATCCAGCTAAAATCAACCTTCTGTTATTTTTTCCACCTTTTCTTACCATGTATGTTTGTCTTCATCTTTTTTCTAAATCATTACAAGCATGATAGATTATCTAAACTATTAGATGAATGATGATAACATCTACAAATGAAGATAGATTAACTAATACTTTTTAAATTAAGAATGGCCAACAAAATGAAATCGAACCTTACCTAGGATGTAACGTGTATTTGCTTCTAATTATATTTTAATTTTTAGTGCCGATCCATTTTAGTTATGTTCAACAGCCAAAGTTTTAATGGGAGAGCCATCAATGAGTTTTAGGTAAGTGCTAGTTTTTTTTTTTTTTTGGCCTTTTATCGAGTGAAAGTGGATTTAGAGACCTCCAGCAGTAGGAGTTGCATGAAGTGTACTATATAGTGAGCGTCGTGCGGTGTGTTCTGGTCCAACTTTCTTCCTTGCTTTTCAATTTTCTTCTGACCTCCAAAATTTTCCTTCCACCATTGTTGTTGGATGATTTAATTGATACTCATAGGGATCATAAAATGGATAGTGATATAGAAAACCAAATAAAATGAGTTGAAGCTAGTTTGGTCCATTGGAAATGATCGATCTGTCTAATGGGATGTAGACCCATGGCTATGCAATGAATGCCCCAATAAAAATGGGGGCGAGGCTATCATGAACTCAGTAATGGTCAAATAAAGAGGTTTATGAAAGACAATCTCAGGTGGATCATAAAGCACTCTATAACTACTATAAAAATATATGAGTGGGATGCATTGTACTGAGTTTTGTTTTTATATGCAGAGATTGATGACGCCTGGTCACTGGTAGCAGATGTCAGAGGGCTCTATAAAGTTATTGGTGAAGCTCCTCCCCGAAGAGAGACCTGCAAGAAGTCCGAGGGCTGAAGGTTGCTCTGGCAGGGACCCTCTAACGGGCAAGTTAGCGACCAGAGTCACTGTCGTAAGCTTGAAAAAGCTCGAAGAAAGAAAGGCTTAAAGAATGAGGATCTTCCCCAAGAGTTTAGAATGGGTTCAGAGTATATTCCTCTCCCTTACCTCACTAAGGGTCCATCTTACCCTTTTATAGACCCTCGGTTTTCGTCTGGGGATCAGCCACGTGGAGTTCCATGGAAGAGAATGTCTGCTAGACTCATGGCGATTACATGAGTTCGGAGACGGTTGGTGGGCCTGGTCTCATCAGCCAGGTAGTTGGTCCATCGTAGGCATCGACCGGTCAGCGGTGTCACCATCCGCGACCACCCGACAGTAGTAGCCCCAACACCACCACCCCAAGTGTCTCCGCCTAGGCTCCTCAACCTAAGGTAGTGCCAGCTAGGGTAGCTCCACTGCCCTTAATCTGTCCGACCCCCTCCGCGGTGGCCACTTTTGATCTGGTAGGGCCGGAGGGGATGGCCTCCACCATGACCCCTGAGGAGGTAGAAGACCTTAGGGTTAGGTATAGGGTTCCCAGCTACATCCGCCTGTCCTCTCTTGGATCGGAGGATAGGATGAACTCTGACCAGTTTGGTCGGGTAGTCCTATACGAGAAATTCTTTAGGTGTGGGCTCTGCCTTCATTTCCATCCATTCATTCTTAACCTTCTAGATAGGTACGAACTTGTCTCGGCACAGTTGACTCCGAACTCGGTTCGGATCATCTGTGCCTTCATTGTCCTTTGTTTCTTCCATAGCTCGAAAGCTAGAATTTCTCTGTTCTTAGCTTTCTATAAGCTCTGCCACCATAGTGAAGACGGGTGGTGAATTTTTACTTCCAGATCGGGTAGGACCACATAACCTCCCCTCCAAAGTCAAGGGATGGAAGTATCGTTTCCTATTCGCTCATGTGGATGGGGTGAGGACAAGCTGGAGGAATCCTGACATCGGCCCCAATAAAGACTCTACCATGGATAAGAGGGATCGGGAGCTATTCGACTGCTTGACGTCCTCTAAGGTCCCTTCCTACAAGGAATTGTTGGCTGAGGCCAACCTTTAAAAGGCCGAATTGGCCCCGGTGGTTGGTGAGCGTAAGATCTTGCTCTCATCATTCCCTTTATTTATCTATTTTTTGTTCCGATCGTCAGTTTCTTGTGCAGCAATGAAGTTGTCCGCCGAGCGACTGAAGGTAGCAGTCTGAAAGAGAAGGGAAGAGGCCAGCGAGATGATGAGGCCAGCCAAAAAGCCTTGGTAGAAGGCCCAGGGTGAGCCGAACCAAGCCTCCATGGCTCCTGCGGAGGAGCCAAGGGAGAGTGTCCTGGCTGAAGCGACGATGAGGGGAGATGTCCCTACCATGGCCGAGGCGAGACCGGAGGTAAGGGGCCAGCCGGCCTAGGTGAAAGAGGCCACGGACGGGCCCTCGGCTCCTATCGAGCTAGCAAAGGTCGTCAACTTGGAGGCCGAGGGTGACCCTCCTATAACCCCCGGGTCGATGGAGGTGGCTAACTCGGGGGCCAAGGGTGGACACCTAGCCTCACCCAAGCAGGAGGTAGAGGTGACAGCTTCGAGGGCCGGGGATGGAGAGGGGCCGGTGGATGACAATGAGGTGGGGCCAACAACCCCGCACCCATTGCTCAACCGGGGGTCCAGGGCTGAGAAGCCACAATGGCCGCCGAGGTTCTCGGCCATGGAAAGCGGGTGACTAGCGGAATGCCTGTTGAAGAGGATTCATCTACCGAGGTTCCACGATTAGCTCAGACATGAACCCATCACTAGGATCCTTGATGAAACCTACGTATTGATGCTTCAAGTAATTTTTCTTTGCATTGTCTGGACCAGTGATGTCGTTGAGCACTCCCAGATGCGGTTGACCAAGTACCAAGGTCGATGCGATGAGTTGGCCAGGAGGCTGGCTGAAGCCCAAGCCCAAGAAACTGAGATGGCCAGCAAGTTGCTCATGATCGACGCCACTTGCAATGACTGGGAGACCCAGTTTAGGGTGGCCGATGCGAAGGTGGCGGCCGAACTCGACCCTAAGTTGGCAACTGAGGCCAAGTTGGCGAAGGCCGTGGCGATGCTGGAGTCGGCCGAAAGCAAGGTCAACAAGCTGACCCAGAGGCTCGGGGATGCCGAGGATTGGGCCGAGATGGCGGAGGCCAACGCTTATGCCGCCGAGGAGAGGGCCACCCTGGCGGAGTTCGATGCCCGAGGCTGAGGAGAAGATGGCCGACACTGAGGCTCGAGCCCAGAACGTTGAGGCCCGAGCCGGGGATGCCGAGAACCAAGCCCAGGATGCCAAGACCCAGGCTCGGGATGCTGTCGAGCAGTTCAAGAGCTCCCTGGCGTTCGAGCAAGAGGTGACAGAGGCCAGTCTTGACGCATACGTCCAAGGCTTTGAGCATTGCAAGGAGAAGGTTGCCCAGGTCTTTGGGATCGAAGACCTCTGCGCATCCGGCCTGAAGACCTGGACAACAAGGAGTCGAATGAGGATGACATCGGCAGCGAGCCAAGGCATGTCGAGCCATAGATCTCTAGGCCTTCTCCTATTAAATCTTTTCCTTCTCATTGCTTGTAACCGACCCTGGGGTCGGATTTTGTTATTCCTTTGAATATCAATGAAAAGGAAAGTCTTTTGCCCATGTGTTTTACTTAGCTTTTTGTAGTAGCTTTGTTTTCTTGTAACGGTGTACCAGTCTCGGCCTTTAGGCTTGGCAGTAAGTGGATGTAGTCTTTTCAATGATCCGATTGGGACTCATAGGAACTCGTGGCGTCATCCAAGTCCTTAGTCCCTTAGGCACTTTTTGGAGTGACTATAGAGTGTCGGTGTTGGCCAAGGAATGCTTAGTAAGGCTTGGGAGTCCTCCAGAACCACCTTGGGGATTGCGTGCGCCGACCCGAGAGGCAATTCGAACAGGAACGAAACTATCGGGGTCTTGTACCGCCTTGGAGGCATCTCCACACCGGACCGAGTGGTAACCCACTAGTCATGTATCCGTCGAGCTCCTTTAGAACCGCCTTGGGAGTTTCGTGTGCCAGCCCAAGGGGTGACTCGAAGAGGAATGAAACTGTCAGAGTCTTGAACCACCTTAGAGGTGTCTCCTATGCCAGACTGAGTGGTAACCCATTAGTTGCATATCCATTGAGCTCCTTTAGAAGTGCCTTGGGGGTTTCATGTGCCAGCCCAAGGGGCGACTTGAATGGGAACGAAACTATCGGGGTCTTGAACTGCCTTGGGGGCATCTTCATGCCGGATCGAGTGGTAACCCACTAGTCGCGTATTCGCCGAGCTCATTTAGAACCATCTTGGGGGTTTCGTGTGCCAACCAAAGGGACGACTCGAATGAGAATAAAACTATCGGGCATCTTGAACTGCCTCGGGGGCATCTCCTATGCTAGACCGAGTGGTAATCCATTAGTCGCATATTCATCGAGCTTCTTTAGAACCATCTTGGGGGTTTCGTGTGCCAGCCCAAGGGGCAACTCGAACGGAAACAAAACTATCGGAGTCTTTAACCACCTCGGGGGTGACTCCTATGCCGAACCAAGTGGTGACCCGTTAGTCGCGTATCCGTTAAGCTCCTTTAGAACCGCCTTGGGAGTTTTGTGTGCCAGCCCAAAGGGCGACTCGAACGGGAACAAAACTATCGGGGTCTTGAACCGCCTTCGGGGTGTCTCCTATGTTGAACCGAGTGGTGGCTCATTAGTTGCGTATCCACCGAGCTCCTTTAGAACCACCTTAGAGGTTTCATGTGCCAGCCCAAGGGATGAGTCGAACGAGAATGAAATTGTCGGAGTTTTGAACCACCTCAGGGGCATCTCCTATGCCGAACCGAGTGGTGATCCGTTAGTCGCGTATCCGCCGAGCTCCTTTATAACCGCCTTGGGGGTTTTGTGTACCAACCCAAGGGGTGACTCGAATGGGAATGAAACTGTCGGGGTCTTGAACTGCCTCGGGGGCATCTCCTATGCCGGATCGAGTGGTGACCCATTAGTCGCATATCTGCCAAGCTCCTTTAGTCGTTAGATCCTCATCTTTAGAGATGAGTCAGGTATAGCATTTGGAAATTCCTTTTATTTTCATCAGCCAAAGGCATACATCATTAATAATATCGGTGAAGGTTATCAGCATTCCAGGTACGTGGAATGGACCATCCATCGAGTTCTTAGATCCGGTATGCTCCTCGGTGAAGTATCTCGGTGACCCGATAAGACCCCTCCTAGTTTGGAGATAATTTGCCTTCCTTCATTGGCTTGGATATCATGGTCTTTTTGAGGACCAGATCTCCAGGATGAACCATCTTAGGATGGACCTGGGCATTGTAATACTTGATCGCTCGTTGGCAAAATATGGCCATTCTAAGCTGCGCACGATCGTGTGCCTTATCAATGAAGTCAAGGTTGACCCTCAGCTTTGCAGGATTATCCTTTTCATTGTATGACTTCACTCGGAGGCTTGGAAGGCCGATCTTTATTGACCCCAGATTGATTTTGATGATTACAAAACTATTAAGCAATTATAAGCTTAATACAAGTAAGTATCTTCGTGCAAAATTGATTGGTAAGAGAATACTTCATTCTATTTTGCCTTAGATAATTTTTATTGCCTTGGGAGTTAACTGGTTAGCTAATTTGTTATTCTATTTAGCTAGCTGGCATGAAATTCAGCTAACTGGTAAGTTGTCTCTGTGATTTGGCCGAACGGTTGCTTATTTAAGCTAGATGGTTAGCTAGCTAGAGCTTTTTCAGGTAGCTAAAGTGCTCGTCACTGTTGTTGGCCGAACGTCCTCATTCTTTAGCTAGCTGGTTAGCTAGCTTGGGATGCCTTGGAGTTAACTGGAATTCATTTTAGCTAACTACCATTGCCAGTTAACATCCCTGGTCGAATGTTCTTTATTTTAGCTAACTGATAAGCTAGCTGCTGGATCTCCTAGCTAGCTAATGTATCTTTTAGCTAACCATTTTAACATAGAGCTAACTGTTTAGCTAACTATTTTTAACAGCAAAGCTTGAAGCCGTGCGCATGCAAATTTTAGTTAGCTGGAGAGCTAACTTCTTCTCTCTCTCTGGCCGTTTGAATGGTTTCTATAGTTAACTAGAGAGCTAGCTACCTGTTGGTTAGTTAGCTGGAAAACTAGCTATTTTATCCTGCCATATTGTTGCCTTTTTGCTCAGTTAGCTAGTGAGCTAACTAGCTTAGGCGATCTCTCTGCTACTTTTTCGTTAGTTAGCTGGAGAGCTAACTATGTGGAACGGGTTCTCTGTTGTTTTTTTGAAATTAGTTAGGTAGTGAGCTAACTGACTCTTCTTTAGTTAGCTGTTGAGCTAACTCCCATTCTCTATGTTTCCTACAAGCCGTGAGCCATCATTTTTTAGTTAGCTAAAGAGCTAACTATCTTTTGTTTAGTTAGCTGCCGAGCTAACTAAGTGCTCGCACTTTTTTTTCTGGCCGTTTACTTTTGCTGTTAGTTTGCTGGGAAGCTAACTAGCAATTATTTTAGTTGCCTAAGGAGCTGCCTCTGGATGCCTTTTTTCTGTTGTGGCCTCTCTTGTGAGCTAGCTAACTAGCTAGTTAGGATTTCCTGCTTATCTCTTGGCTGAATGCATTCAAGTCTTCAGCTACCTGAAGGTATTTCCAGACAAGTGCTGCCTGAGTTCTTGAGCATGCCCTTTCTCTCTTACTCTCTCTATTTCTATTTTAAGCTACATTTAACTTTTGATTTTTTGAATTCTTTCAGGGTTTTTCCTTCCTCAAATGGAGACCTGCATTCAATGCTTAAGGGAAACATTTTACAATGGTTATATTTTCTTTCCGTTTTTATTTTCATTTGTTCCTAATATATCTAACGGATATCTTTTTTGTTGGATTATTATAAATAGCTGTGATTAGAAGCACACTTAACAATTTTTGAAAAAGAGATTACAAGAGGAAGAAATCCAAGAAAAGAGTTTTTTACTGCAGATTGTTGAGTGGTTGATAAGAGAGTTGCTGTGCATTCAAGCTCATTCATTGCTCCAAAAAGTCATCCAGATCATTAAAGTTTTTAAAGCAATCAAGGCTTCAGCTACTTCAACCTCGTTCATTTATTGCTGAAATTATTGCTTCAAAAGTTGTAAAGTATACTCTGAATATTTGCTCATTGTAGGAGCTTCTCTTTATCATTCCCTGATTATTTTGTAAAAGGGTTAGTGTTAACCCTGATTATTTTTGGCTTCCTTGTGCCTTGAAACAAGAGACTAGCCTGATTTGGCTAGGGGTTTTTGGCTTTCTTGTGCCGTGAAACAAGAGGACTAGCCTGGTTTGGCTAGGGATTTTTGGCTGCCTTGTGCTGTGTAAATAAGAGGGCTAGCCATGGAAGGCTAGAGGTTGTAATCGTTGTGATATGATTAGTGAAATTCCCAAAGGTTTTGGGGAGTGGATGTAGGTGCTGAGTTTGACACCGAACCACTATAAACTCCTGTGTGTTTGTGGTTGTTTGATTCTCTACTGTTATTATTCTGTGCACCCCACTTTACCGCTGCAAATCAAAATTAGGATTTAAGCACATATCTGCATAGTAATCAATTTTTTAATAACCCAATTCACCCCCCTCTTGGGTTGCTATATCTGGGCAACAAGTGGTATCAGAGCAAAGTGCTCTTGATTCCTATAGCTTTGATTAGCTTAGAGCCAAAGATCAGTAGTAGTATCCCAATGAGTTCTATATTTACTGAAGGACAATCAACTAATAGACCACCTTTGTTCAATGGAACAAATTACACATATTGGAAAGCACGAATGAAAATCCTCATTCAAGTACTAGATTATGATTTATGGGGAATCATAATTAATGGACCACATACACCCACTATTATGATTGAAAATATTAATATTACAAAACCTGAATCTGAATGGGATGAGCAAGATAAGAAATTAGCTCAATTAATTGCAAAGGTTATGAATGTTCTTTATTTCTCTCTTGATGCAAATGAATTTAAACATATCAACTTGCATGTCTGCTAAGAAAATCTGGGATAGACTTGAAGTCACCCATGAGGGTACAAATCAAGTCAAGGAATCCAAAATAAATATGCTTGTTCATAAGTATGAATTATATAAGATGGATCCTGCTGAAAATATTACTGATATGTTTACAAGATTTACTGATATTATTAATGGACTGAAAAGTCTTGAAAAATCTTATGCTAACAGTGATCTTGTTAGAGAAATCTTAAGATCTTTATCTAGGATATGGGAAGCAAAAGTTACTGCAATTCAAGAAGCAAAAGATCTCAACACTTTATCACTTAAAGAGTTGGTCGGTTCTTTGATGACTCATGAGCTTCAGCAACGACAACATATCGATGAAGATGAATCAAAGAAGAAAAGAACCATGGCATTGAAGAGTGCAACTCAAGAAGATGAAAGTGAAGAAACCACAAGTGATAGTGAGAAAGATGATGAAATGACACTTATTCTTCTTCCCCTTTTTGTCATTAATCAAAAAGAAGATTGAAGAGTCTTGCAATAAATTTGAGCATAATATATCAAGGAGATGTTATTAGCCATACATAATTAGAGTAGTCATTCAGATCATTACAAAATAGAGTAAAGACAATACAAATATTACATGTCATGGTTTCAAGTCATAAAACATAGTCATAAACATGCATTACATAAACAATACTAACTACGTTCATTACATAAGCCAAGCACACTCATTTGTCATCATCCGAAGAAGAAATATGCACTGAAGAAACATTTGGCTTGTTTGAAGATCCAGGCTTGTCGGAGGAAGGCTGTGTCGGCAGAGTTTAGAGGTGCAGATGATGGAATAATGGAAAATCAAACCTTGATAAATTTGATGCTAATTTTTCTCGGATATTCTTTACATAGTAGAGCTTTTAGAATATTCAACAAAAAGACTTTAGTAGTTGAAGAATCAATTCATGTTATCTTTGATGAAATCTAATGATCTTCCATCAAGGAAGGAAAAGGTATAAATGATGCAGATGACATTGAAGATCAATTCAAGGACATCACACTGAAGGATAAAAAGAACTCAGATACACAAGAGGTAAATGAAGAAAACACTGACCTACCTGAAGCCTCACAAGGTAATGATGAATTAGAAAGAGGTTGGAGGTATGTTCTCAGTCACCCTAAAGATCAAATTATTGGTGATCCTACTCAAGGAGTTAGAACTAGATCATCATTTAGAGATGATTGTAATAACTTAGCATTTGTATCTAAAATTGAACCTAAATGTTATGATGATGCTAAAAAATGATGTTGATTGGATTAATGCCATGCATGAGGAACTTAACCAATTTGAAAGAAATAATGTTTGGACTCTTATTGAAAGACCTCATGATCATCAAATTATTGGAACTAAATGGGTTTATAGAAACAAATTAGATGAACATGGTAATATAATTAGAAATAAGGCAAGATTAGTAGCTAAGGGTTATAATCAAGAAGAGGAAATTGATTTTGATGAAACTTATGCCCCTGTTGCTAGATTAGAAGCTATTAGATTACTTCTTGCTTATGCTTGTTTATGAATTTTAAATTGTATCAAATGGATGTTAAAAGCGCTTTCTTAAATGGATACATTGCTGAACAAGTTTTTGTGGAACAGCCACCCGGCTTTGAAAATCACTTGTTTCCAAACCACGTTTTCAAATTAAACAAAGCTTTGTATGGTTTGAAACAAGCGCCCCGGGCTGGTATGAAAGATTAAGCAAATTCTTGATTAGTAATGATTTCATTCGAGGAACTATGGATACAACTTATTTATTAAAAGACAAAATAAAGATATATTAATTATTCAAATCTATGTTGATGATATCATATTGGTGCCACTAATGATTCTTTGTGCAAAGACTTTGCTAAGCTTATGCAGGGAGAGTTCGAGATGAGTATGATGGGTGAGCTGACTACTTCCTCGGACTACAAATTAAACAAAGCAAAGATGGGATCTTCATAAGCCAATCCAAATATACCAAAGAAATGATCAAGAAGTTTGGCATGGAGACATCCAAGAGTATCGGTACCCCTATGAGCTCATCATGTAGACTTGAATCCTATAAATTCTGAAAAATCTGTTGATTTAAAATTATATAGAGGCATGATTGGATCATTATTATATTTAACTGCTAGTAGGCCAGATATTTATTTAGTGTTTGCATGTGTGCTAGATATCAAGCCAATCCTAAAGAATCACACTTGCTTGCTGTTAAAAGAATATTTAAATATTTAAATGGAACAGTAAATTAGGTATATGGTATGACAAACAATCTAGCATTGACTTAATAGGATACACTGATTCAGACTTTGCTGGATGTAAATTAGATAGGAAATCAACCACTGGAACTTGCCAAGTTTCTAGGTGTTAACTTAATTTCATGGTTTAGCAAAAAGCAAACTTCAGTAGCACTGTCTACGGCCGAGGCCGAATACGTTGCAGCTGGAAGTTGCTGTGCTCAAATCTTATGGATTAAGCAACAACTAGAAGATTATGGTATTAAACAAAAGCCATACCTATAAAATGTGATAATACAAGTGCAATCAGTTTAACTAAGAATCCTATTCAACATCCAGAACAAAACATATTGAAATTAGACATCATTTCATTAGAGATCACGTAAATAATGGAAATATTGTTATTGAATTTTTAAATACTGAAAATCAAATTGCTGATATTTTCACTAAGCCTCTTGATGAAACAAAATTTTATGAAATCAGAAGAGAATTAGGAATGTTTGATCCAACCATTTAATGAATCAATTAATGATTGATATGTTCTGACATCTTCAATCAAATTAAACACTTTATCAAATTAAATGCTTGAGTATGTTGCAAGCTTTAAGTCTTTTCATCTTTATGAAAGCCCACTTCCATTAATTATCCACCAACCGGCCATTTGCAAGTTTTTTCATTTTATTGATGGCAGTTAACCGACCAGGCAACCAAACAGTCACCTGGCCAGCTAACCATCAAGCTCTCTCCCTATATAACCTTTTTCATTCCAACAATTCTTTCAAGCGTCTCCCTCATCTTCAAACCGATCGTTCTCATCTCCTCTCTTCATTCTCATCCTCCTTCCATCAATCCTTCCCTCCATTCATTCCATTTATCAATCTCTCTGAAGATAGTTGATGGCTCCCAAGAAGAAGGCAATCGCAAGAGATGACGATTGTGCTGATCTTCACCGGAAGTCTTCTACTTCTTCATCCCAATCAACTCCCTTCTTGCTTCTAAATCTTTCGCTCATGGAAGGTTAGTCGATTTTAACTTCTTAGAACAAGAAGGCTTTAAAATTGGAAAACTATTAGTTAATCAAGGTTGGGATAAGCTTTTATCTACCAAGAGACCTATTTATCCTGAGCTTATTAAGGAATTTTATGAAAATATATCTTTTGGTAGTGGGACTATTTCTTCCTTGTGAAAAAGACTAAAATCGACCTTGACTGCAAAACGTTAGGTTGTGCCCTAAATATTCCATCTATGGTTTCTTAGAAGTCCTTCCTAGTGAACGTGGATATAAAATAGGTTTAATCCTTAATATTATGACAATGAAGCAGTAATATTGAAACTCTAGATGCAAACATGTTATCTGTAGAAAATAGATTATTCCATAGTATCATTGCAAAATCCTTGCCCCACGAGCTGGTTCATTTAATGTTGTAAATGATAGGGACATATGTTTAATGTATGACATCTTAATAGAAGACCCTGTTGATCTACCTCAACTAATGATGACCGTAATGAAAGAATCTATGTCTAGATCTAAGGCTGCATTGCCCTACGGAATGTTTCTCACATACATATTTGAGTTTTTCAATATAAAGCTTAAGGGAGAAACTGCAGTGGCATTACGTCACTCTGACGTATTTAATGCGCATTCACTGCACCGTATGGACTTTGCCAAACGGGATGGTATTTGGTTAAAGGTTAGATCAAGAACTGGTCAGTCTAGTATGCCGCCACCAAATGTGACTCAATCCGCTTGTTCTCCTTAGAACTTCTTCAATTTTGACTTCAACCAACCAAATCCTTACCTTGCTGCTATGACTGCTGATCAAAATCCATTTCTTTCTGATCCACCCAATATAAATGCTTCTGGACCTTTTTATCGTAATGACAACCTTGCTCCTGCTCCTCTTCCTCTCGTTCGTCTATGTGATGATCAAATTCATATTATCAGTGAATTGACCCTTGCCTCTCTAGTCGAAGCTCTGGAGATAGTGTTTCTTCTGTCAATGATCAGACCCTTGTACCACATATTTCTTCTATTTTGAGACCATGTCTCAGTTCAAAATTACTCTTAATCAACTTGTCCATGATGTGAACATTCTCAATGGAAGAGTTTTTCATCACAATGAATGGATCGGATCCTAAAAGAGATAAATTTCTAAAAGGTAAGCTTGAGAATTTTGAAACTAAGGCAGAGTGGTAGAATACATATAAGATCCAATGAGACCCAGACCCGAGATGCAACAAATGCTGTCGACCATTGGACCACATCTCTCTCAAGGCTGAGTCATCTCATGGAGACTTACATCACTCTTTCTGCCGCCTCTGCGCCTGATGTTTCTTATTCTCATCCGCACCTCTAAACTCTGCCGACACAGCCTTCCTCCGACAAGCCTGGATCTTCAAACAAGCCAAATGTTTCTTCAGTGCATATTTCTTCTTCGGATGATGACAAATGAGTGTGCTTGGCTTATGTAATGAACGTAGTTAGTATTGTTTATGTAATGCATGTTTATGACTATGTTTTATGACTTGAAACCATGACATGTAATATTTGTATTGTCTTTACTCTATTTTGTAATGATCTGAATGACTACTAATTATGTATGGCTAATAACATCTCCTTGATATATTATGCTCAAATTATTGCAAGACACTTCAATCTTCTTTTGATTAATGACAAAAAGGGGAAGAAGAATAAGTGCCATATCATCATCTTTCTCACTGTCACTTGTGGTTTCTTCACTCTCATCTTCTTGAGTTGCACTCTTCAATGCCATGGTCCTTCTCTTCTTTGAATCATCTTCATCAATATGTTATCGTTGCTGAGGCTCGTGAGTCATCAAAGAACCAACCAATTCTTCAAGTGATAAAGTGTTAAGATCTTTTGCTTCTTGAATTGCTGTGACTTTTGCTTCCCATGTCCTAGGTAAAGATCTTAAAATTTTTCTAACAAGATCGCTGTTAGCATAAGATTTTCCAAGACTCTTCAATCTATTAATAATGTCAGTAAATCTTGTAAACATATCAGTAATTTTTAGCTGAATCCATCTTAAATAATTCATACTTATGAACAAGCATATTTATTTTGGATTCCTTGACTTGATTTGTACCCTCATGGGTGACTTCAAGTCTATCCCATATTTCCTTAGCAGACATGCAAGTTGATATGCGATTAAATTCATTTGCATCAAGAGAACAATAAAGAACATTCATATCCTTTGCATTTAATTGAGATAATTTCTTATCTTGTTCATCCCATTCAGATTTAGGTTTTTGCAACATTAATATTTTGAACCATAATTGTGGGGTGTGTGGTCCATTAATTATGATTCCCCATAAATCATAATCTAGTGCTTGAATAAAGATTTTCATTCATGCTTTCCAATATGTGTAGTTTGTTCCATTAAACAAAGGTGGTCTATTAGTTGATTGTCCCTCAGTCAACATGGAATTCATTGGGATTACTATTGATCTTTGGCTCCAAGCTAATCAAAGCTATAGAAATCAAGAGCATACTGCTCTGATACCACTTGTTGCCCAGATGTAGTAACCCAAGAGGGGGGTGAATTGGGTTATTTAAAAAATTTAATAGCTATGTAGATATATGTGCTTTTAACCCTAATTTGATTTGTAGCGGTGAAGTATGGTGCACAGAATAATAATAACAGAAAAGCAAACAACCACAAATACACAGAAGTTTATAGTAGTTCGGTGCCAAACTCAGCACCTACATCCACTCCCCAATACCTTTGGGAAATCCACTAATCGTATCACAATGATTACAACCTCTAGCCGAACCAGGCTAGCCCTCTTGTTTATACGGCACAAGACAGCCAGAAACCCCTAGCCAAACCTAGGCTAGTCCTCTTGTTTAAATGGCACAAGGAAGCCAATAACAAACCAGGGTTTACTAACCCTTTTACAAGATAATCAGAGTATGTAAAGGAGAAGCTCCTACAATGAGCAAATATTATGAATATACTTTACAACTTTTGAAGCAATAACTCAGTAATAAATGAACTAGGTTGAAGCAGCTGAAATCTTTAATGCTTGAAAAGCTTCAATGATTCGGACGACCTTTCGGAGCAAGGAATGACTTGAATGCCCAGCAACCACTCAACAAATATGCAATGAAAGCTCTTTTCTTTGATTTTTCTCTCTTTGAAATTTTTTTTAAATATCATCTAGGTGTGCTTCTAATCCCAGCTATTTATAACCATCTAACAAGAAGATATCCGTTAGATACATAAGAAATAAATGAAAATAATAACGGAAAGAAAATACAACTGTTAAACATGTTTCCCTTAAGCATTGAATGCAGATCTCCATTTGAGGAAGGATGAGCACTGTAAAAATTCAAAATCCAAAAGTTAAATATAGCTTGAAATAGCAATAGAGAGAGAGAGAGCACTCTTAAAAGCTTAGACGGTGGTGGACTGAAAAATGGCTCCAAGTAGCTGAGGATATGAATGCCATTGTCCAAGAATGAAGCAAGAGACCTCAGCTAGCTAATCAGTTAGCTAACTAGAGAGGTCATAGCAAAAGAATTTTCCAGAGGCAGCACTTCAGTCAGCTTGGCAGCTAACTAATGCGAAAGTCAGTTAGCTCTTTAGCTAACTATCAGAGAAAAAGTAACTGCAGAAAAAAAATTCATGCATTCATAGTTAGCTCTCCAGCTAACTCAATTTGGAATCCTCTCGGCTACAGGAGAAAAAAGAAGACAACTAGTTAGCTGAATAGCTAACTAAAGAATGGCCAGTTAGCTCACGAGCTAACTAGAAGCAAAAGCAACATATTGTCCATCCAGCTTAGTTAGCTCTCCAGCTAACTGAGCAAAAGGTCAGCCATCCATTCTGATATAATATTTAACTCTCCAGCTAACTAACCAACAGTCAGCTAGCTCTTTAGTTAACTGAATTTTGAATCCCCACGGCTAAGATGTTCCTTGTGAAAATTAGTTAGCTGAGCAGTTAGCTCCAGGATGAAATAGTTAGCTAAGCAGTTAACTAAAGAAATGTCAGCTAGCTAGAAGGAGTTTCAGTTAGCTAACAAGACATCTAGCCAGCTAGTTAAAATTGGAGGGTGTTCGGTCAATGCACTGTGACGAGCAAATCAGTTAGCTGAAGGAATTCCAGCTAGCTAACAAGCTAGCTCACCAGTTGACTAAAAAAGAGGACGTTCGGCCAGGCGCCTGAGACAAGTTTCTTAGTTAGCTGAAAGGGCTCCAGCTAGCTAATAAACTAGCTCACCAGCTAGCTAAAAAAGGAGGACGTTCGGCCCAAGCACTGTGGCAAGAATTTTAGTTAGCTGAAGGGCATGCTGGCTAGCTAATTGAAAGAACAAGCTAGCTAACCAGTTAACTCCAAGCAAAATAAAAATATCTAAAGCAAAGTAAAATAAAGTACTTTCTTACCAGTCAATTTTGCATGAAGATACTTACTTGCAAGGTGACTGAACTTCCCTGTATCAATCTTAGAATTACTTAATTCGTTTTGTAATCATCAAATCAATCTGGGGTCAACAGTAATATTTTCTGATTACACTCCTGTCTATTTGTTAAACTTCCTATATTTGCTTCTTCATGCTTAAGGGTTTTGTCATCATCAAAAATGGGGAGATTGTTGACCCCAAATTGATTTTGATGATTACAAATTATTAAGCAATTCTAAGCTTAATACAAAAAAGTTCGGTCACCTTGCAAGTAAGTATCTTCGTGCAAAATTGATTGGTAAGAGAATACTTCGTTCTATTTTGCCTTAGATAATTTTTATTGGCTTGGGAGTTAACTGGTTAGCTAACTTGTTATTCCATTTAGCTAGCTGGCATGACATTCAGCTAACTAGTAAGTTGTCTATGTGATTTGGCCGAACGGTTTCTTATTTAAGCTAGATGGTTAGCTAGCTTGTTAGCTAGCTGGAGCTCTTTTAGGTAGCTAAAGTGCTCATCACTGTTGTTGGCCGAACGTCCTCCTTCTTTAGCTAGCTGGTTAGCTAGATTAAGATGACTTGGAGCTAACTGAAATTCATTTTAGCTAACTACTGTTGCCTGTTAACATCCATGGCCAAATGTTCTTTATTTTTAGCTAACTAATAAGCTAGCTGCTGGATCTCCTAACTAGTTGACGAATCTTGTTAGCTAACTGCTTTGACTTGGAGCTAACTGTTTAGCTAACTATTTTTAACATGAAAGCTTGAAGCCGTGCACATGCAAATTTTAGTTAGCAGGAGAGCTAACTTCCTCTCTCTCTTTAGTCGTTTGAATGGTTTCTGTAGTTAACTGGAGAGCTAGTTGCTTGTTGGTTAGTTAGCTGGAAAGCTAGCTGTTATATCTTGTCGTATGGTTGCCTTTTACTCAGTTAGCTAGTGAGCTAACTAGCTTGGGCGATCTCTCTGCTATTTTTTCGTTAGTTAGCTAGAGAGCTAACTATGTGGAATGGGTTCTCTGTTGTATTTTTGAACTTAGTTAGCTAGTGAGCTAACTGACTCTTCTTTAGTTAGCTGTTGAGCTAACTCATGTTCTCTATGTTTCCTGCAAGCCGTGAGCCATCATTTTTTAGTTAGCTAAAGAGCTAACTATCTTTTGCTTAGTTAGCTGCTAAGCTAACTAAGTGCTCTGCACTTTTTCTCCTGGCCATTTACTTTTGCTGTTAGTTAGCTGGGAAGCTAACTAGCAATTGTTTTAGTTGCCTAAGGAGTTGCCTCTGGATGCCTTTTTTCTGCCGTGGCCTCTCTTGTGAGCTAGCTAACTAGCTAGCTGGGATTTCCTGCTTATCTCTTGGCCAAATGCATTCAAGTCTTCAGCTACCTAGAGTTATTTCCAGACAACTACCGCTTGAGTTCTTGAGCATGCCCTTTCTCTCTTACTCTCTCTCTATTTCTATTTTAAGCTACATTTAACTTTTGATTTTTTGAATTGTTTCAGGGTTCTTCCTTCCTCAAATGGAGACCTACATTCAATGCTTAAGGGAAACATTTTACAATAGTTATATTTTCTTTCCGTTTTTATTTCCATTTGTTCTAATGTATCTAATGGATATCTTTTTTGTTGGATTATTATAAATAGATGTGATTAGAAGCACACTATGGTGATTTTTGAAAAAGAGATTACAAGAGGAAGATATCCAAGAAAAGAGTTTTTATTGCAGATTGTTGAGTGGTTGATAAGAGAGTTGTTGTGCATTCAAGCTCATTCATTGCTCCAAAAAGTTGTCCAGATCATTGAAGTTTTTAAAGCAATCAAGGCTTCAGCTACTTCAACCTCATTCATTTATTGCTAAAATTATTGCTTCAAAAGTTATAAAGTATACTCTGAATATTTGCTCATTGTAGTAGCTTCTCTTTATCATTTCCTGATTATTTTGTAAAAGGGTTAGTGTTAACCCTGATTATTTTTGGCTTCCTTGTGCTTGGAAACAAGAGGACTAGCCTTGTTTGGCTAGGGGTTTTTGGCTTCCTTGTGCCGTGAAACAAGAGGACTAGCCTAGTTTGGCTAGGGGTTTTGGCTGCCTTGTGCCATGTAAACAAGAGGGCTAGCCAGGGAAGGCTAGAGGTTGTAATCGCTGTGATACGATTAGTGGAATTCCTAAAGCTTTTGGGGAGTGGATGTAGGTGCTGAGTTTGGCACCGAACCACTATAAACTTCTGTATGTTTGTAGTTGTTTGATTTTCTACTGTTATTATTCTGTGCACCCCACTTCACCACTGCAAATTAAAATTAAGATTTAAGCACATATCTGCATAGTAATCAATTTTAATAACCCAATTCACCCCTCTCTTGGGTTGCTACATCTGGGCAACAATCTTTATAGGGAAGGCTGCCTCGGATCCGAAGACGAGGCTAAAGGAGGTCTCTCCCATTGGTGCCCTTGGAGTCATGTGATACGCCACAACATGCTTGGGAGTTCTTCCATCCATCTGGCTTTCACTACAACAAAAATCCATTCTCGCAACTCTTTTTTCCCGACGCTAGGGTGTAGCGTCGGGAAATAGCGTAGACTGACGATGTTTTTAAATAGCATCGGCATATTAGTTAAGTTTGCCGATGCTTTTAAGCGTCGGTAGGGTACGATGCTTATTAGTGTCATCTAATTAACTAATAAGAAAGTTTGCCGACACTTTTAAAAACGTCAGCTATGGTACGATGTTTATTAGCGTCGTCTAATTAACTAATAACAAAGTTTGCCGACACTTTTAAAAGCGTCCGCACAGGATGATGCTTAAAAGCGTCGGCATATACCGATATATATTTGCAACGGAGCTTCCTTTCTCCCCCACGCATTTTGTGCTGCCCTAGCTGCCTCCCCGCTGCGATCTTCCTCCTGTCTACGCATTCTGTGATGCCCTAGCTACCTCCCCGCCGCGATCTTCCTCCTCCTCTGTGCTGCCCTAGCCGCCTCCCTGCCGTGATTTTCCTCCGCCTCCTCCCTGTGGATGCTCTCTTCCCCGACGAAGGTGTATCGGTCGGCCTCTCTCCTCTCGAAGGTAAGATCAAAATCTATTTCTTACGCTTATTTTCATTGTCTGGGTGTTGATTTTCATTGTCCGGGTGGCTGTTGGCATCGGCCTTAGGATTGGTGCTTTGGATTTGTGGACCGTAAGATTGAAAGGAGAAAATCTGAGACTCTGCGACTGCTGCTGCCCCCTCACAGCCTCCTCCCATCCTCTCCTTCTCTAGGTATGAACATGTTTTTCTTTCTGTTTGGATTAAATTAATCATGAGATTTGGGGATTCATTGCTCAATGGAACACGTTTCTGATGGTATTTTGTTTATGGAAATTAAATCGATTTTCCCTTAATTCTTTAGCAATCTAAATGTTAACAAGCTCTCTTGGAGTAATCTACCACATAAATTAGTTTCCTAAAAGAGATTAGAGCACAAAGACACTGATATTTCTCTTCGATTAGAAGAAATATTCTGAAAATTAAAAAAAAACAAAAAACAAAAAACAATATGGAAATCAAGGGATGATTTAAATAGCACTTAATTTGGAATTTTGTCCTGCGGTGTTCTCTTGCGATCTTCCTTGATTGCCCTCAAATATTAGGTTTTTGTTTACCTTGTATGCATGTGGTAATTGATCATAGTGAGTGGTGGGAAAACATGTTCCTGGAACTGACGTAAAAAAGGAAAGTACTGGTCATGTGTCCTTGCCCTCTTTTGTTTGCTTGATAGAAATGTTAGGGTCCATAAATTTAATTGAATGTATGGCTTATTGGTTCTATCATAATTTCTATTTTTGGCAATTCCAATGTTTTTTTATTTTTAATAGCCACCATGGTTAGGATTTATGGTTCATAATGCTCTGATAAACATGGCTGCATCAAAAAAAAATGGCTGCTGCTTTAGATCTCCTGACAGGCATGAATGGTCTAATGTTCTGTTTATGTTTGTCTTGTCCTTGATGGGCTTGTATAGTACCCTGCCATTTTCCCTTAAAAGCTTATTTTAAGTAAAATATCTTTTTCCTGTTTGTATGAGTTTTGCTCATTTGTTACCTGTCGGTATTTATAATCTTCCCTAACCAAAGCCTTGTGCCAAGCAATACTTATTTTGTGTTATGAGTTTAGAGGTTGTCTCTTGCCACTCCGTGACTGGCAGATTAATGAAATTATATCGTAATTTAACTATACAATCGTAAATATCATAGCATTGTCTCTCTTTATGGTTTGTTCTGTACCTATGGCTTTGGAGTATGGAGCATTTCATGGTTCTAGACAGAGATGTTTAATAAGAGATTTGATTTGGGGTAGTGGGGTCTTAAATGGCTTTTTGGTTATGTTATCCGCACCTAGCTCTGGACTGGCATAACAGATAAGGTTAGGATGGATGGAAACTTATAATCCAAAGCCATTTCCATCGAGCCTAGATTTTGTTTATTTTGATTGGCATTATGAGTCTTTTAAATTTAGATTGTCTTATGAATCATCCTTGCGTTAATGATATCTTGTTTGTTGACCCCAGATTGATTTTGATGATTACAAAACAAATTAAGCAGTTCTAAGATTGATATAGGAAAGTTTGGTCGCCTTGCAAGTAAGTATCTTCATGCAAAATTGACTGGTAAGAAAGTACTTCATTTAATTTGCTTTGAATATGATTATTATCCTAGGAGTTAACTGGTTAGCTAGCTTTTTGTTCCATTTAGCTAACTGGCACGACTATCAGCTAGCTGGGAAACTTTCACAATGATTGGGCCAAACGACCTTGCATTTTAGCTAGCTGTTTAGCTAGCTTGTTAGCTAGCTACAGTTTCTTCAGCTAACTAAAATGCTCGTTTCAGTAAGATGGCCGAACGTCCTTCTTTTTTAGCTAGCTGGTGAGTTAGTTTGTTAGCTAGCTGGATCCCTTTTTAGCTAACTAAGAAATTTGTCTCAGGTGCCTCGCCAAACTTCCTTTTCTTTTAGTTAACGGGTGAACTAGCTTGTTAGCTAGCTGGAATTTCTTCAGCTAACTAATTCGCTCGTCACAGTGCATTGGCCGAACACCCTCCAATTTTAGCTAGCTGGCTGGATGTCTTTTAGCTAACTACAACTCCTAGCTAGCTGACGTTCCTTTTAGTTAACTGCTTAGCTAACTATTTCATCCTGGAGTTAACTGCTCAGCTAACTGATTTTTGCTTAGTTAGCTAGTGAGCTAACTAAGCTGGCTGGACAACCTGTTGCTTTTGCTTCTAGTTAGCTCGTGAGCTAACTAGCCATTCTTCAGTTAGCTATTCAGCTAACTAACTGTTTTACTTTTCTCTTGCAGCCGAGAGGGATTCAAATTTAGTTAGCTGGAGAGCTAACTATGGATGCATGGTTTTTTCCTTCTGCCGTTACTTTTTCTCTGGTAATTAGCTAAAGAGCTAACTAGGTTTCGCCTAGTTAGCTGCCAAGCTAATTGGTGTGTTGGCTCAGGATAATTTTTTTTATTGACCTCTCTAGTTAGCTAACTGATTAGCTAGCTGGGGTTTGTTGCTTTACTCATGGACGATGGCATTCATATCCTCAGCTACCTTGAGCTTCCTTTTTCTAATCCACCGCCGCCTAAGCTTTTATGAGAGCTCTTTCTTCTTACTCTCTTTTTCTATTGCTATTTCAAGCTATATTTAACTTTTGATTTTGAATTTTTACAGTGCTCATCCTTCCTCAAATGGAGATCTGCATTCAATGCTTAAGGGAAACATGTTTAACGGTTATATTTTCTTCCCGTTATTATTTCCATTTATTTCTTATGTATCTAACGGATATCTTCTTGTTAGATGGTTATAAATAGCTGGGATTAGAAGCACACCTAGACGATTTTTGAAAAAGAAATTTCAAAGAGAGAAAAATCCAAGAAAAGAGCCTTCATTGCATATTTGTTGAGTGGTTGCTGGGCATTCAAGTTCATTCCTTGCTCTGAAATGTTGTCCAAATCATTGAAGCTTTTCAAGCATTCAAGACTTCAGCTGCTTCAACCTAGTTCATTTATTGCTGAGTTTATTGCTTCAAAAGTTGTAAAGTATTTTCTGAATATCTGCTCATTGTAGGAGCTTCTCCTTTACATACTTTGATTATCTTGTAAAAGGGTTAGTGAACCCTGGTTTGTTGTTGGCTTCCTTGTGCTTGAAACAAGAGGACTAGCCTAGGTTTGGCTAGGGGCTTTTGGCTTCCTTGTGCCGTGAAACAAGAGGACTAGCCTAGGTTTGGCTAGGGGTTTTTGGCTGCCTTGTGCCGTATAAACAAGAGGGCTAGCCTGGTTCGGCTAGAGGTTGTAATCGTTGTGATACGATTAGTGAAATTCTCAAAAGTTTGGGGAGTGGATGTAGGTGCTGAGTTTGGCACCGAACCACTATAAACTTCTGTGTGTTTGTGGTTGTTTGCTTTTCTGTTATTATTATTCTGTGCACTCCACTTCATCGCTGCAAATCAAATTAGGGTTAAATGCACATATATCTGCATAGCTATTAAATTTTAATTTTTAAATAACCCAATTCACCCCCTCTTGGGTTACTACATCTGGGCAACAATTGGTATCAGAGCTAGCCTGTGCAGTCTGCTCTTGATTGTCTATAGCTTTGATAGGTAGCTTGGAGCCAGTAAGATCAGTAGTAATCCAAAGATCAATAGTAATCCCAATGAATTCCATGTTGATTGAGGGACAATCAACTAATAGACCACCTTTGTTCAATGGAACAAATTACATATTGGAAAGCACGAATGAAAATCTTCATTCAAGCACTAGATTATGATTTATGGGGAATCATAATTAATGGACCTCACACACCCACTATTATGATTGAAAATATTAATATTGCAAAACCTGAATCTGAATGGGATGAGCAAGATAAGAAATTAGCTCAATTAAATGCTAAGGCTATGAATGTTCTTTATTGCTCTCTTGATGCAAATGAGTTTAATCGCATATCTACTTGTATGTCTGCTAAGGAAATATGGGATAGACTTGAAGTCACCCATGAGGGTACAAATCAAGTCAAGGAATCCAAAATAAATATGCTTGTTCATAAGTATGAATTATTTAAAATGGATCCTGCTGAAAATATTACTGATATGTTTACTAAGATTTACTGATATTATTAATGGATTGAAAAGTCTTGGAAAATCTTATGCTAACAGTGATCTTGTTAGAAAAATCTTAAGATCTTTACCTAGGACATGGGAAGCAAAAGTCACAGCAATTCAAGAAGCAAAAGATCTCAACAACTTATCACTTGAAGAGTTGGTCGGTTCTTTGATGACTCATGAACTTCAGCAACGACAACATATTGATGAAGATGATTCAAAGAAGAGAAGGACCATGGCATTGAAGAGTGCAACTCAAGAAGATGAAGTGAAGAAACCACAAGTGATAGTGAGAAAGATGATGATATGGCACTTATCTTAAGGAAATTTAAAAAGTTCATGAAGAAAAAGAGATTTGGAAAAAGAAAGCATTTTGTCAAAGGAGATCATAGCAAAGATAAGGAAAAGAGTGAACCTCCAACATGCTATGAGTGCAAGAAGCCTGGACACATCAGACCAGATTGTCCACTATTAAAGAAGGCATCTAGAAGAATAAAGAAAAAGGCAATGATGGCCACTTGGAGCGACAGTGAAGCACAAGTTCAGAAAATGAAGAGAAAACTGAAGTTGCAATGTTTGCTTCATGGCTGATAATGATGAGGTAAGCCCTAACTTTTTAGATGACTTTACCTTTGATGAATTACAATGTGCATTTTATGAACTTATTGATGATTTTGCAAATTTAAGTTCAAAAACAAAGAATTGAAAAATGAAAAAAATCTTACTCTTGAAAAAGAAAGAATTTCAAAGGATAATGAATCATTGTTAAAGGAAAACCAAGATTTGAAAAATGAAGTAGATAAATTAAAACCAATTGTTGATAGATTTAGTCTAAGTTCAGAAAAATTAGAAATGATTTTAAATAGTCAAAGAGCTGTTTACAATAGAGCTGGTCTTGGATACAATATTTTTGAAAGACAAAAATTTTTGAAAAATATTTATGAGCATGCTGATGATTCTACTAAAATTACATGTTTTAAATGTGAAAAATTGGACACAAAGCTTATATTTGTCAAACACAAAAGATAAGGAAATATGGATCCCAAAAGGAACCATTTTGACTAACCCTAAAGGACCCAAGAAAGCTTGGGTACCTAAGAACAAAAATTGAAATTGTGTATGCAGGTGTGTCTTGCAACCCGAGCAATTAAAAGACAATGGTACTTGGACAGCGGGTGCTCAAGACACATGACCGGTGATGAATCACAATTCATCACTTTGGAAGCAAAAGATGGAGGTGTTGTTACTTTCGGTGATAATGGCCAAGGAAAAATAATTGGCATTGGAAAAATAGGTAGGATAATGTGAAAAAGGTATAAATGATGCAGATGACATTGAAGATCAATTCAAGGACATCACATTAAAGGATAAGAATGACACACAAGAGGTAAATGAAGAAGAGAATCTGACCTACCTGAAGCCTCACAAGGTAATGATGAATTAGAAAGAGGATGGAGGTATGTTCTTAGTCACCCTAAAGATCAAATTATTGGTGATCCTTCTCAAGGAGTTAGAACTAGATCATCATTTAGAGATGCTTGTAATAATTTAGCATTTGTATCTAAAATTGAACCTAAATGTTATGATGATGCTAAAAATGATGTTGATTGGATTAATGCCATGCATGAGGAACTTAACCAATTTGAAAGAAATAATGTTTGGACTCTTATTGAAAGACCTCATGATCATCAATTATTGGAACTAAATGGGTTTTACAGAAACAAATTAGATGAACATGGTAATATAATTAGAAATAAGGCAAGATTAGTAGCTAAGGGTTATAATCAAGAAGAGGGAATTGATTTTGATGAAACTTATGCCCCTGTTGCTAGATTAGAAGCTATTAGATTACTTCTTGCTTATGCTTGTTATATGAATTTTAAATTATATCAAATGGATGTTAAAAGCGCTTTCTTAATGGATATATTGCTGAACAAGTTTTTGTGGAACAACCACCCGGTTTGAAAATCATTGTTTCCAAACCACGTTTTCAAATTAAACAAAGCTTTGTATGGTTTGAAACAAGCGCCCCGGGCATGGTATGAAAGATTAAGCAAATTCTTGATTAGTAATAATTTTATTCGAGGAACTGTGATACAACTTTATTTATTAAAAGACAAAATAAAGATATATTAATTATTCAAATCTATGTTGATGATATCATATTGGTGCCACTAATGAATCTTTGTGCAAAGACTTTGCTAAGCTTATGCAGGGAGAGTTCGAGATGAGTATGATGGGTGAGCTGACCTACTTCCTCGGACTCAAATTAAACAAAGCAAAGATGGGATCTTCATAAGCCAATCCAAATACAAAAGAAATGATCAAGAAGTTTGGCATGGAGACATCCAAGAGTATCGGTACCCCTATGAGCTCATCATGTAGACTTGAAACTTATAATTCTGAAAAATCTGTTGATTTAAAATTTTATAGAGGATGATTGGATCTTTGTTATATTTAACTGCTAGTAGGCCAGATATTTTATTTAGTGTTTGCATGTGTGCAAGATATCAAGCCAATCCTAAAGAATCACACTTGCTTGCTGTTAAAAGAATATTTAAATATTTAAATGGAACAATAAATTTAGGTATATGGTATGATAAACAATCTAGCATTGACTTAATAGGATACACTGATTCAGACTTTGCTGGATGTAAATTAGATAGGAAATCAACCACTGGAACTTGCCAGTTTCTAGGTGTTAACTTAATTTCATGGTTTAGCAAAAAGCAAACTTCAGTAGCATTGTCTACGGCCGAGGCCGAATACATTGCAGCTGGAAGTTGCTGTGCTCAAATCTTATGGATTAAGCAACAACTAGAAGATTATGGTATTAAACAAAAAGCCATACCTATAAAATGTGATAATACAAGTGCAATTAGTTTAACTAAAAATCCTATTCAACATTCCAGAACAAACATATTGAAATTAGACATCATTTCATTAGAGATCATGTTAACAATGGAAATGTTGTTATTGAATTTTTAAATACTGAAAAAAATTGCTGATATTTTACTAAGCCTTGATGAAACAAAATTTTATGAAATCAGAAGAGAATTGGAATGTTTGATCCAACCATTTAATGAATCAATTAATGAATTGATATGATATCAAATTGATGTGACATCTTTTAAATCAATCAATTAAAGGGAACTTCCTGTCAAATTAATTGCTTAAGTATGCTAATGCTTTAAGTCTTTTCATCTTAGAATGCCAACTGTACTTTCTTAAATCCATCCACCAACCTTTAAAGCCTTTTATTTTATTCATGGCAGTTAACTGACCAGGCAACCAAACAGTCACCTGGCCAGCTAACCATCAAGCTATCCCTATATACTTTTACCAAATCAATCTTCATTCACGATCGTCTCCCTCAAGTTCTTCACCGAGCGTCTCTCTTCCTCTTTAATCCTTTCTTTCATTCCTTCCATTAATCCTTCCTTCCATTCAACCTATTAATCTATCTAGAAGAAGTTGATGGCTCCCAAGAAGAAGGCAGTCGCTAGAGATGACGATTGTGCCGATCTTCGCCGGAAGTCTTCTTCTTCTCTCAAATCAACTCCCTTCTTGCTTCAAATCTTTGCTCATGGAAGGTTAGTAGATTTAACTTTTTAGAACAAGAAGGTTTTAAAATTGGAAATGTTAGTTAATCAAGGTTGGGATAAGCTTTTTCTACCAAGAGACCTATTTATCCTGAACTTATTAGGGAATTTTATGAAAATATTTTTTGGTAGTGGAACTATCTCTTCCTTGTGAAAAAGACTAAAATAGACCTAGATGGTAAAACTTAGGATCTGCCTTAAAATTCCATCTGATGGTTTCTTAGAAATTCCCTAGTGAACGCGGATATAAAATTGGCCTAATCCTTAATATAGATGATACTGAAGCTAGTAAGATTGAAACGTTAGATGTGAAAATCGGCTTTTCATAGTATCATTGCAAGATTCTTGCCCCTCGTGCTGGTTCATTTAATGTATAAATGATAGGGACATTTGCTTAATGTATGATATCTTAATAGAAGACCCTGTTGATTTACCTGAATTAATGATGACCGTTATGAAAGAATCTTTGTAGATCTAAGGCTGCTTTGCCCTACGGAATGTTTCTCACTTATGTATTTGAATTTTTCAATATTAAACTTAAAGGAGAAACTGCAGTGGCATTACGTCACTCTGACATTTTTAATGCTCATTCACTGCACCGTATGGACTTTGCCAAACGGGATGGTATTTGGTTAAAAGTTAGATCTAGAACTGGACAATCTAGTATGCCACCGCCTACTGTGAATCAACCTACCTGTTCTCCTCAAAACTTTTTTAATTATGACTTCAGCCAACCTAATCTTATCTTGCTGCTATGACAGCTGACCAAAATCCTTTTCTTCCTGATCCACCTGAAATCAATGTTTCTGGATCATCTTTTCGCAATGACAACCCTGCTCCTGCTCCTTTTCCAACTGTTAGATTATGTGATGATCAACTCCATCATATTATCAATGAATTGACCCTTGCCACTTCTAGTCGAAGCTCTGGTGACAGTGCTTCTTCCGTCAATGATCAGACTCTTGTACCACATATTTCTTCTATTTTTAAAAAATGTCTGAATTTAAACTCATTCTTGAAAGGCTTGTTCATGATGTGAACATTCTTAATGGAAGAGTTTTTCACCACAATGAATCTGTCATGGAACGGATCCTGAAGGAGGTAAATTTACTTAAAAACAAGCTTGAAAACTTTGAGACTAAGGCAGAGTGGGTAGAATATCAAATGAGATCGAGCCAGACCCAGACCCGGGATGCAGCAAACGCTGTTGATCATTGGACTGCAACCTCTCAAGGCTGAGTCAACTCATGGAGACTCTCATCACTTGTTCTGCCGCCTCTGCGCCTGATGCTTCTTTTTCTCATCTGCACCTTTCACTCCACTGTCACGGCCTTCCTCCGTCAAGCCTGAATCTTCAAGCAAGCAAATGTTTCTTCAGTGCATATTTCTTCATCTGATGACGACAAATGATTGTACTTAACTTATATGTTTTGTAGTATTTGAACAAACTTGTTATGCTTGTTTATGTTTATGCTCTATGACTTGAAACAATGACATGTAATATCTATTATCTTGTACTGATCTGCAGGACTATTTTAATTATGCAATGAATGTTAACATCTCCTTGATCTATTATGCTTAAAATTATTGCAAGACTCTTCAAACTTCTTTTTGATTAATGACAAAAAGGGGGAGAAGAATGTTGCTTGCATACATTAAGAAATGGAGTAAAATAGTAACTCCATATATTCAGGGGGAGAAAAGAAAAAGATTTCACTTATTTATTTTGACAGGGGGAGAAATTAATGTTTTTTGATTACTCCTGTTTACTTATTAAACTTCCATATATACACTTGCTCTTTATATGCTTAAAGGTTTTGTCATCATCAAAAAGGGGGAGATTATTGACCCCAGATTGATTTTGATGATTACAAAAAAATTAAGCAATTCTAAGATTGATACAGGGAAGTTCGGTCGCCTTGCAAGTAAGTATCTTCATGCAAAATTGACTTGGTAAGAAAGTACTTTATTTAATTTGCTTTTAATATGATTATTAGCCTGGGAGTTAACTGGTTAGCTAGCTTGTTATTCCATTTAGCTAACTGGCACGACTTTCAGCTAGCTGGGAAACTCTCACAATGATTGGGCCGAACGATCTTGCATTTTAGTTAGCTGTTTAGCTAGCTTGTTAGCTAGCTGCAGTTTCTTCAGCTAACTAAAATGCTCGTCTTAGTAAGATGGCCGAATGTCCTCCTTTTTTAGCTAGCTGGTGAGTTAGTTTGTTAGCTAGCTGGAGCCCTTTTTAGCTAACTAAGAAACTTGTCTCAGGTGCCTGGCCGAACTTCCTTTTCTTTTAGTTAACTGGTGAGCTAGCTTGTTAGCTAGCTGGAATTCCTTCAGCTAACTAATTCGCTCGTCACAGTGCATTGGCCGAACACCCTCCAATTTTAGCTAGCTGGCTAGATGTCTTGTTAGCTAACTGCAACTCCTTCTAGCTAGCTGACGTTCCTTTTAGTTAACTACTTAGCTAACTATTTCATCCTGGAGCTAACTGCTCAGCTAACTGATTTTTGCTTAGTTAGCTAGTGAGCTAACTAAGCTGGCCGGATAACCTATTGCTTTTGCTTCTAGTTAGCTCGTGAGCTAACTGGCCATTCTTCAGTTAGCTATTCAGCTAACTAACTGTTTTACTTTTCTCTTGCAGCCGAGAGGGATTCAAATTTAGTTAGCTGGAGAGCTAACTATGGATGCATGGTTTTTTTCCTTCTGCCGTTACTTTTTCTTTGGTAATTAGCTAAAGAGCTAACTAGGTTTCGCCTAGTTAGCTGCCAAGCTAATTGGTGTGCTGGCTCAGGATGATTTTTTTATTGACCTCTCTGGTTAGCTAACTAATTAGCTAGCTGGGGTTTGTTGCTTTACTCATGGATGATGGCATTCATATCCTCAGCTACCTGGAGCTTCCTTTTTCTAATCCATCGCCGCCTAAGCTTTTATGAGAGCTCTTTCTTCTTACTCTCTTTTTCTATTGCTATTTCAAGCTATATTTAGCTTTTGATTTTGAATTTTTACAGTGCTCATCCTTCCTCAAATAGAGATCTACATTCAATGCTTAAGGGAAACATGTTTAACGGTTATATTTTCTTCCCGTTATTATTTCCATTTATTTCTTATGTATCTAACGGATATCTTCTTGTTAGATGGTTATAAATAGCTGGGATTAGAAGCACACCTAGAAAAGAGCCTTCATTGCATATTTGTTGAGTGGTTGCTGGGCATTCAAGTTCATTCCTTACTCCGAAAGGTCGTCCGAATCATTGAAGCTTTTCAAGCATTCAAGACTTTAGTTGCTTCAACCTAGTTCATTTATTGCTGAGTTTATTGCTTTAAAAGTTATAAAGTATTTTCTGAATATCTGCTCATTGTAGGAGCTTCTCCTTTACATACTCTGATTATCTTGTAAAAGGGTTAGTAAACCCTGGTTTGTTGTTGTCTTCCTTGTGCCGTGAAACAAGAGGACTAGCCTAGGTTTGGCTAGGGGCTTTTGGCTTCCTTGTGCCGTGAAACAAGAGGACTAGCCTAGGTTTGGCTAGGGGCTTTGGCTTCCTTGTGCAGTGAAATAAGAGGACTAGCCTAGGTTTGGCTAGGGGTTTTTGGCTGTCTTGTGCCGTATAAACAAGAGGGCTAGCCTGGTTCGGCTAGAGGTTGTAATCGTTGTGATACGATTAGTGGAATTCCCAAAAGTATTGGGGAGTGGATGTAGGTGCCGAGTTTGGCACCGAACCACTATAAACTTCTGTGTGTTTGTGGTTGTTTGCTTTTCTATTGTTATTATTCTGTGCACTCCACTTCATCGCTGCAAATCAAATTTGGGTTAAAAGCACATATATCTGCATAGCTATTAATTTTTAATTTTTAAATAACTCAATTCACCCTCCTCTTGGGTTACTACATCTGGGCAACAAATGGTATCAGAGCTAGTTGACCTGCACGGGTTAAATGCAAGCAGAGCAACAATGGGAACTCTCGCTGGTGACTATGTCATCAAAGCCAGACTCTCCACCCATTGGTGTTGGTGTACCGGCTGAGACGGTAGCCAGCTAGTCTGATAGGTACATTTGTTAGGTGACATGGAAGGTACCCATGACCGAGTAACAAGTGGTATCAGAGCAGCGTGCTCTTGATTTCTATAGCTTTGATTAGCTTGGAGCCAAAGATCAATAGTAATCCCAATGAATTCCATGTTGATTGAGGGACAATCAACTAATAAACCACTTTTGTTCAATGGAACAAATTACACATATTGGAAAGCACGAATGAAAATCTTCATTCAAGCACTAGATTATGATTTATGGGGAATCATAATTAATGGACCTCACACACCCACTATTATGATTGAAAATGTTAATATTGCAAAACCCGAATCTGAATGGGATGAGCAACATAAGAAATTAGCTCAACTAAATGCTATGGCTATGAATGTTCTTTATTGCTCTCTTGATGCAAATGAGTTTAATCGCATATCTACTTGTATGTCTGCTAAGGAAATATGGGACAATTAATGATTTTTCAGCATATGCCAATTTATCTGGTAGAGTACAAAGGAAGGGTTGCATGTCCTTGTTGTGCAGATTCGACACATTCAAATTGGTTAAAACATGGAGGAAAATTTTGTTATATGGGACATCGCCGATGGTTAGAACCAAATCATCTGTTTCATTTTAGAAAGATTTATTTGATGGTACCATAAAGTTGGGATGTGCACCTATTCCACCGTCTGGAACTAATGTTCGTATGCAAATTGATTCCATCAGTTATAAATATGGTAAATTCTCAAAGTCTTCTCAAAAAAGAGGAAGGAATGATCAAGAAGAAGTGACAATTGGTAGTATGGATGCACATATATTTGAAGATCCAGATAATTTTTTGGAAAAAGAACATGAGGAAGATGTGCAGATACCATCCACAAATCAGCCTATCAAACATATATGGAAGAAAAGAAGTATTTTTTTTGACTTACCTTATTGGGAATATAATCTGATTCGACATAATCTTAATATCATGCACATAGAGAAGAATATTTGTGATAATCTGCTTGGAACATTATTGAATCTTGATGGAAAGACCAAGATAACATGAAGGCACGATTGGATTTAAAGGAATTGGGTATCCGACTGGAGCTTCATCCTATAATGCTTGCTAATTATAGAATTTATTTGCCTCCTGCATCTTATACAATGTCTCCTCAAGAAAAAAAATAATTTTCTTATAGTATTGAAAAATATTAAAGTACCTGATGGATATGCATCAAATATTTCAAGGTGTGTGCATTTTAAAGATATAAAAATTTCTAATCTCAAAATTCATGATGGTCACATATTGATGCAAGATATCTTACCAATAGCGGCAAGATCATCAGTGCCTAAACAAGTTCTTGCAGTTATAATTCGGCTATCATCATTCTTTAAGGCATTATGTTCAAAAGTTATTGATCCTGAAGAGATTGATCAGTTGGAGTCTGATGTGACCATTACACTTTGTCTGATGGAAAAGGTTTTTCCTCCTGGATTTTTTACTATTATGGTACATCTACTCATTCACTTGGCTTTGGAAGTCAAGCTTGGTGGACCGGTACATTATAGATGGATGTATTCTATTGAGAGGTATGCTATAGTTTGATTTATCCTAATGACCGATATACCATAATTTCTACCAAAAGTAGCATCATCATTATGCTATGTTTAGAAATTTATTTATTTTGTAGGTATCTTATGCGATTGAAACTCTTGTTGAAACATAATTGAATAATTTATAGTCCCTCTTTACAAATCAAAATGAATTGTATAATTTATTTATAAATTGGTTCAAATATTTATAAATTGTATATTTTTTTTGTAGATGGATGAGCATGGGAGGGAACCCGGTGTGGTGGAGTTTTATCGGATGACTCATACTCACCATGATGGCACTTTTGTCAGGGATGAGTCGAGGGATTTAGATGTAATTATTTATTACAAATTATTTCATACAATAATTTTAATTTGATTATTTTGTTCAGTAAGATCTAACTAATTTTTTTAAATTAATATTGGAAAGAGCTGCATCTCTTATTGCTGAGAGTGTCGATGACTTTACAGTATCTACACAGAGTAGTCGCATCGAGGCCGAGGTGTTTACAGAGTTGATGGGGCCAGAGCGCTACGGTCGAGTGAGGGGTTATGGAGTTGGAGTTACCCCCACTCAGTTATCTGAGGTGAGTAGACTTACGCGTGATGCTGCAGATGTTGTTCATGATATACGTGTTCGCAGACTTGAGCATGCGATTGAGGAGATGCAGCGGTTGAGTGAGCGTTGGAGAAGATGCAGCAGTCGAATGCCGTTGCGATGGAGGAGATGCAACGGTCCAGTGCCGTTGCGATGGAGGAGATGCAACGGAGGAGTGCAGCCGATAGAGCATTGATTGATTCCATGAGAGATCACATTGAGCAAATTACATCTCTCATACAAACGGTTGTTCCACATCAGGTAAATACATATATTATTCAATATATATTTTATATTAAATTAATTATTTATTTAATATTCATAGATAGTTTTGTAAATTAAATATTTTTAATTTTTTTTATAGGCTTCTGGAGCATCAGATCCTTGCGGATAGGGTGATGACCTTCCTCCTGCAGATCATTGACCTCGGCTCTTTTATTTTATATCTTTCATCTCGTGTATTTTTAAATTTTGTGAAACTTTAAATTGCAATGAAATTTATATTTGAACTTGATGTAATGAAATTTATATTTGAACTTTTATTTTGGATGTGAAGAATGTGTGCAATGTGATTTGTGATTTTGTTTATTATGATTGCATTGCCCGGTTTAATTTAGAATTTGATCTTAATTAATTGCATAGGTTTAAAAAAAAATTTCTATTATTTTATTTAAAAAATGTTACATTTTGCCGATGCTTTAAAGCATCGAAAGCGTTCGACGTAGTTCTCCAGATGCTTTTAAAAAGCATCGGCAAGAAAAAATAACCCGACGCTTTAAAGCGTCAGTACAACTCCAACGCTTTAAAGCGTCGGGACAATTATCAATTTCTGATGCTTTAAAGCATCGTTAAGAGGAAATTTTACCGACGCTTTAAAGTGTCGGCACGGAACAACGTCGTCCCGACGCTTTTAAAAAGCATCGGGATATTCCATCTCCATCCCAAGCTTCCTGACGCGTTTAAAAGCATCGAGAAATTATTTGCCGATGCTTTAAAGCGTCGGCAAATGATATATTTAGCGTTGGTGCACAGTATATTTGTTGTAGTGTTTAGACCCATCCAACTTGGTTCTAAGCCCCCAGAGGATGGTTCGATTCATGACCTTGGCCTTTCCGTTGGTCTATGGATGGCCGACAGAGGTGAACCTATAGCAGATGTTTAGCTCAGCACAGAATGTCTTAAATGTGGCATTGTTGAACTATCGGCCATTATTGGTGATGATGGTGTGGGGCAGCCCAAAATGGCATATGATGGACTTCCAGAAGAAAGACTTGACTTTTCTCTCGATGATCTTAGCCAGTGCCTTAACTTCAACCCACTTGGTGAAGTAGTCGATGGCAATGAGTAAGAACTTATGTTGATCCAAAACTGGAGAGAACGGCCCAAGGATGTCCATTCTCCACTGGACGAAGGGCTATGGGGCCGAGAGTGGACTCAGTAGAGAAGCTGGCTATTGTTGGTTGTGTGCATGTTGTTGGCAGCCATCACACTTTTGGACTAGCTCAGCGGCATCCTTCCTCATGGTGAGCCAATAATATTCTTGGCGGAGAGATTTCTATGCCAATGATCTGTCCCCCAGGTGATCTCCGTAGATGCCTCTATGTATCTCTCTGAGGATGTAATCGACATCTACAGAACCGACACATTTAAGAAAAGGGTAAGAGAAAGACCTTTTATATAGTTGTCTATTCAGCAAGGTGAACTTGGAGGCTCTCCATTTGAGCAGTCGGGCTTCCTCACGATTAGTGGGGAGGGTGTCGTCCGTAAGGTAGCCGATGTAGGCATCCATCCATGTCGGCTCCTACGCGACTGGGAGGACTTCTTCTTTGTCTTCAATGTTGGGTCTTTCCAAGTGTTTGATGTAGATGCTTCCTAGGACATTGTCCGCCAAGGTGGCCAGATGAGAAAGGGCATCGGCCTTGGCATTCTCGCTCCGGAGGATGTAACTGATGCTGAAATGCATCAGTGAGGAGATCAAGAGTCGAACCTTTTTCAAGAATCAGGACACGATGGGATCCCAAGCCTCGTACTCTTCATTGATTTGCCTGGAAATGAGCTAGGAGTCGATGAAGGTTCTAAGATACTTCACCCCAAGCTCCTGGGCGAGCCTCTCCCCGACTAGCACGGCTTCGTATTTGGCTTGGTTCCTTGTAGTTTTGAAGAGGAGTCAGAGGGTGTATTCCACCTTCTCGCCCTCTGGAACCGCAAGGATGAGACCGACATCACGTCCTTGGGAGTTTGAGGCACTGTCCATGTGGAGGATCCAGTTTCCTCCATACCTTTAAGCTCAGCATTAGGTTGCACTAGTGGAGGTTCTTCTACTTGTTCCTCGGTCCAAGTGCACTCGATTAAGAAGTTGGCCAAGACTTAGGATTTTAGAGCTGGCCTTGCTCGGAATGAAAGGTCAAACTCTCCCAACTTGATCGCCCATTTGGCCAGCTAGCCAGAGGTGTTAGGATAGACTAGTATAGATTTATGGGGTTGGTCCATGAGCACCATGATGGGGTGAGCTTGAAAATATGGCCTGAGACATTTAGCGAAAATGATCAAGGCAAAAATGATTTTCTCTATTTTAGAGTACCTGATCTTGGCATCATGGAGTACTTTGCTCACATAGTAGATGGGCTTCTGAGTTCTATCGGCATTGAGGCATACTAGGATGGAGTTGATGGCTTTCAAGGAGACAGTAAGGTCGAGGAAAAGGCTCTCTCTATCTTTTGGCATCGACAGCAGCGGCGGGATAGATAGGAATTTCTTTAGTCCTTTAAAAGCTCTTTGGCAGTCTTCTGTCCACTCGAACCCATACACCTTACGCCAGACGTTAAAGAAAGGCAAATATCTCTCGGCCGACTTGGAGAGAAAATGGCTCAGGGCCACCACCCTTCCTATGAGTTGCTGCACTTCTTTCTTGTTAGCCGGTGGCCTCATGTCAAGGATGGCATTGATCTTCTTCGGATTTACCTTGATCCCGTGCTGCATCACCATGAAGCCCAGGAACTTTCCTGCCATGACCCCGAAAGTGTACTTTCATGGGTTTAGCTTCACTTGGTAGCGGTGGAGATTATTGAAGGTCTCCTCTAGATTAGAGATATGATCGAAGGCACGGATGCTCTTTGCCAGCATGTAATCCGCATATACTTCCATGTTTCATCCGAGTTGGTCTTTAAAGACCTTGTTCATCAGTCTCTGGTAGGTTGCCCCTATATTCTTTTGGCCAAAAGGTATTACCTTATAGTAGTAGATGCTCCTCTCGGTTACAAAGGAGGTGTGCTCCTCATCGTTCAGATCCATCTTTATTTGTTTGTACCCAAAGAAAGCATCCATAAAACTAAGGAGTTCATGATCAGACATGGAATCCACCATTTGGTCAATCCGAGGCAATGGAAAGCTATCCTTTGGGCATGCCTTGTTGAGGTCGGTAAAGTCGATGCAGATCCTCTAACTCCCATTGGCCTTATGCACCATCACTACGTTGGCCAATCAATCCGGATAGTGTGCTTTTCGGATGTGACCGACGGCAAGCAGCTTGCTGACTTCTTCATCAATGGCTTTCTATCGCTTAGGGGCAAAACTCCTCTTTCTTTGGTGGATCGGGCGATGCTTTGGATCAATATTGAGCATATAGGTGATTACCTCTGATAGTATGCCGAGCATGTTCGATGCCGACCAGGCAAAGATATCCAAATTACCCCATAAGAAGGCTAGGAGGCTATCTCTATCCTTTGCATGAAGAAGTTCATCAACTTGCACCGTTCTTATTGGGTCATTCCCTAGTGAAAAAGTTAGTAGTCGCTCAGCCGACTCTCCTCCTTTGCCAGACTCCCTGGGATCAGGTACCTTCGGGGCCAGCGTGACCTTTTAAGGGCTTGAAGCCGTGTGATAGCATGGCAGGACTGAGTCAGTCTGCCCTCGTATCTTGTCAATCCCGCTACTGGTTGGAAATCTGATGAGCAGCTACTTGGTGGAGATGACTGTGTCAAGGAGACTCAGGCTGAGTTGGCCAAGGATGGCATTGTATGCCAAAGGCACTCGGACCATCATAAACTTCATCAGGACAATGCTTTGACATGGTGGCATTTCGGCCATGATCGAAAGGATAATCTCACCTTCCACCCTCATTGAGTCGCCTATGAAACAACCAAAAGTATTGCCACTGGTCGGAGGGAGCTGGAAGACAAGTTCATCCAAATAAATGCATCATAGGTAATGATGTCAGCCGAGCTTTCACTGTTAACCAAGATTCGTTTTACAGGATGCTTGGCAATTGTTATTGAAACAACGATGTCATCATTGTTTACATTTCCAACTTGGCTAACTTCCTTTTAGAAAAAGGGATTATATCATCTAACTCCTCGACTCACCTTGGCGAAACCATTCCCACTATCTTCTCGGTTGGGGTGTTGTTGACGTTGGCCTGAGCAAGCAGAGGCCCCATCAATGCCAGAACAGCTGGGGGTCCCTTCTGAACATACTTTCCAAGGTAGCCCCTCTGGATGAGTTCCTCGATGGTGTGCTTCATGCTGTAGCAGCTTTCGGTGTTGTGGCTGTAGTCTCAATGAAAATGACAGTAACAACTCTTGTCACAGGGAGCTTCTTTCTTCATTGGGGGAGGGCACTGGAAGTATGGCTCACTCTCGATCTCCATGAGAATGTGAAAGCGAGGGGCAAGGAGAGGGGTAAGTTCACCTTCTCTGGGGGCAAGACTTCGACGCCTGTCATCTGGACGGTGTGGTGGCTCTGGCTTTTTGGAGCGAGAGGGTTTGCTTCGTTCTGGGTGAGCAAACCTCCTGCTGAATCCTTCATCAAACTCCCTATGGGTGGAGTCGGCTTCGTCAGCATGGGAAAACTTTTGCATGCGAAGCAAGAGTTTGGAGTAGGAGCTAGATGGCTTCTTGTCAAGAGAGAAAGTAAAACGGGAAGGATGAAGTCCTCATTTTAGTGCCAGGGTTGCCACCGCATCATCCAAATGATAGACTTTGAGGGCAGCCATTTTGAAATGGGCCATGAAGTCTCTGAGAGGCTCTCCTTCCTTCTGACGGATGGAGAAAAGATAATTCGCCATATGAAGGATCCTCCGACAGGCATCAAATTATGCCAAAAAGGCCCTCTCCAACTGTCGAAAGGAGTCTATGCTATGTGGGATCAGGCGGGAGTGCCAAGCATGGGCGGCCTTCCTCAGGGTGGCAGAAAAAGCTTTGCAGAGGAGGGCATCGGTAGCCCCTTAGACTAGCATGAGAGCCTTGTAGCTCTCGAGGTGATCGAGTGGATCTGTTGTACCATCATATGAATCCAGCTGAGGGAGGCAAAATCTGGAGGGAATGGGCTCCTCTAGGATGCGGCGAGTGAAGGAAGAACAAGTGTTGTAGTCCATCTCTGGCTGGTTGTTGATTTTTCTGCTGAGCTCCTCCAGCCGCTGGTGGTACTCGTCCAAGCGCCTCTCCACCTGATGATTAATGGTTGAAGTCTTCCTTGATGATTCAAAAGATGAAGAAGAGGGGAAAGAGCGCGGGTGGTGGTGCCTCCGCTTGGGCTTTTCCCGGTGCCGTTGTTCTGGGGAGGATTCACCCGGGCTATGGATGGGGGAGTGTTACTTCTTGAGGGTCTCTCGACGGCGTCCTTTTAATGGGGCCTGATGGCGGTAAGGCTCTCACCGAGGAGATCTTTCTTTAGTAGACTGCTGGCTGGTTGGTGCATCTATTGCAGGCAGTGCACGGGGCCTGGATTGGTGTTGGGTGGCCATAGACTGCTGCTCTTGCGGTCCGTGAACCACCACAAACAAGGTCTGAACTTGTCGAGTGAGTGTGGCCATTTGATTAGCTTGGGTAGCCGTAGCTGGTGGCGCGGGAGTGGTCGAAGGGTTAGCAGCAGGAGGGTTAGCCTTCTGCCACTCCATCGGTTGGAGATGCCCCCAGCATGGCTAATGAAGGCCTTCCGAGCATGCGTCACCACCATTGTTGATGTAGAGGAAAAGAAGGCTTGTAGCTTGGTGTTACAGAGCTCTAGCCTTTCTTTTTTCCTACCTGGTGCGCAAATATAATAATGCCTGGTCACTAGTAACAATGTCAGAGGGCTTCATGAAGTTGTTGATGAAGCTTCTTTTCGAAGAGAGACCTACAAGAAGTCCTAGGGCTGGAGGTTGCTCCGGCGGGGACCCTTCGATGGGCAAGTTAGCAACCAAAATCACAGCCGTAAGCTTGAGAAAGCTCGAAGAGGGAAAGGCTCAGAGAATGGGGATCTTCCCCCGAGAGTTTAGAATGGGTTCAGAGTATTTTCCTCTCCCTTACTTTACTAAGGGTTCATCTTACCCTTTTATAGACCCTCGGTTTCCATCTGGGGATCAACCACGTAGAGTTCTATGGAAGAGAATGTCTACTAGACTCATGGCGATTATGTGAGTTCAGAGACGGTTGGTGGGCCTGGTCTCATCAGCCAGGTGGTTGGTGGGCCTGGTCCCATCGGGTTCGTGGGTCAAGTGGTTGGTGGGCTTGGTCCCATCGGCCGCATGGGTCAGGTGGTTGGTGGGCCTGGTCTTACCAAGCGCATGGGCCAGATGGTTGGTAGGCCTGGTCTCATTAGGCGCATGGTGGTTGGTGGTCTTGGCTCACGTGGGGGGCCACGTAGGCATCACAGTTCGCTCGGAAGTCAATGCGAAGGCTGGTGCTACGACCAGCGCTGAGGCCGATTCTAGAGAGGGTGGGCCGCAAGGGCTGCCTTGATGAGGAGGGGCCATCGAGGACTGCCTCAGAGAAACGGGGCCACCGAGGGCTACCTTAGAGAAATAAGGCCGCCGAGAGCTGCCTTGAACAAACGAGGCCGCCGAGGGCCGCTTTGGAGAAGCGGGGCCGCTGAGGGCCACCTTGGAGAAGCAGGACCATCAAGGGCCATCTTGGATAAATGGGGCCACCGAGGGCTGCCTTAGAGAAGTAGGGCCGCCGAGGGCTGCCTTGGAGAAGCATAGCCGCCGAGGGTGGCCTTGGAGAAGCGGGGCCATCGAGGGCCGTCTGTTTTGATCTTTGCCATCAGTTAGCTTTGTTAACGATTACGTGGTGCTCCCAACAACATCGGAGATTATTAGAAAAGGCTTACCTACATCTTGGCTTTTAATTAGTAGAATTTCTAGTCTTCCACCACACTATAGCAGATGCAATCTTGATGGAGGAACATTGGAGCATCTCTTTTTTATTTCCATAATCAAAACTATATGTGAGTTGGCCTCTCCTTACTTTACCATCCAAATGGATTCATTGCAAGAAGTCATAAATTTCAATTATTAGTCATATTCTAGCGATCTATGGTTTTCTTGTCACTCTTAATCCATATCCTTTGATATATCCAGAGAGAAAGGAATAAGAAGTTACCTTAGCATAAGGTACCACAACAACAATTCTGTGTTTTTGCGATGCTAAAAAAGTGCATTTTCAATGCTAAAAAGCATTAAAAAATATTATTCAATGCTTCTTGAAGCATCGAAAAACCAGAAGTGGAGATGAAAATTTTTTGACTCTTTTTGAAAGCATTGGAAGAGTTTGATCTTACCAATGCTTTAAAGCATCGGCAAAATTTCATGTTACCGATGCTTTAAAGCATCGGCAAGATCAAACACTTTCGATGCTTTTATAAAGCATCAAGAAATTTTGATCTGCCGACGCTTTAAAGCGTCGGCATTAAAGCGTCGACGACTTTCCTCAGGTTGTTTCAACGCTTTAAAGCGTCGACAACATTAGAATTTGCCGGCGCTTTAAAGCGACAAAAAATTAAGTTTGGTAAATATTTTTACTAAAAATAAAATAACAAACAGAAAATTTAAATTAAACCTATATAAGTAATTAAGATAAAATCACATTGCATACATAAAATTTATATTAAACCTGTATACAAGTAAGATAAAATTTATATTAAACCTATTATATTTTAAAAAATAACAAACATAAAATTAAAATTGAGCCGATGCTTTCCATTATTTTAAAATTAAAGTCTATACAAATTTATATTAAACATGTATAATGCAATCATAACAAACATAAAATCACATTGCATACATAAAAAAATCAGCTCGAATAATTGCACTATCAATAAACGCCTTCCAAACCATAAGAAAGTTGAAATACATCAAAGAACCTCAAATATATAAAGAAGCATTAATTTATTTGATAAAAAATAACAAAAATCACATCAATTTGACTCAAAAAATCTGCAAGTTCAACCGTAGGGGAGGAAGGGGGGGGCATGGTGTGATCCACAAGAAATTTAAAATGAAGATTTTTCAACAAGCCCTCAAGAACTCGAAATTCTATGGAAAACTAAACTAATCCAAGAAAAGTATCAGAAGCTTGCTCGTACCTAGCTAGAACCCGATGGTGGAGGAGTGAAGATTGAATTCAACATTAGGGTTCGATCGGAATCATTTTCTTCCGACAGAAGGAAAGGGAGGGAAGGAATAAGCAAAATCTATGGACCCATCCCGTGAATGATAAGATGACTTAATAAACCCTTATCTATCTGATATTTTACCTCATTAAATGTTAGGAGTTTTACTATAGGTTGCCTAAATTCCCTGATAAACAAGCATCTTACTATAGGAATGCATTGTGATGACAATCTACTTGTGATTAGACCACAAAAGAGAGAGAATGAATGATTTATCTCACCTGAGAGGATTCAGAGATCGGGATCGGAGAGAGAAAAGACAAGGGAGTGCAGCTAGGGTTTCATTGGTACAGGAGAGATAGATCGGTGTGGGAGAGACACAGAGGTGACATGTCTAGGGTTTTATCAGTACAGGAGAGACATAGAGGGGAGCACAGCTAGGGTTTCGCTGGTGTGGAGAGGTAGTCGTGTGGGGGATAGTGAGATAGAAAAAGTCTAATGCTGACGCTTATAAGAACCATTATCTTGCCAGTGCTTAAACACGTAGTTACACTAGTTAACTGTCGACGCTTTAAAAAAACGTTGGCAGCTTTTGAAATTTTCCAACGCTACACTGTCAGGAAGAAAAGGTTGCCACAACATATATTTGTTGTAGTGTACATAGTACCAAAAGTTTTTTAATTCAAGTTGAATATGTTATATATAATTTCTATAGAGCTAAAGATAACACTCTTAGAGAAAATTCTGTAGGAATTTTTTATACTTGTTATTTCAGGTGCTTTTCTCACACCCTCCTATCATGACATCCATCACTATTAGGATTTCTCAAACTAAATTTTGATGATTCCATCAATGCTTTGTCAAGCGGAGCAGAACATTTGTTAGAATAATCATGGACAAATTATTAGTTAGCCATCTCACTATCAATCGATTTTGTTCCACATTATGAACTTTTTTTGGCATGGCATGGGATTCAGAAAGCTTTACCCATTTTTGGACATGGATTGATTATGGAAGGTGATTTTACTATTATATTATCATGGTTAAACCGTTTCTTTAAATACTTACATTCTTTTCTCCTTAGCATTAAACAATTGATAAAATTTTCTCTAAAGATCTTTAATCAAACTTTTAAGAGGGTAATCAAGACACTGATTTCTTTACAAAAAAAGGGCTTCATCATTGAGTCAAGCTATGGTTGGGAGAGAGGACTTCCCAATAGGAATACTTATTATTATGGCTACAAATATTAGAGGCATGGCTTGCCTGATCACACCACTACTAATTATATCCTTGCTACCAAAAAAGAAAAGAAAAGAACCATCAAGATATACCATTTTCTCCAAAAATGTGAAGACCTAGTTACCTTGGATATTTAGAGAGCAATTTACTCAAATTATGGTGCTCTAGAGAATGGTTTGGATGATTTAAGAAGCATCCACTATGAATCCAACCTTCACCAAATAGACAATGAAAGGAGAGCAAAAAAAAAAATCATAAGGGAATTTACTGGGAATAGTGAAGTTGCATCTATCTATCTATCTATCTATCTATCTATCTATCTATATATAATCAATCTATTTATCTATCTATCCGTATGTGTAGACAGATATAACCATTTCGCTAGAAGTGGGTCTAGATTTTCTTATCCCACCATTAATGGTGGTACTCCATTGAAAGGGACCTTTGTTTTGAGAAAAGTATTGGAAAGAGGATGTATTTATTTTCAGAAAACATACAGTGATACGAGTAAAAGTTGAAATGAAAGTCATTTAGATGCGGCATGATTGCAGTGCTAGTAGTGCTTACAAGTGAAAGTCTCATAGATTAGTAGCCAAAACATGAGTGAATTCTCAAATTAAGGGAGGTATGATAGGTCAAGCGCTCCCATATTGAAAGGTGAACCACTCCAGTTCATGAAAAAAAAAAACTACATATTAACCTTGATTAATATTGAAGGTCCACTTATAACTGAGCTCATAGTAGGCTACAAAAAAGTAAATTCTCAGCTATTGATATGTAAAAAGTTAAAATGAGTAGCATGACATACATGATACAATTGGACTTGGAACTTTGCAAAGGTCAGTTATGGCTCTAAATATTATCTTAAATATGGATTCAAATATCAATACTTGTAAAATTAAGGTGTTCCCTTGTTATCATTCCGTCTAATGGCACAACTTCACAGCTTAGCATAAGGTCCATAATTCCCTGTCAACCATCTATTACATAGTTATCAGACCCAGCCTGAACATTGACCTGGCTAAGGGCTCGGGTCACCGGGTCACTGGTTCAACCATCGGCTCACCGGTTGAACCAGCGATTCAATTATTTTAATATAAAAATATATTTCTATTAATAAAAATTAATTTTTAATAAAATAAACATATAAATACTAATTTTAATAATCTTCTTCTTTTTGAAAAAAAAATCTTTTTTGGTTTCTTATTTAATCTCTAAAATTCGCTTACTTTCATTATGCGTACCCATTTAGTCTGATTTAACTTTTTCTTAAAAAAAAAAATAAATAAAATTAAAAAAAATTATATCCGAGTTTTCTTTATTTTTTATCATTTTCTCTTTATGTCTCTGCTTTCAGGTCTTAATTCCTATAAAATTTTCATATTTTCACCCTTTTTCCTTTTTTTTATTCTCCTCTCACCAATGCGCTCTTCTTTGCATGATCTCCTTTTCTTTCTCCATAAAACCTGCAAGCATCCCAATGAAGAAAATGTTACCATAAACTCTAAATTTGAAATGCCAAAGGCTAGAAAATTTGAAACGGCATTGATAAACCCTCGGTTCAGGCCGGATTGACCGATTCATGGGTGAACCGAATGGGTTGACTGAATTATTTCAAATCTCTTACATATCCAGTTTTATATTAGAATCGGACCGACTTGGCCTTCACGTCATGGTTCAACCAGTTCAAATAGTCGGTCCAGTCCGGTTAAACAACTATGATCTATTAGTGATTAACATCTCAATGGAGTGGTGTGGCTTTCATAACTTTACAAGCTAGCTAGCAATGTTTAGCTTTCAAAAATGTCTTCAAGGCAGGTCAATTTCAGACCTTCTCTTTTTATTTGTTTATTTTTTCAATAGATTCAAGAGAAAATATGGGATAATTTGGTCATGTTTCATTTCAAAGAACCCACAAATGAAGTATGCAATCTTCTGAGAGGCAAGAAAAGAGTTGGATGGAAGCAAAGAAATGGAAAGTCCGTGCAATCTCTCCCTGAAGAAAGTAGTGGTTTTCTGGTGGTTCCATCGGTTGGAATCCAAAATCTTGGTTCTTGTCTAAGGAATTTCCATTTTAATATAAGCCGTAACCATCAGAAAATTGACAAATCGATTGCTGAAGTGACCTACGAAAGGCAAGTAAGTCATCGTGCTTGTTTGTTTTTTTATTTGGGCAAAGGCTGTCATGAGAGTAATGGTTAATTAAGTTGTCTTTGTTAATTATTGTTTTATATTCTTTATTTTCCTGTCAAAACTTTTAAACAACTATGGGATCCAATCATGTTAGGTCAGTTGACTTTAGATTAAAACACAATTTGATCACATTAATAAAAAAATAAAAATAATATAATTAAAATTTTTGCTTGAATTTTTATTCATGATGTTGGATATTAAGTTAGCTTTCTAACATATCTTGAATCACTAAAATCGAAGTTGAATTGAGAAACTTAGAAGCAATTTATGAACATTAACAAATTTTAAGAAATCACAAATATGCCATTGATGATGGTAAGGATGAGTTTTAATTTTTTTATCAAAATTTTTATATTTTAAAATTATGATAGATGAGTTAAAAATTAGTTTTGTGTTGAGAATACATTTTAAATATTTATTTATTTAGTTTGCTTAAAAATTAATATCATATAAAAACTAGAAAGTTTATTAGTTTTATGAGATTAGTATTCTATGAAAAGTAAAAGATGTCTTGGCTTTAGAATATTTTCTATAAATATAGCTTAATAGAGATCTTTAAATATCAAATTAATAGTCCAAAAGGTAAAGGTTGAAGAATTAAAAGGGATGATAGAGCCCTTAGTATCGTAAATTGAGGATCGGTTCAAAAACAATTTTATTTGAAGATGTAGTAACCTGATTATAGTTAGAGTTTTTTTAAAATTAAAATTTGGATTTTGAAATTTTGTAAGTAACCTAATTATATTTAAAGTGCTTTCTAAAATTGAATAATATTTAAATTTCAAAATTTTATAAATAACTTAATCATAGTTAGAGTATTTTACTAAAAATATTCATTAGATATTAAAATATTTTATCAATGTTTTACTTACAAGAAAATTAGAAAAAAAAGTTATTAAGGTATTTTTTATGTTGAAAATCCATATATCTAGTTTTACTATATTTCATAAATTATATAAAATATGCTTTGAATATCTTTTACACCTAATATTCAATTTGAAATATGTTATAAATATATTTATAACATGAAAGCATAATTAAAATTTAATCTACCTCTATCTTTTTTTATACATATATTGCATCGCTTTTTTCGTACAAATGCATTTTTGGGTTTAAGCTACACATGTCCAAAGTCATCTTTTTTTTAAATATATCCTCAATTGATACTATTTTTATCTTTTTATGTATTACTTTATTTCTTATCCTATCCTTTTTCTATTACTACATTTCCATTTTTAAATTTTTGTTTCAGCTATATTTATTTTGTGTACATATAATTTTCTAACAGTTTAATATATACCATAAAATACAATCGGCCTTGTAGTTCTTTTATAAAATTTTTTCTTCAACTTCATAGATACTTTATAGTCACATAATATTCTAATTGTACTTTTTTATTTTCATCTAACTTGCTTTAATCTTACGAGTAATATCATCTTCAATTTCTTCTTCTTTATAAATAATCGATTCTAAATATCAAAAATAATTATTTTTGAAAACTTTACGGTCCTTAATTTTTTTACTTTATATCTCACTCTATTTTTAATTGTACTAAAATTACATTCATCATATATTGTCTTTGTCATGTTTGACTTAAAACTTTTAGATTCTAATGCATTTTTTTATAATTTTATAATTTTATTATATTAATATAATATTTAAAAAAATGTATATGATTGAGAGATATTTTGGTTCCTAAATCTCAAGTCAAGATTATTGTCTGAGGGTGATCATGGATACCTAATCTTATGGATGAGTAGGAGATCACAGAGTTAGGCAGTGATTTTAGTTGAGGTGATTTAATAGAGGTGGCAATTTTAGACATAACTCATGAACATAAAATTAGCAGGTTTAGGTTAAGTATAAACGAGTTTGAATCAAAATCGAGTTGGCCCATTAGACATGATTAATAGATATATTAGCTTTTGGGTTAGGTCACTAACTCAAAATCAACTCACAATTTATCCTGAAATTAACCTAGCATTTACCCAATTATTCAATGGGCCAATTCATGTAACCTAACCTACCAACTTGAGTACAACTTGTGAGGCTTATTTATCCAAGTTAAAGTCACATTTTAATTAATTATTATTTTATCATTATAAGGATCCAATGATTGGATGAAATAGATTGGGGATAATTAAAATTATATTGAGTAGAATTATCATCACAATTCATAACTTAAAATCTTAATTCTCAAAACTTAAAATGTAATAAATAATGCATATATATGCAAGCATTAACTACGTAACACAGAGTATATAAGTTATATATAGGTCATATGGGTTATGCATTTATGCCAATCTAAACATAATCTCATAGTTAAATGGGTTACATAGATCATATCATATAATCCCCGTAATATATAGTTCAGGTTTGAATTTAAATTTTTAACATGATTTATAAATGGTTCGGATTCAAATTGATCTATTTGTTATTGCACTTTCAAGTTGACTAGATTTATTTATGACTAATTGACATGATCGGACACCCTATGATTAAGGATCATAGTCACGTAAGGTTGCCAAAATATAATTAAATATAGTGATCACATCACCTCTACCTAAATAATTGGTGAACCTGAATGAATTACTTTGTACCAATCCCTAGAGGATTGGGAAACACGGTATCTATAGACTCTCTCTCACTCTCTCTCTTATAGAAAGCCATAGTAAAATTTTCTCATAGGCAGTTTTTATGAACTGGATACAAAGAAGGATTGGAAGACAATCACGAAGTTGCTAAACAAGCAGTAAATTGTTTTAAGAAACTAAAGAATTAAATCTTGCTTATGTGATTGGAAGTCTTTTTTTTTTTACTAAAGCAGTCATGTTGTTAACTCTTCTAATTGTCATCTAAAAAAACTAGTATTAGATTTCTATCTTTCCAAGTAAAGTAGGGCTTAAATGTGGGATCCTCTCCGAGTAGCAATACATGAGGTGACAACCTGTATTGCACCAGCCCTATATTTGATGCACTTTCAGCCTACATGCAATTCAAGGACACCTACTGATGCTGCCAAGTCACTTGTGATGAGCGCTAGGCATGCTGAGATCTTCAGAGGCCTCCAAGGAGATGGAAAGGTTGCCTTCTTCTTTCGAAAACCTGCAAGAAGTCCCCGGGCCAGTGGTTCCGGTGAGGACCCTCCGACGCTCAAGTCAGTGAGCTTGTAGAACAGGAATGTGTTGTGTGTGGGTCTCTTTTTTGAGAGAAGAAGAGGGGATCCCCCGTCCTGAGCTTGGGGTCCTATTTTTATACCTGTCTAGGGAGTTCCTTTTACCTTGTTCCGTTGGAACCGCCGAATCTTTCTTGTTAGGATGAGCTTCTGCGAATGCAGGTGGGTGAGCCGTTGCTGAATGGACGCCATGTATGTCGGCAACTGCGGGGTGTGTTAGTATTTGCCCATGATTTTGGTGAGCGAGATACGCTGTAATGGATGTCTCGAATCTCGGGGTCCAAAACCTGAGGTAGGCTTTAGTGTACTTAGGAAAATAAAGCACCAAGTTAAAGCCAGAGCCAAAGCTGGAGGCTGGAGCCAAATACTGAAGTCGGAGGCCGGAGCCGGAGCCAGAGGCCGGAGTCGACGCTGGAGGCCGGAGCCATAGGCTGGAGCTGGAGCCAGAGGCCGGAGCCGGAGATCGGAGCCAGATGCCGGAGCCGACGCTAGAGGCCGGAGCCAAAGGCCAGAGCTGGAGGCCGGAGCCAGATGCTAGAGCCGACGCTAGAGGTCGGAGCCGAAGGTCGGAGCTAAAGGCCGGGGCCGGAGCCAGAGGCCGAAGCTGGAGGCCGGAGCCGAAACCAGAGGCCGAAGCTGAAGGCCGAAGCTGGAGCCAGAGGCTGGGAATGGTGGCCAGGGCAAGAGTGCCAACATTCTGAAAATGAGTTATCACATCATTTGATTCCGAGAATTGCGTAGGGCGTTATGATGCCACCCAGAGGAGGTGATCAGCCACATCAGATGCCTCCCCACCCCTGAGATGGGTGGGCATATAGTTGCCAGGGTGTTAATATCCACCAGACGACTGATCTTCATTCCATTATTTCGTCCGTTCAGGCTGTTGGGATTGGGGAAGATTTTTCTCGGGCAAGGAGTTGTAAAAAGGTGAGCGTCATCATTGCGGTAATGTCACCGCCATCTATTTATTGGCGGTGTTTTTTGTGTTTCTCGCACTGAGTGGCTGCCGAAGCGATTTCTAGTGGAAAGCGGACACATGGCCAGATCGGACAACCGCGAGATGATTTGAAATGGGGTTACAAAAGGAAAAGATCATCCTTATCCTCTAATCTTCACCTTTTTTTACGTTTCAACCTCCTACCTTGAATCCGCAAGTGTCCGTTTATCTCCTGTTTTCGTTCCACCCCCCGTGCTCCTTCTCCTTCAATCCCGGTTCGAGCTTTTCAGGTTAGTTCCCATGGCTTCTTCACCTTCTTGCTCTATTTCTGATTCTGGGGATCGTTCCCCTGTTCCTTCCCAACCTTTTGCTTCCTCACCGACTCAGTGGACCTCTTCATCTTCCGACCACATTTCCTTAGAACGGCGGCGAATGACCGGACATCCCGTAGCTGGGAACCGTCCGGTCGCCGGACGGGCCCCCCCTCGGCGCCGTCCGACCGTCGTCGGTCCCTCTAGCGCTATCAAGGATTCCCCCGAATGGACTACCTCCACTATGTCTGCTCAAGACATAGTGAACCTCGGAGCCAAGTACAATTTTCCTCCTAACATGTGTCTATCCTACCCCGCTCCTAATGACATGATAACCTCTTCCCATCCCAGAAGAGTTGCCTTGTACGGAGCTTTCTTTAAGGCGGGACTTCAATTACCCATCCACCCTTTCATCCTCAACCTTCTAGATAGATATTCTTTAACACCCTCCCAGTTAGTCCTTAACTTCATCCGAACCATTGTTGGCTTTATGATTCTTTGTCACCTGCAAGGTATAGAAGCTAGCATCTCCTTATTTCGTAGTTTCTATACCCTCCGCAAGCAAGCGGGTTGGTGGTCCTTTACTCCTAGACCCACTAGGATCCTTAAATTGCATCTTCCCACCTCTATCAAAGGTTGTAAAGATATGTTCTTTTTTGCCAATGTCGAGGGGGTGAGTGGAAACTGGGGAACACCAAATACCGATGCCAATAGGGACTTTTCCATCCTCCCGAGGGATCGAATGGCATTTGGGCAGCTTCTGACTGCCGATATCCCTCGGTGCAATCAGCTCCTGATCAAAGAAAACCTTCGTCTCGCCGGCCTTATTCCATCCAGTGGTGAGCACTTGATTACTCACCTCTTTCCTCCCTTGTTCTTTCTTTCTTTCTTTTTTAACACCCTTCCTTCCTATTTTCTGACATAGGAATGGCACCATCACTTCATGAGATCAAACAAGCTGTTACAAAGAAGAGGAAAGCAAAGGGGAATGGGGCCCCTGCCGAGAGGAGGGCCATCGCCAAGATTACCAGAAGGGCCGATGTTGGAAGGGCCGAGGCTAGAAGGGCCGAGGTCATGGAGCCTTCGCGCGGGCGCAATGCGGTAGGAGCCTAAGCCGATGAGGCCATGAGGAACGAAGCGGTAAGGGCCGAGGTCGGCGAGGAAATAGGACGAAGCGAGGTGGGAGGAAAGGATTTGCCCTTACCAGCACGGCTCCCCCTCCCATTATTCTGCTCGATCCCTCTCCAGAGCGAGTTGTTAAAGCGCCGTCACCCCCGCCCGAAGCCATCGAAGTGGAGCCGGCCCATTCAACTACAAAGCCAACTCCAGAAGCCGCTCTGCCTCCCAAAGGGGCAACAACCGAGGCGCCTCCACCAGCAGAGGTGCTAGAGGGAGAAGAATCGAAGGCGGAGTCTTCACACACGGCCCTCAAGTCAGTGAAGGGGAGTGGCGTCGATCCTTCCTTCCAGTCGATTCTGGCGCGCTACAGTCGCTGGGCTGAGCGAACATTGGACTAGGCATCCGTGCCTGAGCTACAGGGATTTCTCCGACATCAAGGGAGGGCCACATTCTTCCGAGAGGCATCTGTGGCACACCTCTGGATAAGCTTTGTTCTATTCTCAATTTTTTCTTCTCTTTTTTTTAGACTGTTTTCTTTGCCTAACCTAGACATTCTGCCCAGGCGTTGAGTTCTATGACTGCCATGAGGGACCTTTGGGCCCAGGCCGATGCCGCTCTCGATCAATCATTGGAGGAGATGCAAGCACTCTGGGCTAGGGCAGAGAGGGCGGAGATGGCTCTGGAGGATACCCGAGCAGAGACTGCTCGGGCGCTAAAGGGAAAAGCCGAAGCCATCCAGCTAAGAGCAGAGAAGGCAGAAGAGGCACTGGAAATTGCCCAGCGTCAGGCGGCCAACGAGCTGGATAATGCTCAGGTGGCCAAAGAAAAACAAAGGATGGCAGAAGAGAAATTGGAGGTGGCGGAGTCGGAAGTGTACATGTTGAAGAACCGATTACAATCGGCCACCATTGAAATAGGTGTGGCCGAGGAGAGCGCTAAGAACGCAGAGGAGATCGCCCGCCAGTCTGATGCCAAGATTGCATACCTGAAGGTGGCGGTGACCAAAGCCGAAAAGAAGACCACCGAGGCCGAGAAAAAGATCGCGGAGGCTGAGAAGAAGGTCGCGGAGGCCGAGCAGAAGACCTCCGAGGTGGAGAAGAGAGCCACTGAGGCCGTAGAGGACTTAAGGAAGTCTAGTGCCTTTAGCAAGGAATTGGCCGAGTCGACGGCATTTGCATACGAAGGCGGCTTCCAGGACTGCAAGGAGAAAATCCAAAAGCTCTACGGCCTCAAGGGGATCGAGGGGTTGGAGCCAGACGAAGTCCCCGAGGATGACAATTTAGCTCCGCGTGATCCCTAGTCTTTTTTTTTTTACTTTCATTGTATTGCATCAAGTCCGATTTAAATCGGTGATTTTGTAAACTTTTCTTATTAATGATCTCTTGTCTCATAGCATTATGTCTTGGATCATGATCAGTCTTCTAGTGTATGAGTTGAAGTGACCAAAAACTTATGGCCAAAGACCACAATTGATTTTTGTCCAGGGACGGTCAGAAAATTAGAGAACTGATGTGGGATCAGTCTTAGTTGTTGACACGAAGGTCGAACAAGCGCTAGTGTAGGACCACACTCGTGCCGACGCAGAGTCGCCAAATGCCAATGCAAGGTTGAGTAGAGTGCAGACGCAGAGCTAGGCTTTGAGAGCCGACGCAGAGCGGGCATTTAGTGCCGATGTGGCCGGGCTTTGAGTGCCGACGTGGAGCCAAGCTTTAGTGCCGATGCGGAGCCGAGCTTTTTGTGCCGATGCGGAGCTGGGCTTTATGTGCCGACACGGAGCCGGGCTTTTAGTGTCGACGCAGAGCCGAGCTTTGAGTGCCGACGCGGAGCCGGGCTTTAAGTACCGATGCGGAGTCGGGCTTTGAGTGCCGATGCGGAGCTGGCTTTAGTGCCGAAGCGGAGCTGGGCTTTAAGTGCCGATGCGGAGCCGGGCTTGAGTGCCGACATGGAGCCAGGCTTTAGTACCGATGCAGAGCCGGGCTTAAGGTGCCGACGCGAGCCGGGCTTTTAGTGCTGATGCGGAGCTGGGCTTTAAGGTGCCGACGCAAGCCGGGCTTTTAGTGCCGATGCAGAGCCAAGCTTTGAGTGCCGACGCGGAGCCAGACTTTAGTACCGACGCGGAGCCGGGCTTAAGGTGCCGATGCGGAGCCGGGCTTTAAGGTGCTGATGCAGAGCCGGGCTTTTAGTGCCGATCGGAGCAGGCTTTAAGTGCCGACGCGGAGCCAGGCTTTAGTGAGAAGTAAGACCATTCGAAAACATAGCAATGATAATACTTTGAATAGCACTCTAGCATGCAGGTTCAAATTAAGAGAGTTAGCAAATTACTAATAGTACCACGTAGGTTGTCTGCATTCCAAGTGCGGGAGAGAGGTTTCCCGTCTAGCCCCTCAACTTTGTATGCCCCGTGATGAAGCACCTCCGTGACACGATAGGGTCCTTCCCATTTTGGTGCTAGCTTGCCTCCTTCCATCGGCTTCGATATTTCAGCTCGTCAGTACTAGGTCTCGGGCAGAATGTCTTAGACTATACCCGGGCATTGTAGTATCTGGCCGCCCGCTAACAGAAGCCGCCATGCGGAGTCGCGCTTGGTCTCGCAATTCTTCCACTAGGTCGAGGTCAGCCCGGAGCTGACTTGGGTTGTCCTCTTCGCTGTATAACTATGTCCGGGGGCTGGGGACACCTATCTCCATAGGAATGATGGCCTCGGACCCAAAAACCAGGCTGAAAGGAGTTTCCCCGGTGGTGGCTTGTGGCATTGTGTGGTAGGCCCATAATACACTAGGGAGCTTTCCACCCAACATCCTTTACAGTCATCTAGCCGGGCCCTAATTCCTTGAGAATAATGCGATTGGTCACTTCGACTGCGCCATTGGTCTGGGGATGCCCCACAGAGGTGAATCGTTGATGAATGCCCAGCCCAGTGCAGAATTTCCGAAAGGTCGCGTTGTCAAACTGTCGGCCGTTATCCGTGACGAGGGTGTGTGGAAGCCCAAACCGGTACACTACAGACTTCCAAAGAAGGATCTCACCTTGCCCTCGGTGATCTTGGTGAGTGCTTTAGCTTCGATCCACTTGGTGAAATGGTCAATGGCTACAAATAGGAATTTGCGCTGACCGAAGGCTGGAGGAAATGGTCCCAGGATGTCCATACCCCACTGGGCGAAGGGCCAAGGTGCAGTCAGGAAGGTCAGTTGGGACGTCGGTTGGTATTGGATATTGGCATGGTGTTGGCAACTGTCACACCTCTTGACAAGCTCGGACGTATCTTCCTTCATTGTCAGCCAGTAATATCCATGCCGCAAGGCTTTGTATGCCAGAGCTCTGCCCCCAGAAGACTTCCGCATATGCCTTCATGTATCTCCCGCAGGATTTAATCCGCTTCTGTGGGGCCAACGCACCTGAGGACTGGGTATGAGAACGACTTTCGATAGAGTTTTCCTTCCATTATAAAAAACTTCGGGGTCCATCTTTTGAGCTGCTTGGCCTTGACCGGGTCTTCAGGGAGGGTACTGTGGTAAGGTATTGAACATAAGCATCCATCCAAGAAGGCTCTTGCTCAACTGGTAGGGCTTCTCCTATTGCTTTGATACTTGGGGCTTCCAGGTGTTCTATATAAGCTCTTCCCAGCGTCCCGTCGGCTGAGGTAGCAAGATGGGACAAGGCATCTGCTCTAGCATTCTCCCCTCAAGGAATGTAGCTAACATTGAAGTAGGTTAAGAGACAAGCTTGCGACTGCACCATGCTCAAGTAGCGGGACATGATAGGATCCCGCGCTTCATACTACCCTGTGATTTGGCTAGTGACCAGCTGGGAGTCAGTGAATGCTCTAAGGTCTTCATCCCGAGCTCTCGGGCTAATCTTATTCCAAACAGTAGGGCTTCATACTTCGCCTGATTATTGGTGGCTGGAAAGAGAAAACGGAGTGCGTACTCGGTTACAACTCCATCCGAGTTGGCCAGGATGAGGCCCGCTCCGCTCCCTTGAGAATTTGATGCCCCGTCCACATGAAGGATCCATTCATCCTCTCCGGCTCCAAGAGTTAAGGGGTTTGCAGGGGCCTCTTCGGGTTGCTCCTCATCCCAGGTGCATTCGACCAAGAAATCTGCCAGGACCTGGGATTTCATGGCTGACCGAGGACAGAAAGATAGGTCAAATTCTCCCATCTTGAGCTCCCATTTCTCCAATCAGCCCGAAGTGTCCGGGTGATCGAGAATCGCCTTGAGAGGTTGGTCCGTGACCACTACGATCGGATGAGCTTGAAAATATGGTCGGAGGCACTGGGCGACACGATCAGCATGAAGATAATTTTCTCAATCTTTGAGTACCTGGTCTCCGCATTGTGGAGCACCTTGCTAGTGTAATACACCAGCTTTTGTGTGCTGTTGGTATCCATGCAGACCAGCACAAAACTGACAGCTTCGGAAGAAGCCGCGAGGTATAGAAGGAGTTCTTCTCCACCGTTGGCTTGGATAGCAGTGGTGGGTGGATAGGAATTCTTTTAGCCCCTCGAAGGCCTTTTGACACTCTTTTGTCCATCAAATCCATTGGCCCTCCAGAGCGCCTTGAAGAAAGGCCGGCACCTCTCAGTGGACTTGGACAGAAAACGGCTCAAGGCTGCCACTCTTTCCGTCAGGCGCTGCACTTCCTTCTTGTTGGTGGGAGACCTCATGTCCAAGATGGCTTGAACCTTATCAGGGTTCACCTCGATTCCTTGTCGGGTTACCACGAAACCCAAGAACTTTTTGGTTGTCACCCCAAAGGTGCATTTGCGTGGGTTCATCCTCATCTAGTATCGTGGAGGTTGTCGAAGGTCTCGTTAGGTCGGCGATATGGCTGGTGGCATGGACACTTTTGTTAGCATATCATCCATGTACACCTCCATGTTGCATCCTATGTGGTCTTCGAAGACTTTATTCATTAGCCTTTGGTAAGTGGCCCTCGAGTTCTTCAGCCCGAACGACATTACCTTGTAGCAGTATAACCCCTTCGCAGTTATGAAGGAGGTAGCTTCCTCATCCACCGGGTTCATCCTGATTTGGTTGTATCCGAAGAAGGCGTCCATGCATGAAACTAAGGGTCTCATGGCCGGATGTAGCATCCACCAGTTGATCGATCCGAGGCAATAGGAAGCTGTCCTTGGGGCATGCTTTGTTGAGGTCGGTAAAGTCTATGCACATCCTCCAGCTCCCATTAGTCTTATGGACCATCACAACATTGGCCAACCATTCGGGTAGTGAACTTCCCGAATGTGGCCTACAGCCACCAGCTTACGGACTTCCTCATCGATAGCTTTCTGTCTATCCGAAGCAAAGCTCCTTTTCTTCTGTTTGACTGGCCGGCACTCTGGCTTGAGGTTGAGGTGATGGATGATCATCTCCTCAGGGATGCCTGGCATGTATGATGATGACCATGCAAAGATATTGGCATTGGCATGCAGGAAGGTGAGGAGCCGATTGCGCGCCTCTTCCGGGAGTAGCGCTCCAACCTGGATGGTCCTAGTCGGGTCCTCCCTCAAGGGGGGTCAGGAGGTGCTCAGCTGGCTCTCCTCTCCTTCCCAAATCTTGGGGGTCAAGTGGATCTGAGGCTACTACTGACACCGCCTCCAGCGGACTGGGAGATAAGTGGCAGCAAAGCGGTGGCAGGCTTTGCTCTCCCTTCATTTCTTCGACCCCTTCGTCGGTGAAAAACCTCACCAACAATCTCTTGGTGGAGATGACGACATCTAGCAAATTCAAGCCCAGCCTTCCCAGGATAGCGTTGTAAGCCAACGGGACTCGAACCACTAGGAAATTTATGACTACCGTACTTTGACGTAGAGGAGTCCTAGCCATGACAGGGAGGGCGATATCCCCTTCAATGCTCATAGAATCTCCATTAAAGCCCATCAAAGGCATGGCGATGGGTCGAAGGGAGGAGTTTGACAGGTTCATCCGAACAAAGGCCTCGTAGCTCAAAACATCCATAGAACTTTCACTATCTACTAAAATTCTTTTTACAGGATGTTTGGCTATGGTCATGGACATGACGATGCTGTCGTCATGCTTATTAACTACCCCATCTAAGTCCTTCCTAAAGAAAGAAATTATAGAATCTACCCTCTCTTGTCATCTTTTCGAGCTGCTGCCTGCCCCCCAGGAAATCATGGTTATTGTCTTTTTCGTAGGGGCATTGTCGATGCTGGTCTGAAGCGTAGGAGGCGCCGATGAACCCGGTGGGGAGGCTCGGGCTTTCGAGACCATGCTCCAGCAGGCTCCGTGGATGCCGGTTTTTTGCTGGAACTCTTATCAGCCTCCCTCCTAGAAGAGTCCGCTTTGTCGGTGCGAATGTACTTCTGCGCCTGGCTTAGAAGCTCGGCGTAGGAGCCAGGAGGGTTCTTATCCAAGGAATAGGCAAATCTAGAAGGATGAAGTCCTCGCTTTAGGGCCAAAGTGGCTACAGAATCATCCAAATTATACACCTCCAGTGCCACCTCCTTGAACCAAGCAATGAAGTCCTTTAGGGTCTCGCCACTCCTTTGCTGGATAGCGAATAAGCTATCAGCCACCCATGGGATCTTTCGGTATGCATCAAAGTGGGCCAGGAATGATCGCTTGAGCTGTCAGAAGGAATTGATGCTGCACGGTGGCAGGCGAGAATACCACGCATGCGCTGCCTTACGAAGTATGGCAGGAAAGGCGACACACAGGGGGGAGTCAGTCGCTCCCTGGACTTGCATGAGAACCTTGTAGCTCTCTAAGTGGTCTAGAGGGTCTATCGTACCATCATATGGGTCCAAATGGGGGAGACAGAACCGGGGCGGAACCGGCTCCTCCATGATGCGACGGGAGAGCGGGGGATGGTGATCGTAGTCCGTCCTGTGAGGGTTGGTGATCCGGCGACTAAGCTCCTCCAACCATTGATGATACTCATCGAGCCGTTGCTCGGCCCGACGAGTGGTCCTCCTGTTGATGTCGTCTTTAGAGGAGTCAGAAGATCCTGTCTTGGTTCCTTCTCACCCGGCTGTTGCAGGGAGTACACCTGTCTTGGTTCCATCTCACCCGGCGTCAGTGAGAATGATCAGAATGGTGGGAGAGAGACCGTCGTCGCTTTGCAGCCTTCCGGTGACGCGGTTCAGGGGGTGAGTGGTGGGGGCCTCAAGTGGAGTTCCATCTCGATGAGATTGATTTGCTCCATTCCCCCCTTCGTGAGGCGAAGGGGGCTGAGGCACGGCGGCAAAGAAGTGTTCCTGTAATCCCCGCACCACCATCATCAGGTCATGTACCTGATGAGCCAGGACAACAAGCCGATCAGACTGGTTCATCTATGCAGGAGGTGGAACATGGAGGTTGGCCTCCGATTGCTTAGCCCGCGGAAGGCATTCTGTGGCATGGCTCGTGGAAGCTTCCTGAGCTCGCGTTATCACCATCGTCTTCCTCGCAGAAGCAGTGGGGGGTCACATGGAGAACTTTTGCCTACCTTGTGCGTGGCCCTTCTTGGCGCACCAATCTGATGCTGCCAAGTCACTTGTGATGAGCAGTAGGCGTGCTGAGATCTTCGGGGCCTCCAAGGAGATGGAAAGGTTGCCTTCTTCTTCCAAAAACCTGCAAGAAGTCCTTGGGCCGGTGGTTCCGGTGAGGACCCTTCGACGCTCAAGTCAGTGAGCTTGTAGAACATGAATGTGTTATATGTGGGTCTCTTTTTTGAGAGAAGAAGAGGGGATCCCCCACCCTGAGCTCGGGGTCCTATTTTTATACATGTCTAGGGGGTTCCTTTACCTCGTTACATTGGAACCGTCGAATCTTTCTTGTTAGGATGAGCTTCTGCGAATGGCAGGTGGATGAGCCGTTGCTGAATGGACGCCATGTATGTCAGCAACTGCGGGGTGTGTTAGTATTTGCCCATAATTTTGGTGAGCGAGATACGCGGTAATGGATGTCTCGAATCTCGAGGTCCGATACCCGAGGTAGGCTTTAATGTACTTAGAAAAATAAGGTACCAAGTTAAAGCCAGAGCCGAAGCCGAAGGCCGGAGCTAGATACCAAAGCCGGAGGTCGGAGCCGGAGCCAGAGGCCGGAGCCGATGCTAGAGGCCAGAGCCAAAGGCCAAAGCTGGAGCCAGAGGCCGAAGCCGGAGGTTGGAGCCGGATGCCGGAGCCGACGCTGGAGGCCGGAGCCAAAGGCCAGAGTTGGAGGTCAGAGCCTGATGCCGGAGCCGATGCCGGAGGTCGGAGCTAGATGCCAGATGCCTTATTTTCACCATAGGTTATCCATGCGGCTCACTTATGGTGAAAATAAATAAATAAATTAAACATGTAATCCAAACCTATATGAATAAGATAATTATAACATGGTTCAAGCATTACATAATCTAAGGTTTCATCGATGCAATATATCGACTTTTGGCTCTTTTTATTGACCAAGCCCATGAAAGCCATTCAGACTTATTGATCTAGGAATCAAAGCAACAAAACCAAAACAAGGAAAAAAAAAACTACTTTCTAACTAAAGCTCTTTTGATTAGCGCAATCCAAGTTAGGTCCCACATCCACGTCAAACAACCGAGCATATCTTTTATAGAAATCAATCCGGTCATTGACCCGGCTGTCGTCCGGGATGCCGCATTCCACCCCACCATTTATTATATTCATCACTAGCCAGAACTGAGCCTTAGCCCCCTATAAGAATCCCCCATGCTTGAGCATGCAGTGTAACTTATCATCATAGGCGTAAAGTATATATTAGTATGAATATGAATGACAACAATCTATTATGATCGTATCTCAAAATAATAGTGAATTATATTTGCTAAATAATGTTCAATAATAGCAATATCATCAAATTACTTAAGTCGTGCATGATCAATAATAAATAATGATATCATTGTAATAATCATCATTATAGTATAATACACCTTTTTCATTAGGTTATCAAATATTAGTTTACTTACTTTCATACCATTTATATTCGAAGAGCACTAGACTGGTCAAGACTATGTTTTAGCTTATGGTAGGCATGAAGTCTAGCTGCATTCTAGCCCATAGTAGCAACTAAATCGAGCTAACATCTGGCTTGTAATGTTAAATAAATCAAGCCATACTTCAACCAATGATGATGACCAAATTAAACCATACACTAGCCTATGGTGACAACTAAATCAAGTCACATTCCAGTCCCTAGTAACAAGCAAAACTGGCTACGCTCTATCCTAGGATGACATATAAATCTTGTAACAAATATATTGTCTTTCTTTACCATCCGTAGTACTTAACCAGATTTCATATTAGTTCAAATTCTATGAGTATAATGGCAAGAATTCCGTTATTGTTAAAATAAATTATATGAAGCCAAAACATGCACATATAATTAATAGCTATGCATAACTAAGCATAATACTATCATTAGTAAACTTTTACCTAATTAACATCCTAACATTAACCCCACAATAAACTAGCATATGTATCACTTACCATGCATGATTATAATAGCATGCACTCGTACAAATATACACGAAGATTCTTACATATGTCTAGAGCAAACTAAAAGTCACTTCTTTAAGGCATTAATAACTATCTACCTATATCAGTAGCATAGAATTATATTTAGTTTTTTTTTTGAATTATATCAATTTATTTATTTATTTTTTTGGGATGCGATTAAAAAAATTGGTTACTAGTTAGTTAATGACTAATTGAACTAATGGCTAACTTATCAAGACAAAATTAGATAGAACTTTGGGGCTTGATAAGAGCCAAGTCCACGAAAAGTGATGATTAGGGGTAAGGAAAAGGCCCTGCCATAGGAAAGTAAGGCTCCCCTAATACCACCGATACCCAATGGCTAATATAGGGGAGAGCAAGGGGCTCAGGTAAAGGAATGGGGATCAAGGGGGTCCTTAGCTAGCCAAGTTGGCTTGACCTCCCACTACCTCATTAGAGTGGAATAGGGAAGGAAGAACTTCACTGTTTTTCTTAAATTCAAGCAGTCGAAGGTCACTAAATGCCAATGAAGGAAAGAAAAGAAAGATAAGAGAGGGATTTGACTTTCCCAAGGTTGGCTGGTCTCTAGCCTCTCGCTACATGTGGGTAAGTTGTTAATCATATCATGGAGATGGTGGACAAATGCAAGGAAAAGAAGGGTCCTAGTTCTACTTAAGATGATTCTGATGATCGAGAAGGTGGATGGTAATTAGTTGGGCTAGTGAGTTGTCTTAGTAATACTACAATGAGGTGCATCGACAATAACAATGGCCAACCGGGGTGGCTAGTGATAGAAAAGCAAAGGGAAGGAGACAATGAGGTAGTTTTTAATGAAAGAAGGATCATTAACTGATTCTCTGTGAGGTTGGGAGGGCCTATTTTATAGTCGATCCCTTAAGCATTATTGCATGCATGAAATGCTATAGCTCCATGGCTTCTTGGCTATGAAGCCGCCTCCATTCAAGAGGTGAATCGACCTTTGGTTTGTCCAATAATGACCACAACCTATGTTTAAGCCTTACAATAACAATTCTCGAACACTTTAATCACGTGAACACATATAACAACTAATGGTTGTTATTGTACATGACATGATTTTAACAGCATCATTTAACTTTTCTAGTAGTTTTTTGTTGATATTATATCTAACAAATATTGCATGTTTGCAATAAACATGAATTTAAACGAGTCCAAATTATCATGAAAACTAGACTTGAAATGGGTATCTAATTGTTCTCCAATATCCAAGGATGGGTTTTTAATAGCAAAGTAGAGTTGAAATGGAGAATTCTCCTTATAAAATTATGATGTTATCTTTGCTTAGCTATACTCCGTATGTAATTAAAACCATTCTCCAAATTGATGGTAAAAGTTTCCATAAATGACTTTTCTATCCTCCAATTGTTTAGATCTTAAAGCTAGCATACATAATTTGATCTCTCTCTCCTTCTCTTTTATCTCTCTTCCACCCACCATGAGGAAAAAAAAGTTTCCAATCTTCTTAAAGAAAATTAGAAATGCAACAAATTATCTATGCAGCCAAACAATTGTTAAACATATAATCAATTGCTATATGCATTTGACATTTGAAGGTATAGTGTTGCTTAGTCTTTTCTTTATTTGTAGGTACAAATTAAACATAACAATTATCAACCATATTTCATTAAATAACTTATTGATCGTAGAGTTTTTAATAGTAGAATTTTAAAAATAAAGCTTTAAAACAAAGCTATTTGTTATTTGGTAACTACATTTCTAAAATACTATGAAACTTTAACATTTGTTTAATAACTAAATTAAAAAATTACTTTTAAAATAAGAAATGATAAAAGATATTGCACAATAGTTTTAACTATCTAACTATTTATATATTCAAAAACCTTTTCTAAAATTTTTCTTAATTTATTAGTTATTATAATAATATAATATAATAATGATAATAATATAATAACATAGTATTATTATTTAAAAATTATTTTTAATCTATTATAGAAAGTATATTTAATATTATACTAGTAATATAATATAATAATATCAAATTATTATACTATATTATATTAGATTTAGTATAAATATATTATAATATTATTATGTGATAATATTAAGCGGTGATCTTTTAAGTTCCAATCGAAGCTATCGCTTTCTTAGTTCATGGTTGATAGAACTCTGTTGCAAAAACTTTTCAAACATCTATTTTATCTCTCAAGAGTCGTCTCTAGGTCAGGAAAATTGTATACGGCTCTTCCAAAACCATTCCCAAATATGCTATGGTACAGCAACTCCTTCTCGGAAGATGTGACTCCCAGTTACTTTATAATATCGATCCTAATAGTAAAAGAAAGCAAAAGTTGTTTATGATTTCCTAGTAGTGAAAAGAAATCAAAAGTTGTGATAGCTTATTCATTCGCTTTTTCCTTGGGGTTAATATCTGATTCTCAATAATTTCTACAGTTACTTTTAATTGGTAATTTAATTTTAGCAAAATTTACCATCTAGGAGAAGAAACAAATATAAGGCAAATAAGATCAAATTGGAATGGAAGAAGTCTGAAAAATTATCGTACAAGCTATCGACCACGCGCTTCTTGCGATGCATTAAGAATTTAGACTTCTCAAAAGACGAGGGCAATGTATTTTGAGAAGGAATGTATACCCAAAGCTTTGAAAGTCGTTCTAAGAGTTCCTCCGCAAAATTTTACCGTCTTTCCCGCTAAATATTAAAGCATATGCCAAAACGGGTTCAATCAATAACGGGATTTCGGGCATGGGATTCTGAAAGATGTCTCAAGTTAAAGGCAAGATACACGTCTAATCAAGTCCTAAACCCACTTAATTATATCATTTAAAAGATTATACGTTGAATATTTGCTGTAAGATGCCCATCTAATCGAGACTAAAACCTTATTAATTATAGCATTTAAAGGATTATTGGTGGATCATGGGATGTCCTGTGGCATTTAAAAGATTATGCGTTGAATATTTGCTGTAATATGCACATCTAATCGAGACTAAAACCTTCTTAATTATAGCATTTAAAGGATTATTGGTGGATCATGGGCTGTCCTGTGATCCCACGTTAAAGCCTACCTTTATGATAATAATACCACCAAATCCTCCCTCTAATTTGTTACCATAATGGAATCCATTAATCTTGCAATCAGGTCTAAATTGCACTAATCGCTGCTATCACAAATTCATATCTTCCTTTTCTTCTTCTATAAGTACCGTGCAAACCCTACCCGTACCTATCCCACAACTTCCACGCCATGGCTAGGAAGAAGGTGAACCTAGCTTGGATTGCCAACGGCGCCACTAGAAGGACCACGTTTAAGAAAAGGAAGAAGGGCTTGATGAAGAAGGTGAGCGAGCTCGCGACGCTTTGCGACGTCCAGGCCTGTGTGATCATGTACGGTCCTCAGGAGGCCCAGCCGGAGGTGTGGCCATCGGTCCCCGACGCAACGAGGGTCCTCGCGCACTTGAAGAGCATGCCGGAGATGGAGCAGTGCAAGAAGATGATGAACCAGGAGGGGTTCCTCCGCCAGCGCGTAGAGAAGCTGCTGATGTTTTTCAAATTTATAAATTTTATAAAAATTATGAAATAAGATTAAATTTTATAAATTTTATAAAAATTATGATATTCGAACGCTGCTGATGTTCGAAGGGCTGGCCGGGATGAGCCTGGACGATATCGGCATCGAAGATGCGACGAGCCTCGCGTGGATGGTGGAGATGAAGGTGAAGGCGGTGTAGGAGAGGATGGAGCTGGTGAGGGCGCAGATGGCCTCGCAAATGGTCGGGGCATCCAGCCAAGTGCCGAGGGTGGCGATGGGAATGGGAATGGGAATGGGAATGGGAGCCGGGGCCGGAGACGGAGCCGGAGCTGGAGTCGAAGTGGGACCAGGACAGGAAGTGGGACCGGGACCGGTGCCGATGATGAATGAGGAGACACTGATGGAGGCGCTCCAGCGGCAGAATTGGTTCATGGACGTGATCAATCTTAACGACAACTTGATGCTTGGTGGTGGAGAGGAGATGGTGCCATCCTACATTGACCATGCCAACCCATGGCTTGACCCCTGCTACTTCCCTTTGAACTGATCAAGGATGGATTTCTACCGTTAATGTTTGTTTTCACCTTGAGACTTTTGCTTTTTAGGGAGAATAATTGTAGAGTGACCTTTGTTATGGTTGTTTTGCTGGTTAGGGGTAGTCCTCTTCTTCGTCGTGTTCATCTATTCGCTCTCCCAAATTTTTTCTTTTATGTTAAACTGATAATGGAAAAGAGAGAGAGACAGCATTATAGATTGTGCTCTTCGCAAGGAGCTGTAAACCATAAAAGGTTTTTTCCTTTAAGGATCTGGTAGTTGGTTTCCTTTTAATTCTCCAATGGACTGGCCGGTCTCTTTATTGAAATCCAAAAATCAAGAAACTACAACTAATATTACCATAAAAAACTGGTCCGCAATTCTTTGCTCTCGTTATAACTTGAATCACAAGGAAAGCATGCATCTTAAGTAATTTCTTGGTAAAAAAAACATTAGTTTTAACTATTTCTTTTGGTAAGGAAACATTAATATTAGTTATTACTAATTACAAATAAAAATTCATTTATATTAATGCAAACTTATTCTTATCACCATGTATGTAGAAAGAGATACAACTACATCAGTGCAAATATTTATGCCTTTTCCGAACCAAAATGGCCAGAATTGCTTAGATTTGTTGTTAGAAGGAAAAATCTACATGTTCTGATAGACAAATGGTTCATAGGAAAGGTATGTCATTATTATTCGAACTGCTATAGCAAATATTTATTATTTCTACTTCATAGACATAAAATATTAATTATCGGCTATTATGACTTGCTTCAATGGATCAAGAGACATTGTACGGCTAAGGGTTTGTTTGGAGGAGAACGGAATCGGAGGAGAGAAGTGAAAAGAGGAGAGAAGAGAAGTTTCCCAAGGATATCCATTTTTTTAACTTGAAAGGAGAAATATTTTAGTAATTTATGTTTTACTATTCCCAAACTACTATCTTTCGCTCCTTAAAACCTAAAATTTTCTCTTTTATTTAATAATTAAGGATATATTTATTAATTTATGAACATTACTTTTCTCTTCTTTTTTCTTTCCTTCTATCCAAACACAATGAATATATATTAGCCTTCTTTCTCTTTCCATCCTTCCTAAATAAGGAAAGAGAAACAACCATCCCCTCCTCTTCCTTCCCCTTCCATTCCTTCTTTTCCTTTTACTCTTCCCTTCCTTTCCATCCAAAGATCCAAACAAACCCTAAAAGCTCTCCAATGTAGGTAGACAAATTTAGAACATTTGAAAAATATATTGTACACTAAAATTTTATAATGGAGATGTAAATGAGCATTGGTAGCTATCTATTATATGATTGTTGATTTTGTTGCAATTAAAGAATATGTAATGGATAATATTAACTAAGACACCTAGCAATCCATGGATAGTAGTTAAGGGAGCAATTTATGTGGCATAAGTACAAGGATATTGTGCATTAAGGCTTGCCATAGCTACATCATTCCTCTTAGAAATAAGAGGTTCTACATCCCCAATGGCCCATCAAGTATTCAAACCTATTTAATTGACAACATAAGTCCTCACTCATCTCTCACACAAAAATAAAAAGAATAGTGAGGAATGTGCATGAGATAACAAGTAGAATGTGCAGGTGCTTTTTTTTCTTAGTTAGGGGGGCGAGGGGTCACTACAAGATTTTTTTCTTTCAGCAATGAATTTTTTGCAATGAATTTTAAAATTCATTGATGAAAGTGGATATTTGCAATGAATACAAATATTCGTTGTTGAAAATTCGTAATTAATTAGGATGGACTTTCTGTAACGAATAGTTTTCGTGGTGATTAAATATATTCATTGCTAAATGTTTTAGCACCACATAATATTCATTTTTGCGAGAAAATTTTTGGCACCAAAAACTTTCAGCAACGAATTACTATTTCTGCTATGAATAAATTCATTGTTAAAACTTCGATCATTAGCAACAAATTTTAATTCATTGCAAAAGTTTTTTTTAAAAAAAATTAATAAAAAATATATTCAGCAATGAATATTTTTATTTTCTGCAATGAATATCTAATATAAATAAAAATTAATTTAAAAAAAATTTAATTAGAAGAATCGCCCTAACTATCTCTTCTTTTTATCTATGCCTTACGTGAGTGCGTGGATAGAAGAAGGGTTAAACCCTATTTCTAAGCAGCCTGACAGGAGGACTTCATCGCCATCATCGTTGATCCAGGTATGCATCTCTTAACCAAACCTAACCCTAGTTAAAGAGAGAAGAGGAAAACTGGGCTGAGTAATCTAGTTTTTCTTCTATCCTAGTTTTCGTTTAAAACAACCATAACCCTAGTCTTCTACGATAAACTCCCGGTCCCCGACGTGGTTGTGTTGAGGGGGGGGGACGAGACTTCTCCAAGGGGAATCGTAATAGGGAGCAGGGGCTGAGGTCATTCAGGGAGTTGAACAGGGATTTGGTCGTGGCTTGGGGGGGGGGGGGGGGAACAGAGAGCTGGTGGTGGTTTTGGTCGTGGCTTGGGGGGGGGGGGAGGGGGGTGGGGAACAGATCTAGTCTTGGGGGCTTTGGATGTGGCTTTGGGTGGGGGGGGGCTTGGTGGCTTTTGGGGGGGGGAGAGAAATAGATCCAGGCATGGGGAAAAAAATAGAGAGCTGGTTGTGGCTTTGGGGGGAGGGGGGAGAAACAGAGAGCTGCTGGTCGTGGCTTTTGAGGGGGGGGAGGGGATTTAACTTATAAGAGTTTAGGTTAGGTTTTTGTTGAGAAATTATTGAAACATAATTGCCCCAACTTTATTGATTTTGATGATTTCTAAAATCCATGAGTACCTTAAAGAATACAATGAGTTTATTTATCAAAAACCTTGAGCTTATTCAAATTGAAAGGAATGGACTCTCAATGGTTAAATTTAATGAGTTTTGAATCTATTAGAAAAAGGAGTTTCAAGCTCTATGCTTAAAAGATTTCAAAAAGGAATTTTTACACATTATAATTCAATCTATTAATTTTTGAAACATATCTTGAATCCATGCTTAATGTCATATTTAATGTATTCAAGTCATATTTATATTTTAAATTTATTTGGGACGAATTTCAAAGTCAATCAGAAAATATCTGACTTTTGATACGTTCCGGAGCCGACTCTAGAGTTTCAGAGTCGACTCCTGTAAGCCACAGAGTTTTTTGATTTTCTCGAGTCGACCCTTGGTTTTCAAGAGTCGACCCCTGACTCTTTGCGAATCGACTCCTGTCTGTGCGAGCCGACTCCGCTCAAACAACAGAAACTATATTTTTGAGCACTTCTCGAGTCGACTCTCCATTTTCCTCGAGTCGACCCCTGACTTTCGGGAGCCGACACTTTAGTTTTTCGCGAGTCGACCCTCCAATGTTTAAAATGTTTCTATTTTTAGTAATCGACTTCGAGCCGACTCCACAGAGCTCGAGTCGACTCTGCGAAATCTGGGCGCAATTTTTAACGATGACACATCAGCCCCAATGATAAGATTTTTAAATAACGGCTATTTTTTCTTTGTCTCTAACGGATATATTCTTGCAGATTCTATAAATAGAGGAGCTCTTTTCAACTCAAAAAAAGAGAGAGAAAATCAAAAAGAGAGAAAGAATATCTTTCAAAAAGAGGGAAAAACAGAGCTTTCATAGGAAAACCTTTTAGCTCAAAATAGAGTGATTCAAAAGGAGTGAAATCAAAGAGAAAGATTCGTCTGCTCCATCTCATCAATCCACAAGCGTCAAGAGAAAATCCATAAGCATTTCAAAGATCAAATCGAAGGATTTTCAAAAGAAGAAAAAGCTTATCTCAACTCCAAAGTCTTCAAGGTCAAGAATCTTGCTGAGGCCTGATTCAACACTTCAAGAGGAGTTAAAGAGAGAAGGAAGAAAGCCAAAGCCACTACCATCTGCAATACTATCAGGCTTTTCTAACTCTTATTTTATACTTCATTTGTATATTTGCTCAAGGGGAGCATTCATTATCCAAACACTGTTATTCTGATGTTTGCTGATTCAATCAGTGGATTGAATCAGTGGAGGTTGATATACCTCGTTGCAAGCCGGAGTTCTTGTGTTGGGTTAGTTGTGAGCCCGTGAAAATAACGTGTAGGGTTTTGTGCTGGTAAGCCCGAGTTAAAACCGGCTGGGTTCGTTGTGCACCCGTGAAAACAACAAGTTTGAGTTGTGAGCTTGGAAAACAACTCGGCTGTAATCTAGAGAGATTATAGTGTGGACCCAAGTGAATCTTGGGAGTGGACGTAGGTGTTGGTTGCACCGAACCACTATAAAATTATCTTGT
>UESW01004479.1:1405159-1429836 GCA_900491605.1 Calamus simplicifolius
TCTATCTCTATCTCTATCTCTAATTAAACTCTTAATTTTATCTCTATCTCTATCTTATCTCTATCTCATGAGATAAACAACTGCCCCCCTCTACTATACAGGCTTGGATTAGCGATATACTAAGTTTAGAAATGACACGTTAGGAACGCATCATCAAGGCAGTGTGCTATGTAGAATACCGCACTGGCAAAGAAAGCCAATTAGACATCACAGGATACTCAGAAAACCCTTAAACATTGTAAAATTCTATTTACCACATACTAAGTCGATGTAAAACAATATAAGATTGCCATATGGAACTGGCTCAAATGAAAATGGGTGCACAATAAAAACTATTTTTCAGATTACCAGGGGAAACATTAGAAACTCGAGAGAAACTTTAATTTTAAACCGTTTCCCAAATTTATCCAAGCTTCTTTTGTCAGGCCTCTGACAATTATCATCAGTTTTTGCTGGATCAAATGAATTAGAAAAGGACAACCAAAAGATTACAACTAAAGCAGATAATTCATTGGACAATTTAAATTGCTAAGCTAGCATCTGAACTCTAAAAAGCATTCTCCGATCAATAATCAGTCATAATGGTTCTTTATGTAGTAAATGTGCCAAACCATTATTTTTAGTTAAAAGTTTTGCATCCTTGTGAAGGAGTTAAATGATAAGCCAAAAAAAAAAAGAGGCAAGAACTCAGAATCTTTAAAATCAATAAAGTGTTAAAAGAAAATAAACCGTCATTAGCTTACTCATATATGCGCTTTGAAAACTAAAGATTCTTCTGTTGGACCAACATCATGGTTTTGGCTCTAAATGAACAAGATTTTATACTCCCAGACGCCACATAACGTCATTAGCTTACTCATATATGGCCTGGATGGATATGCCTATAGATTGACAAGAATGCTTCCAGATAAAAATTACAACAAGATGGATATGCATCAACGGTTCACATTATCTCTAGATACTTACAAGTACAAAGCTATTAAAAAAGCCATATTAAAACTACAAATCAGTTCTATGGATCAAAATTTTGAGCAGTAAAAATAGGAGTGATAATTGAGATAAACTTACCTTTTAATTTCTCAGTGGTTTTGAGAAACAACCTCAAATCCTCTCGAAATCCTTTCAAATCCTCTCCAAATCCTTTTCAAATCCACTTCAACCTCCAAATCTGAAGAGATAACACCAGCATTACTAAGATTCTGGTTCCGGCACCTTCTTCTCTGGCTAAAATTAGATTTAAAAAAAAAAGATGTAGTTTGAAATCCACTGCACCTTCTCCTCTGGTTCCGGCGTCCGGGATGTGGCGGCGGAGAGGAGCTCCAGAGGGTCAGCGGACGGACTCTCTTCTGGTTCTGGCGTCTGATGGTGGGAGGAGGGGGTCGGCGGACGGAGTCAGGGTTAGGGTTTCACGAAGTCGCGCGCGAGAGAAAATTTCAGCGGGAGAGGAAGGGATTGAGGAGGTGGAAATAAGTATTATCTTATTACTGCGAAAATAAATTTTGCCGTAATAAAAGGAGAAGAAAACTATATCGTTAACCTATTACGACGAATATGGGTGACCTATTTCGCCGTAACAAATAGTAAGAAAAATAAATAAAATTAAAATCTTAAAATTTAACCTGGATCTATTACGATGAATTACAAAATTCATCGTAATAGGTCCTTTAATTACGGTGAAATATTTTTTTGCCGTAATAAAAAGAAAGTAAAATTTAAAAAATTAAAATCATAAATTAAAATGTTCACTTATTACGATGAATTAAAATTCGTTGTAATAAGCCTTTTAATTACGGCAAAATATTTTTTCGCCGTAATAAAAAGAAAGAAAAATTTAAAAAATTAAAATCTTAAATTAAAATGTTTACTTATTACGACGAATTATAAAATTCATCGTAATAAGTCTTTTAATTACGGCGAAATATTTTTTCACCGTAATAAAAAGAAAGAAAAATTTAAAAAATTAAAATATTAAATTAAAATGTTCACTTATTACGATGAATTATAAAATTCATCGTAATAAGTCTTTTAATTACGACAAAATATTTTTTTGCCATAATAAAAAGAAAGAAAAATTTAAAAATTAAAATCATAAATTAAAATGTTTACTTATTACGATGAATTATAAAATTCATCGTAATAAGTCTTTTAATTACGGTGAAATATTTTTTCACCATAATAAAAAGAAAGAAAAATTTAAAAAATTAAAATCGTAAATTAAAATGTTGACTTATTACGATGAATTATAAAATTCATCGTAATAGGTCTTTTAATTACGGTGAAATATTTTTTCGCCGTAATAAAAAGAAAGAAAAATTTAAAAAATTAAATCATAAATTAAAATGTTTACTTATTACGACGAATTATAAAATTCATCGTAATAGGTCTTTTAATTACGGCGAAATATTTTTTCACCGTAATAAAAAGAAAGAAAAATTTAAAAAATTAAAATCGTAAATTAAAATGTTTACTTATTACGACGAATTATAAAATTCATCGTAATAAGTCTTTTAATTACGGCGAAATATTTTTTTGCCGTAATAAATAATTGTTATGACGAATTTAATTTTTATTTCGCCATTATAAATAAACCTATAACGACGAAAATATTTCGCCATAATAGGTTCGCCACAAATACCATACTTTCTTGTAGTGAACTTTGGGGACGATGGCCAACCAACCTAATCAACCAACTAATACCAGAATCATGCATTATCCATATAAAAGTTAATAATGGAATGTCTTGTAATTAGATACTAAAGGAATGTGCAGTTTTTTCTCATCCAAATTAACAATGAATGAAATGCACAACACTGATCAGTCAAGGAGAACATAAAAAGCACAAGTGGCTGTATTGATAACTTGGTCACTACAAACCAATGGTTCCAAAAGAATAAGAAAAAAGTCTCTTGAATAAATAGAAAAAAATGTTAAATCCACAAAATGTAAATTCTACTACTGGATTGGGATGTTTTTTTGATTTGGAGATGTTACAGCAAGGTTTCATTTTCTAAGCATATAGTGTGTTGCAGCAAGGTTTCATTTTTCAAGCGTATGTGCTAATGAAGAGGTGGGTTGCATTCTGAAAAGTTTTATTTAAAGTTGGTTTGTAATGTTAAAGTATGTTTGGATGTGATAAGATATACTTTTCTCATAAATTAATTTAATTTCTTCTAAGATGATTGGGATAATGATCTGACAGATAAAAGGATAAGAGATATTATTGACAAGCAATTAAACGAGGCTTTGAAGCAACAAAAGCATAGGTTTTATGCTTGGTACTTGCAAAAGGAGATGGACAAGCTCTCAGATGCAGATGCTTACGCAAAGCCTCATCCATATTGTAAACCTGAAGATTGAAAGTTCTTAGTCAAAAATTAGAGGTCAAAAGAATGGAAGGTATGATTATTTGATTACATTATTTTATTGACTCATGAATTTCTTATATGTTCATTTGCTAGATTTTCATGCTTCAAAGTTATTAGTTATCTCTTTTCTTATTATAGGAAAGGCGAGAGAAGAATATTAAAAACCTCCGCAATAGAAAGACAAAGACTAAGAATGGATCAGTGACAACAGCAAACCATCATGTTCGTCGCAATAGGAATGTCGTTGTTGATAATATCAAAAGTTGGAAGGAGCTTCGTCACGATGAGAAGACGAACAAGTAGACATCCGACATATGTCGAGACCAATATGTAAGTATTTAATTCTAAATTATGATGTTTTGTCCATATTATTGTTATGGAAATGATATCTTTTTTCATTTCATATTTTTATCTGATAGGCCCAGATGATGACATATAAGAATGACTCAGAGAACCAGCTCACTGACCTTCAAATTGTGGAGAAGGTTTGGGCCCTCTTTCAGCATATGCTCCAGGATGGTCGCGTATTCAAACTAGTCATCAATTAGAGGAGAGATAGTTTGTTGAATCTTCTGCAATCCACAATGTCAATCGACCCTCTTATGATGAGCTTGTTCAGCAGCTTCAGCAAGCCAACGAAAAGATCGGCACCATGTCCTCAGTGCTAGAGAATGTTATGGCCCGCATGACTACGATTGAGACTTCACAGGTTACATCGTCGAGCAACCCTCCACCTTCATCTTCCATTGACATCTTGGATGAGAGAGATTGAGTTGTATCTTCCACTGACATCTTGGATAAGAGAGATTGAGTTGTCTATGCATTGTTCACTCTTTTATCTTTTTTTTAAGCTGATATAAAATACTTTACTTTGGTTTAAAACATTTCGGTTGTATTTTGGATTTTGAACTTTGTTGATGTATTTATTAATGCTATTTAGTTTCATGAACTTTAATTTAGAGTCATTCGTAACTAATTTGGCTTTCCACAATGAATTTAATATTAGGAACCAGTTATAATTGCAATAATTTTAAATGAATTTGCAACGAAATAAAATTATTTAGCAACGATCTCTTTTCCGCAATGAAAACTAAGTTTGTTGCAGAAACTCATATTCAGTAACAAATTTGACTAAAAAAAACATTCGTTACAGCAAACATTTAGCAACAAATTTTGTTTCAGCAACCAAAATAAATTTGTTGCATAAACTCGACTTCAGTAACGAATTATCGTATTTTTTTTGAAAGTAGTAGCAACGAATTTTCTAGATTCCGCAACAAATATTTTCGTTGCAAAAGGTAGAATTTCTGTAACGAATTGTATTCATTGCTAAAAGTAGTGATTTGAGCTTCAGCAACCAACTTTCTGTAACGAATGGTAACGAATATAAATTCATTGCGAAAAGTTTTTCGCAACGATTTTAGCACTTTCAGCAATGACAAAAATTCATTGTTGAAAGCCAAAAATCTTGTAGTGGGTGCGGAAGGATAAGACACAATAATCGTAATGGATATAATTAAGGACATTACATTACCCAAAATGGAAGAGTATGCATCACCTAAACCACAAAAGGGAGAGCACACGATGTATAAGATAAGGATTTATTTAATTAAGGTTATAAACTTCAAAAAGAAAGATTACAAAGCAGTACATAACTAGGAACCATATAAATTTACACATGCATATATGGGCATGCGTACACACGTGAAAGAGGGGAAGGATAGGAGAGGGTGTCAATTTATTATGTGTTTATATGCACACACACACCACACACACACACACACACACACACATATATATATATATATATCTATATATATATATTATAGACATGTATGTACACACATTTATATAACCTATTAGTTACTTAAGTTAAATATTTGAAGACTATTCATCTAGAAAAGTTATTGAAATCTTACATGATTGGTGAAAGCTGAAACCATGAACCATCCGAAACTAGATCATAATCTTTTAATTTTCTTGTGTGCAATGTGGATTTTGCATGTAGTACATTTAATTATTGATTATGCAAGAAATTGTTTATATTTTTTAGTAGAATGATACCTATTTAAGTTTAAGGACCTCTTTGAACTTTGTTTCTAGATTTAGGTGTGAGATAAGACATTCAAAAAATATATATCCCGAGTCTTGAATGAATGTGTAAAGGTATTTTAAATTTATATTCCACCAATCTCATTACTACACTCAAGTTCAAAATTATCCATGACCCTTAAGATTTTCAAAAAAGAAATACAATATTTTCTTGCATGATTAATATTAATCAACTGGATTTTTATGCAAATTCCTTTTGAAAAATAAAGTGCTTTAGAAATAAATCTTCCCACTTTAGGCTGAAATCTCAAGTTTCAAAGCATGATCTACACTTTGATAGGATAATTATTTTATCTGTCTGTCTCTCTAAAAGTTGCCATATCCTTGCATCATTCTAAGAGTATGCATTCACAAAATATATAAAAGAACAATTGTTGCACATACATTTAAAACTTATATCATAAACTTATAACTAGTGTCTTATGACATATTAAGAGAAGAATATCGAACTAGTTATTTATCATGAATTATGAGAAAATATGAGATTTAAAGGAATGCATTACATTAGTTTTTGAGAAATTTAATACCTTTAACTTTAGAGCTATCACTAGGTAACGATATATGTTAGTATTTGATACATATGTCTTCTATCTTTCCGTTCCTTTTTTTGATTTTCATTCAAAAATGAGAAGAGTATAAGTCTCATTAAGGAGGAGAGAAAGGACAACAAGAGAAGAAGGAGGTCCCTAGTATCAAGAGAGGAAGAAAGGAAGGAAAAGAATAACCTTTAATCCAAGATTTGAAGAAGAGAAGTAACAATGTGCGCAATAGTGTCCTAGCATAGTTTTGAGGTAAGTCAAGTTCTCTAATTTCCCTAGAAAAGTACTTTGATGGATGAAGATTATGGGCTGATACTAGATTATTAGGGAAGAATCTATTAACTAATTAAAAAAATGTAAATAACATAAAAATAATTAGTATCAAAGTCATTATGAACTTCCTAAAAATAGGGATTAGTTTTTTTTTTAACAAATTTTATCCTTAGTAATAAGGATTAGCTTTAATCCCAACAACCTTTCCTTTTAATAGTAAGGATTAGTTTTTAATCTTGTAGGATATGAATTCTAATCTTTATAGGACATGCTTGATCTTTTCTTCATATAAGCACATATAGCCCTAGCCTCAGCTATCATCATCATCAAGCTATAAGTGAGAGCCTAAGGAAAGAGATGAAAAATTCTAAAATGTGTTTTAGTTTTGTTGGGTATACGTGAGCCTAAGGCATTATTATTATAAGGGTATGTATTTGTAGTTCAACATGATTAAAGAATTTCTACTAATTTACAATGCTTCAATGCAAAGCATTTAGACTTCTATTTTCGGTAATTCTACAGGTGAATCATCGTGGTTGATGCTATAACCTCGATGTGGTAGAGTTTTATATAATTCATAGTGCTTTAGTGTAAGCATTTGAACATTTTTTTTTTTTTTTTTTATTGATTCAATAGATGAATCATTATGGTTGATGCCACTGCCATATATCCTACTACCCAAAAATGGTTTAAATCTAATGAATCCTAGCAGAGCCTCTGGAACCAATGGCAGCTATTATGAGGGAGAAAAGAGAAGGAATGGATGGAAAAGAAGCTGGACTATCAATTGAGAAGGATCTTAATTAAGGAAGACATTCAAGCTCAAAACTATTATTGGCCTCACTGTTTCTCACCTTGCCATCCTTCACAAGCACCACTAGATTTGATATGCTTAGGCTTATGGCAACATCGCCTAGCTCCTTCAACTCTATCATGTTGATTGTGCTTTCTTCTAAGTGGAGCACATAATCAAAGAGTAGATTTACCTTAACTCTCTTCCAATTAAAAAGCACCAGATCATGGATACTAATCTCAGCTCCTAGCTAAAGGATGGAACTACTTACTGTTCCTTTCCTATTATCAAAGATCAAACCAATTTTCTGTTATACATGCACCATTAAGTAAGAGCAAATCAATTGCTAGATGGCACATATGCCTACGTACAATCAACACTATTTCTTTTTGAACAAATGACACATGTTTAGCCACTATTAGCAATATGGTTATTTGAGAATATTTGAATTTCTTAAAGAAAAATCATATTTGTTGTAAAAGCTATTATGGTGTTTTCATCTTCCTCGAGAGGCATCTTCATAATGGTTCCTATTAAGGATAAGCCAAGCAAGAGCACATGGATCTTCCTCAAACCATTAACTATAAATCTATAATTGTGAGAATGTGTTAGGCGACCTATCAAGGATTGTCAATGAACACTCTTAGAGTGTTCAACAATAGTCATTTATTTAGTAATAACAACTTTGGTAATGTTATTATTAAGTTTACAATGTGGAGCATTGAAAGTCATTACAAAACTTACTAAAAATTAGGGATTAGTACTTTATTTTAATAATTTTTATCCTTTAATAATAAGGATTAGCTTTATTCCCAACAACCTTCTCCTTTAGTAGTAAGGATTAGTTTTTAATCCTTTTAGGATATGTATTCTAATATTTGTAGAACGTGATTGATTTTTTTCTCTGTACAAGCATATATAACCCTTACATCAAAATATCATCATCATTAGACATCAGTAGTGAGAGCCTAAAGAGAAATAAAGAATCCTATAGATATATTCTAGTTCTCCTAGGTGTACATGGGCCTAGAGCATTATTATCATCAAGATATATGTGAAAAAAAGCTAAGAGAGAAAGAAAAGCTACTTTTTTCTAAGTACATGGGTATCAATATAAACAACATATAAAGCTACTGTTGTAAGCAACACCATCATTTGGTTCTAAGCCTCTACATGAAATTCTAATTAAGATAGCTAACTAAGAGGCCTTTTATAAGAGTTTATTGCTTCCTATCATTTGCATCTTTACAAATAGCAAACCTAGATAACATTTTATGAAAAAGAATAAATTGTTGTATTTTGATCGAAGAGGATTACCCGGCTCAACATGGAATATAATAATCAAAGTAGGTTCCAAAGTATGTTCTAAACTTTGAAAGGCCTTAACCTGCCCGTACAATGCCCTTTTTTTTTTTTGTAGTTTGGGTAACTTTTCAAACTTTATGACGTAATGCTACCCTTATAGCAAACCAAACAATTAGGCCAAATAACATTGTTTAGACCTTAAAATAAGTTGATTATAAAAAAAAATTCCTTTTCAAGAAAGATTTTGATTAGATATAGCTCTTTCTCTTAGAAGAATTAGGCAAAATGGAGATAAATCAATGTAGAAGTTGAGTTTTATTTCTCTTATAGAATTTTAGAATTTTGTAATTTCTTCATTAGTCATGACTATTTGGGAAAGTTTTCTCCTATTTTATGTCAAAGAAGAATCCAAGCTTGAATTGGGCAAGATGGACTCAATAATATTAATATACTTTATAATTTAGTTTATAATTTACTACTAAAAAAGGACCTAGATCCTATTTTCATCACTTTTTAATCTTTAATTTTTTTTGTTAATAAATTCAAGTTGAGAATATTAGAAAAATTTCTTCCTTTTCCTTGATCAAATCAATTTGGATCTTTTTACTTAACCTATGGTCATTTCTTATAGATATGTTGTTGTTAGACCAATCACTAAATTGTATAATAGTTTTCTCATGTTTCCATCATCCAAATCACTAGCCAAAATGTATTATTTGATTTTCTTACTTTTAGATCCTTGCTAGGCTAAAGATCTAAATTTAATTGAATCTAATCCATATATACTATGATTAGCTAGTGATCAATCTTAAAAAAACTCTTGTTGTAGTAATGCATTAGGTCTACTTTGATACTACTTACAATGATCTAGAACTTTACTAAAAATAGCTAGTTAGAAAGGATTGTTTGGATTCATTAGCCTATTTAAGCAACCAAGATCTTTCAAGCACATAACCATTTTGTGAGACAAATAAAGCTAGCATGGGCCCTTGCATGTAATTTCTAATATATTATAATTTTTATTCTTTTATATCTATCTTTGATTCTTGTCCAGTGATCTTCAATTGATTTGTGTCATCCAAGGCTTGGTAATTAGATTGTGTCAAATCAAATTGTGTCCCCAACTATCATTCGTGATGACTTTTCAATAATCAATGTGGCCATTCCAAATTTTTCCCTTTTCTCTTGAAAGCATGAGCAAGGAATTGCAAAATGGTTGTGGTTAAGACAAAAAGAATATTGTAGATAAGCTTTAGAGGTTTGGAGGTTTTAGGATTGGATAATGTAGAAGACGAGGCATGAAAGAGAGGTGGGTAAACATTTTTCAATCTGAATTTTAAATGTTTGTGAAAATAGCCATCCACATGGAGCTGCCTAATGAGCAAGCTATTTGTGAAACCAGCTCATACTTGTCCCATAATTCAGCTTAATGTTGTCTCATTTGATAGAAAAACAAATGAACTAGAACTAGGCTTATCTTGCCCTTGCCCGTGGGCTTGATTAAACTTTAATTCTGAGTAAAAAAATAATATATCATATGTTATTTTAACATTAGTTTGCTTAATTTTTTATATCTGCTGTTTTAGATTAACATAATTTATATAAAAAATAATATGTTTTAAATATAAAATTATGATATAGTGGAGATTATTGTCTTAAAGTATATAAAAGAAAGTCTAAAAAATATCGAGAACCTGCCAAGTCTTTTGAGGGCTGCTTGTATGTTTGTGCCGTTTATCCATAGAATATTCCATCTATAGGTTATGGCGAGAGGTTAGCAGCAAAAGCAAATAATTCCTTGTTGTTGAGAAAACTCTTGATCATAGAATCCCAAAATCATGGAATGCAGGAAATCACCTTGTATGTATATGGAATCTGACCTCTCTATTTTTACAGATAAAATGATCCGAGAACTTCCCTAATTGAATTGTATTCTCTCTCATACTGCTATGATTCATCTGAATTCAAGTCATTAATTTGGTTGCTCTGGAGGATAATATATACATGCATCCAAATGAGCCCTAAAAAATTCCAAAATGAACCCCCCCTCCAAAAGAGCCCTAAATGAATTGTTCACGAATAGCTTGGATTCAGCTTATAGTTAAATGAATTGGATCAAGCTCACCCCTACATCCACATCCACATCCACATTGTTCTTTGAGCTTACATATATCATGTTTGAATTTGCAAACGCACATAGTAAATCATCTTGTAACTTTGCAAAGAAAAGTTGAAAAGAAAAAAGAAACATGAATCATTTAGGTCTACTCTAATTCATAGTGTTCTCATAGCTTGGTATAGTCTTCTTTTTCCACCCTCCCTTGCAAAGGGAGTCGACTACCATACAACATTGTCTTTATTTAAACTGATATTTTTCTTTTTTTTCTTTTTTTTTTCTTATGGGGATTTCGAAGTTTATGAAATCTCACCATGGCTTTCAACATTCTCCATGGGGATTCAACTGAAGCAGCAAGACAAATTACAATACAAGAAGTGGTGTTCTCCATGAAATTAATAGAGAAAACACATTCTTAGCTCCCCACTTCTCTTTGTTTTGCCTCTCCTTTCCTACCAAACTATGATTTACATACCCATACCTTGTGCAAAGAATTATGGGTAGATTGGCGCAATCCAAGTTAGGTTCCACATCCACGTCAAACAACCGAGCATATCTTTTATAGAAGCCGATCCGATCAATGACACGGCTGTCATCCGGGATGCTGCACTCCAGCCCACCATTTATTATATTCGTCACCTGCCCAAACCCGGCCATCCGGTTTGCCACCAGGTCCGCTGCCGTGGGACGGTACTGGCCCATCATCACGTTGTGGCACGAAGGCTTCGGCTTCCGTTCCATCATCCAGAACCACAATGCCGTCTTGAATGCGATCATCGAATTATGCACCATTGTTGCCGCCAAATCACTTTTGAGAAGCGTCAAGCGACAGAAATGCTTCGTTGGCTTTCAGAGGAATGATAGGAACCGCCTCCTTTAGCTGAAAACCTGCAAGAAAAGTTTCAGACCGGTGGTTCTAGTGGAGACCCTCCGATGCTCAAGTCAGCAATCTGGAGAACAGAAATTTTTTAATGAAAGAGTAGAGATTGAGTCCCCCTTCCTCGTTGGGGGTCGGGCTCTTTATATACCTGTTCGGGGTCCCTCTTACCCTTCGTTGATAACAGCCGAATCACATCTTCCGTTAAGATCAGCTACAGCTGCTAAACGTATGCCATAAGTATCGGCAAAGGTTCATAATATAGCGATAACCACCCGTGATCTTGGCAAAAGAGAAACGGGTTAGCAAGCCATGTGGAAGCTCTATGTGAACAGCAATGGGTGATAAGGTTAGTCATGTGGGCCCCAAGTGCAACCATTGGGATAGAAGATGTCGTTTAAAGTTGAAGCCACAAGTCCCTCGTAGAGCATTAATTATGGAGTTATGGCACTATTCACATACAAGGCACTGTTAATGTGACACTGTTGACGTGCATGACACTGTTCACGGTCGAGGAAAATAGACCAAGGGGCTGAGGCCGAGACCATAGAGAAAAAGGCAGAAGCTGTTCATGGCCGAATGAAAAAACCAAGGCTGAAGGGGCTAACATGGCAGCCATAAATACGAGAGAATATGAAAAAACCAAGGCTGAAGGGGCTAACATGGCAGCCATAAATACGAGAGAATGTTATAAATGCTTTAGAGCGAGTGGATGCTCGTGGCCTTTGAGGCCATAAAGACGGGAGAGAATAAGGCAATAAATGCCTAGCAAGTGGATATACATCGGTAGAAGGCCAATGCGAAGACGCGAGGCCAACGCCAAGGCGCTGTTGAGGCCGAGGCCGATGCTATTGAGGCCGACCGACGCTATGCGCTGTTGAGGCTGATGCCGACGCTGTTGAGGCCAACGCCAAGGGGCTAACGTGGCAGCCATAAATGAGAATAAGGCAATAAATGCCTGGATAATCGTGGCCTTTAAGGCCATAAAGACTATAAATATGGGAGAGAATAAGGCAATAAATGCCTAACAAGTGGATGTACATCGGCAGAAGGCCAACGCCAAGGTGCTGTTGAGGCCAACGCCGACCCTGTTGAGGCCTACGCCAAGGGGCTAACGTGGCAGCCATAAATGAGAATAAGGCAATAAATGCCTGGATAATCATGGCCTTTGAGGCCATAAAGGCTATAAATATGGGAGAGAATAAGGCAATAAATGCCTAGCAAGTAGATGCACATCGACAGAAGGCCAACGCGAAGGCGTGAGGCTGACGCTAAGGCGCTGTTGAGGCCGACGTCGACGCCAGGAGCTGTTGAGGCCGACGTCGATGCCAGGCGCTATTGAGGCCGACGTCGATGCCGACGCAAGGGGGCTAACGTGGTAGCCATAATTGAGAATAAGGAAATAAATGCCTTGATGCTCGTGGATGGAATTAAATGTCCATTGCATCCTTCAAAAGAAAGCCGAGTAGGCCGTCTCGATAGGATGCCATCCAAAAATTGCTGTCTTTATTGCCCATGGGGTCAATCGGCCCCATCAAATGCCCCCCACACTTCTAAGCTTGTGTGCCCCATGTTAGCTAAGCAAAAGGAATGTAGGACTTTTTACCTTCGCATCTACCCTTTCCTATCAACTTCAACTATGATTCCTCCCAAGTGGGGAAACCCTTTTCCTTTGGTGCTGCCTTGTGTAGACGTCTTCATGCTCTTTGGAGCCATGTTTTTTGCCTGTTCAAAAAAACTTTTAAGCAAAGTTTGAGGGTAAGTGGGTTACCCTCGACTGGCAGCTAGTAATCCTCTCCCTATGCAAAGCCCGAAAGTGGATGCCCATCAGCTATGAGTTGGGGAGTCAGTTTCTCCTAACTGCGAGTTGACTTTGTGTCTTCTACTTGTCATAAAATTTGAAAGTGGGTACTCGTCAACTGTGAGCTGGGGAGTTGGCCTCTCCCAACTGAGTTGTCTTGGGGCTTCTTGATGGCTGAAGGTGACTAGTAATATGTTGCTGGTACATAATTTAGATAAAGGTCTTACTCGATTGGCCATTGGCCATTGAGGCAGAGTTAGAGCCGCTGTGAAGCCGTTGAGGCTGTGATAAAGCTGCTGAATCAGAGTTGAGGCCATCGAGAGCCTTTTGAACCCCGAAGAGTGACTCGAGAGTCGCTGTGGTGGGACCATGCTCGGGAGCCTTAACCCCGGAGGGTGACCTAAGAGCTGAGAGTCGTCAGGTACCTTCTTCTTTGCGCCAACGATCATTGCCGCCGGCATTAGAGTCAATCTTGGGGCTTTGGTGCTGAGCTGGCTTCGGGCTTCGATGCCGACCGGAGTCGGGCTTAAGTGCCGGGGGGAGTCTCGAGCTTGGAGTGCCGATCGACACTAAGCTGAGCTTCCAATGCCAAGGGGAGACTCGATCTTCAGGTGCCAATGCGGAGTCGGGCTTCTGGTGCCGAGGGGACTCGGGCTTGTTGCCGACGTGGAACCGGGCTTGGATTGCCGATGTGGAGCTGAGCTTGAGTGCCGACATGGAGCCATGCTTGAGTGCCGATGCAGGGCCAATCTTTGGTGCCGACGTGGAGCCGGTCTTAGTTGCCGATGCGGAGCCAGTCTTTGGTACCGACGCGGGGCCGGTCTTTGGTGCCAACGCGGAGCTGGTCTTAGGTGCCGATGTGGGGCCGGTCTTTGGTGCCGACGTGGAGCCAGTCTTGAGTGCCGATGCAGAGCCGATCTTTGGTGCTAATGTGGGGATGGTCTTTGGTGCCGACGCAGAGCCGGTCTTAGTTGCCGATGTGGAGCTGGTCTTTGGTGCCGACGCGGGGCTGGTCTTTGGTGCCGACGCAGAGCCAGTCTTAGTTGCATATGCGGAGCCGGTCTTTGGTGCCAACGCGGGCCGGTCTTAGTTGCCAACGCGGGGCCGATCTTTGGTGCCGATGCGGGGCTGGTCTTTGGTGCAGACGCGGAGCTGATCTTTGGTGCTAACGCGGAGTTAGTTTTAGTTGCCAACGCGGAGCCAGTCTTTGGTGCCAACATGGAGCCGGTCTTAGGTGCCGATGCAGGGCCGGTCTTTGGTGCCGACGGTACATCAGGCTTTTGAGATGCTAATGCGAGGTTGGTCTTGAATGCCGATATAGAGTCAATCTATGTGACATTTTTAAGCATCAATGAAAGAAAAAGTCTTAAGTGCAGCGTACTTAGCTCTTGCAGCACCCTTATTTTTCTTCTGCGGGCTTGAACGCTTCCGCCCGCTGGTGGTCTGCCTCCCAGGGAATCAAGTTGGTTGGTGAGCTGGCTTTGCTGAATCTTTAGCTCCTTAAGGAGAAATCCTGCACTGCAGCCACTTTTATGGCTCTCCAGCTGCTAGAGTTTGACTTTGAAACTAGGCTTGCTCACCTTCTCTTTTCTCTCCATAGCGTTGCAGCAATCATTCTCCATGTTGTGGACATCATTTCCTTTTCCTTCTTCTCTACAGGGAGTTAATTCAGAAGGCTGATCAAGCCTTCCCATGGTGAGATCTATACTGCTGATCCTTTTGATGATGGAATCTTTACAGGGGATGGCGAGAAGTGGTGCCACCGAAGAAAGGATCTTCAAAGTGGAGTTTGGTGCTGAGCTGACACTCTCTTAGGCTCCGATGAGTTCAAGACATGCTTTAGCAAGGCTTTTGGTGACTTTAACTCCATGGTATTCGAGAGATATGCCGATATGTTCTGAGACATCAAGAAGCTTCTAAACATTGGACTGGAGGCTCAACTGAAGAAGAACCTCGAAGTGATTGATAACTTTGTGTACCAATTGGTTCTTCCTAATGCTATGCAAGCATCCTCTAATATAGAAGAAGATTGCCATTGAAATCAAAGAGATTAGCTGCCGCTTCAGCATGGGCTCGGGAGCCAGAGGTGTTGTCACTCGCCGATGCGAGATACGTGGATCCGACCAAACGACCTTGGCCGGGATGGTTGCCAAAGCTGGCGATGTCCGTGGGAGGAGTCGGTACGAGCATAGCTTTGGAAGATGATCGTTAAGATGCAACAGCCATAGCACAGACTTCCATCGCATGCACACAACCTCGTGCATGCAATCCACCTTCCTTCAATTATGTGAATATATTATGTGCATGTAACCTTACCCAGCCAAGGTGGAAGCAAGAGTTGGGAGGAAAAGGAGTTGAGTGAGACGGCTGGGAGCCATATCCTTGCAATTGCGAAACTGGCACTCGTTTGGTCATTGCGGGGAGAGGCCGGGGGCCGCCTAGAGAGAGAGGCTGCTGTGAAGTCTTGGGCCACCGTGGCTATTGGGGAACGCGGTTGCTGTGGAGGACCTGGGGCCTCTGTGAACATCGGGGGCTGCCGTGGAGCCTCGGGCCGTCAAGAGAGAGAGGCTGGGAGCCACCGTGGAGGCCAGGGGCCGCCATGGACTTGGGAGCCACCGTGGAGGAATCCGGGGCCGCCATGATCTGGGGCCGCTGTGGAGTCTCGGGCCGCCGTGGGATTCTTGGGCCGCCGTGGGATCTCGGGGCCGCTATGAGGGGCTTGACCGTTGAGGATGAGAGGCTGCTATGAGGGGATGTCGTGGGATCCAAAAGCCGCTGTGAGGGGCCGTCGTGGAGGAAGAGGCCGTCGTGGGATCCGGAGGTTGCCGTGGAGGAAACTGGGGCTGCTGTGATCTGGAGGCTGCATTGGAGTCTTGGCCTCCATGGAGCCTCGGGGCTGCTGTGGCCGTTGTGGAGGAAGAGGCCGTTTAGGAAGGCCGCCAAGGATGGTCGCCTCTGACTGATTATTGAACCTTTAATTGAGCTCCTCTGGCCGCCGGTGTTGTTCATCCAGATGCCCCTTCATCTCATGATTAGGGTCCTTCCCAGACGGCTCAGAGAATGAGTAAGGGGAGGAGTGGCTGCTCGAGCAGAAGGTAGGAGACCGCAGTCTCTTGAAAGCTTCACGGTGGTGCTTAGGTGAAGCATGATGGTGATAAGCTTCTCTATGAGAAGATTTCCTGTGGGTGAATCACTGGCTAACTGGTGCAGCTATCATGGAAGATGTGAGAGGCTTCGGCTACTGCTGAGTGGCTAATGGGCGTTACTTTTGCAACTCATGAACTGCTGCATTTAAGGCTTGAACTTGTTGATTGAGGATGGTCAACTGGTTAATTAGAGCAGCTGAGGTTGGTGGCGAGGGAGGAGCATAGAGAGAGAGTGGTCCTTTGCTGCTTAGGGCTATGCGGATGCCCCTCGGCATGATTAGTGAGGACCTTCGGCACGCGCGTTACCACCGTGGCTATCTTAGAGGGAACAAAGACTTATAGGTCAGGAAGACAGAGCTCTCTTTCCTTCAGCACATCCCCCTTCCTAGCGCACCAATCTGTTGCCACCAAATCACTTTTGAGAAGCGTCAAGCGACAGAAATGCTTCGTTGGCCTTCAGATGAATGATAGGGACCGCCTCCTTCAGCCGGAAACCTGCAACAAAAAATGTCCCGGACCGGTGGTTTCGGCGGGGACCCTCCGACGCTCAAGTCAGCGATCTGGAGAATAGGAATTTTTTAATGAAAGAGTAAAGATTGAGTCCCCCTCCCTCGTTGGGGGTCGGGCTCTTTATATACCTATTCGGGGTCCCTCTTACCTTTCGTTGATAACAGCCGAATCACATCTTCCGTTAAGATCGGCTATAGCTGCTAAACGTGTGCCATAAGTATCGGCAACGGTTCATATAGCGGTAACCACCTGTGATCTTGGCAAAAGAGAAACGGGTTGGCAAGCCATGTGGAAGCTCTATGTGAACAGCAATGGGTGATAAGGCTAGTCACGTGGGCCCCAAGTGCAACCATTGGGATAGAAGATGTCGTTTAAAGTTGAAGCCAGTAGTACCTCGTAGAGCATTAATTATAGAGTTATGGCACTATTCACGTCTAAGGCACTGTTCATGTGACACTGTATGACACTGTTCACGGCCGAGGGAATAGACCAAGGGGCTGAGGCCGAGACGGAAAAAGGTTGAAGCTGTTCATGGCCGAATGAAAAAGCCAAGGCTGAAGGGGCTAACGTGGCAGCCATAAATACGAGAGAATGCTATAAATGCCTTAGAGCGAGTGGATGCTCGTGGCCTTTGAGGCTATAATGACAGGAAAGAATAAGGCAATAAATGCCTAGCAAGTGGATGTACGTCGGCAGAAGGCCAACGCAAAGATACGAGGCCGACGCCAAGGCGATGTTGAGGCCGAGGCCGACGCTGTTGAGGTCGACGCCGCAAGGAGCTGTTGAGGCCGACGCCAACGCTGTTGAGGCGGGGCTAACGTGGCAGCCATAAATGAGAATAAGGAAATAAATGCCCGGATAATCGTGGCCTTTGAGGCCATAAAGGCTATAAATATGGGAGAGAATAAGGCAATAAATGCCTAGCAAGTGGATGTACGTCGGTAGAAGGCCAACGCAAAGATGCAAGGCCGACGTGCTGTTGAGACCAACGCCGACTCTATTAAGACCGATGCCAGGGGCTAACGTGGCAGCCATAAATGAGAATAAGGCAATAAATGCCTGGATAATCGTGGCCTTTGAGTCCATAAAGGCTATAAATATGGGAGAGAATAAGGCAATAAATGCCTAGCAAGTGGATTCACACAGAGATGTGAGGTCGACGCTAAGGCGCTGTTGAGGCAGGCGCTGTTGAGGCCGACGCAAGGGGCTAACGTGGTTGTTGAGGCCGACGCAAAGGGGCTAACGTGGCAGCTATGATTGAGAATAAGGCAATAAATGCCTTGTAACCCCCTGTAAATTATTATGGGGGAATGTAACTCTTAGTATTTATTTTTGGGGACACCTGGCATCTTGACTCCCTTCTGACGTTTAGATTCCCATTGCGACGTCTGGTTTCTTGAGTTTTCGCGTGTCGGATGGGTTCCCATCTTCTATTGACCCGAGGAGAATAAAAGGAGTCGAAGGATGACTCCCTCGTTGGGAGAATAAAAGGAGTCGAAGGATGACTCCTCGTTCACCCTGACGCACACCTCTTCCAGGTAATCCCTTGCCCATCCTCTTAATGCCCGAGAGAGAGAGAGACAGCCGGAAGAGAGAGAGAGATAGTCGGAGAGAGAGAGATAGCCGGAAGAGAGAGAGAGAGAGCCCGAGGGAGAGAGAGAGAGAGACAGCCGGGAGAGAAATTGAGAGAAAGAGGGAGAGTGAATGAAATCGGAGAGAGTGGAAAGAGGGAGGAGGTTGGCCGCGGTGACGGCCGGCTCCGGTCCGGCCAACAGTGGCCGGACTACCCTTAATTTGCTAGGCAATCTACCAGCACCGTGACGCTGCGCGGGAGAGAAATTGAGAGAAAGAGGGAGAATGAATGAAATTGAAGAGAGTGGATGGAGGGAGGCGGCTGGCCGCGACGGCGGCAAGCTCCTGTCCGGCCAACAGTGGCCGGACTGCCCTCATTTCGCCGGTCAAGCCGATCGGCACAGTATCGGCTGTGCGATAGAAATCGAGAGAAAGAGAGAGAGAAGATGAAATCGGAGAGTGTGGATGGAGGGAGGAGGCTGGCCGTGATGGCGGCCAGCTCCGGTCCGGCCAACAGTGGCCGGACTGCCCTCAATTCGCCGGGTGAGTCACCGGCACTGTGAAATCCATGCGGAAACAGGGAGAGGAAAAGAGAAAGAAAGAGTGAGAAATTGAGAGAGAAGGGGGAGGGGGTGGCCGGCCGTGGCGGCGGCCGGCCTTGGCCCAACCGACGACGGCCGGGACACCTCCGATTTGGCCGGTGGCGGCCCTGGTCGCCGGATCACAGAGCCCCTGTTTCGATTGAAACAGGAGAATTTGGGAAGAAGGGATCGAGTGGGCCGGCTGGGCCGGCCTGGTTTGGGCCTTCTGGGCCGTGCAGTGAGCAGTTTTGGGGCTGATTTTTGGGCCCCGTAACGGGCCGAGATTAGCAAAATATTTATATGGCTAGAATCTTGATGAATTCTAGTTTCATGGGGTATTTTTACTTCCCCAATTGGGAATGTATAGTGGGATATATTCGAGCCCAAAGTAGGGCCCGTAAACTAGTTTGGGTAGAAATTCTAAGGGACATTTTAATATTCGTTGCTAATAATTAATTATGTACATTGATCCTGTAGGTGCCCAGACATCTGATTAGTTGGTTCATCATTGGAATTTTGCGTAGGAGGTAAGTAAGACTATTATGCAATTTAATTGTTTAATTAATAAATTGAGTATATACAGTTTGCATGCATTTTTATAAATTAACTGAATTCTCTATGTATGTAGCATGGAACTGTGGATTTCAAATGAATAATTATATGATTATAATGATTGGTAATATTGTAAGAAATGATTCATTGATGTATATGCCAGAATTGTGATTGCCTGTACGGCATGTTTTGAGGTGATTATATGTATTTCCTTGTACTGTGCAAACCACTGTGAGATATTGTGAGATACAGATGTATGATGCACATGCGATGAAAATGTTAAATAGATTTATATGTGTCGCCGCGGTTCTCCTTTACTATGGCCCCACACATTGTAGATGTGTTCTGTTTGATTTTATGGCCACACACACTGGAGATGTATTCTGTTATGATATAGCCCCACATATTGTAGACCTGTTCTGTATGATTTTTATGGCCTCACACACTGACGAGTGTGTTCTGTTATGGTATGGCCCCACATGTCTTACAATGTGTTCTGTATGATTTTTATGGCCACATACATCGTAGAGTGTGTTCTGTTATGGTATGGCCCCACACATCGTACAATGTGTTCTGTGGATGTTGATGGCCACGCATCTGGAGGATGTGCTCTGATTGAGGTATTGCAGGGCCGTGGGTCACATAGGAAATCTAATAACATAAACAGTTAGTTTGCCAGATTGCATATTCTGATGATTATCAAATGTTCAATTTATGTTAAGTTAACAAATGCATATGTTGATAGCATGTTAAATATAATATGATTGTATAATAGGCTTACTTAATGAGTGTAAACTCATTAAACCTTCACCATGTTTTTCAGAGCCTCAGGGTTGATGATGGAGTTGATGGAGCTTTCAATAAATAAAATAAGAACCATTGCATTGGTGTAATCCTATTATGTTTGTGTGTAGGGCTTGTTGTAGCCCAACTTTATTAGCATGACTTGGATGTAGGGTTTGATACCCAAAACTCATAATTATCATTTGTATTATGGTTGGTTTTTCATAATTATTGTCTCATTTGAATCGTATGTCAAGATTTTAAGACGTCTTGCATGCCCGGCACGCGGCGGGTTGTCACCCTAGCCCAATATTTGGGTCTGGGTCGTGACAGCTTTAGTGGTATCAGAGCCTAGGTTATGACCCTAGGGACACGGACATATTGACATGATACAGTTATGACCCTAGGGACAGACATATTGACATGATAACACGTAGTGAACATATTTGGATGACATTATACTTAGAGTCACCTGACACTTTAGTTTATGATATTAACCACATCTAATTTAACAGAAATAGTTATGGCTTGCCATACTAGGAGCCAACTGTATGAGGAGGACTCTTTGGCCGGTAATGTTGATCAGCCGGTGGATCAAGGAACTACTGGAGGTACGGCCCCTGCCAACCCAATAGGAATGAGCACCAGCGATTCCAGTCCGAGATGCTTCAAGCTCTCTCGGGTATGGCGCAGTCTATGCAGGACATGCAGCATCAGAGTGCGCAGCGGAAGCGTGGTGGGCCCATAACCCACAAGACCCAGGTTATGACCTTAGGGACATATGCATAATGACACTCTAGGCAAAATACTTGGATGACATTGAGACAATTATGACTTTCAAGGAATTTCATGAATTATGCTTTGGAAGCTTGAAATTTAATGTTTATCAAGAATTACAAGTTTATAGGAATTAAGAATGAACCATCGCAAGCCAATGATTATGTGGGCTCCCTGGCTGGTAGCCTTGACCAGTGGGAGGCCTAGGGGCTTATATAGGTTTTAGCTCCATCAAACTTGTTGGAAATGATTCGTAGCAGTTTCAGACCTTTAAATAATATGGGAGATGAAATTTTAATTGGATATGCAATGAAAGACTGATAAATATATGGAATATGATATAGTAGTTGAAAAGTGCAATTGTTGACTATTATGACTAAGATAACATGATTATGTCCATATTGCAATTGAGTTGATATGTGGATTTGGAGTTAGTAAATCTAAATTTGAATGTGGATGTATAATGAATTTTTATTTGTAGAACTTACATTGTTGATATTGTAAGTTTAAGATTATGAGCTAATCTGCTGGTTATAGGGATGATTAATATTGATGATATTTTGGGAATAAATAGTTAACTACATATTTTTGATCAATTACAATTGAGTGCTTTCTGAATTTGAGTCTGGATGGAAGTATATATATAGTGAATTTTACTAAGAGAACTTTTATTATGGATATTACATGTTCAAAACTGATTGTTACTTTGCTAGATGTAGATGGTTGATACTGATGTTGATGAAATAGTTGACTGCATATTATATCATGATGGATCATTTAGGAAGATTATAAAATTTTAAATTCTGAGACAATTACTGTTTAACTTTTTGAGAGCAGTAGACTCTATTAATCTTTAGAACTGATTTTGGCTATAAATGACCAAATATTTTGATGGTAGGAAGTGAAAGATTTTAGCAAGAATGAGAATAAGATAAACTCCACTGATAAAGAATTTTGTGGGGATTTTATCTGTTAATAGATTTCTAAATCAAGATATCTGTTCATTAATTTATCGTGCATACTTATTGTACCTTTCTTCATAGTTCCTAAGGAGATATCTTTCTCTATGATGGATAAATTATCAATCAGCCGTAAGTGACATGAATCTTTTCTAGGAAAAAGGAGGGAGATGATTTTATTTTGACTATTGCTAATTATGGATTATGGTTAAGGGTACATCTATTATCACTTTCAAGTCATAGAGAGATTACTATAATTTTTAATTATGTCTTTCGGATGGTAAGTGCATTTTCAATCTTTATTGACCTTATAAGTCTTGTATCCATCTGAGCTAGATTAGTGAAGTCACTTTGAGATATTTGAAGGGTTTAAATTAGTTGGTCATGTTGTGGCATGAGACATTGCATAATCTATAGATGATTTTGATAATCATTGGTAATAAAATAATCGATTCAAGAATTTGAATCATTTAAATTACATTATTTATTAAGGATATACTGACCTATTCAAGAGAAATTGATTGGTTATGGTGGTATTATTGATAAATATGAAGGAGATCAATTAATCGTACTGATGATTAATGATGGCACTATTATTTAAAGAAATTAAATTAGTTGATTATGATAATTATGAAAGATATCCTAAATGATTGGCATAATGTTCATTGATGTTAGCTTGAAGTATTCAAGAGTGAAACCAAGTATGTTATGATGATTGAAATAGGTGTCGTAATGATTAATGGCACATTCAACTATATATGAGTTGAGAGAGCATTGGAAGGAAACTATCTTATATCTAATTCAAAAGAAATACTTCTTAAGGAATTCAATTTTATTTGGTAGAAAGATCAAATTAATTTTGAAGTTGGGCATATCATTTGGGTACTTGGGAATGAAATAAAAGTTTGCTAGTGAGTGTCTTTAATAGTACAAAATTTGTGGACATTTAAATTCGAGGATAAAATTTTTGCGGGATAAAATGTTAATATTTGTTTTTGGTTTAATGGTAAACGCGTAAATTGAGTCTGAACCCAATTGTCTTACTCTCCTAATTTGATGATGTTTTCATAAGGCTTAGTGAATTAAGCTGAATTTCTGTCCGGCCTTCCACCCTCAAATAGATGGACAACCTGCATGAACCAATTAGATTTTGATGATATACTGTGAGCCTATGTGATGGATTTAGAAAGTGCTTGGTATAGCTTCTTACCCTTAGTGAAATTGCTTATTTATTGATTACCAAGCCAACATTCAAATGGATTCATTTCAATTGTCGATGATATAAGGTGTAAATTCCCTTTTTATTGAGATGAAGGTGAGTGAGAGACAATTTTGAACTGAGCTGATGTAGCAACTATGAAATGTATCGTTAATTAAAGCAGCTTCATGTAGCTCAGAGTTAATAGAAAAGTTATGTTGATGTTAAACAGAAAGATTTGAAATTTCATGTTGAAGATCATTTGGAAGTTTTTCTAATCAACGATGTGAATGAGATTTGTGTTAGAGGTGATTTGCGTCACAATGCATTGGGCTATTTGAGATTTTGATCAAAATATAGGAGGTGGCTTATAGCTTAGCACTACCTTCATTACTCTTTGGGGTGTTTAATATGTTTCATATCTTTATGATTGAGGAGGTGTATTTCAAACCCCCGTTATGTGTTAGAACTTGAACCAATTTAGCTTAAGAAAGAATTAACCTATGAAGGTCATGTTGTGCACATTGTGGACTACAAGGATTAAGTTCTGAGATGGGTAGTATTCCTTATGTCAAAGTTTAGCGAAATAATTATTCTGAGAGGGAGATTATCTGGGAGTCTAAGGAGAAAATGAAAAGAAACATCCTCAATTATTTGTATCTTATTACAGATCAACGATGTATCGATGATGGTGACTTTTAAATGAAATAGCTGATTATGAGATAGAAAATTTGGATTTGTATTCTATTGGATGTATATCAAATTTCGAGGACAAAATTTTTATAAGGGGGGGAGAATGTAACCCTCCGTAAATTATTATGGGGGAATGTAACTCTTAGTATTTATTTTGGGGACACCTGGCATCTTGACTCCCTTCTGACGTTTAGATTCCCATTGCGACGTCTGGTTTCTTGGGTTTTCGCATGTCGGATGGGTTCCCATCTTCTATGATCTGAGGCGTCGCGTGGGAGAATAAAAGGAGTCGAAGGATGACTCCCTCGTTCACCCTGACGCACACCTCTTCCAGGTAATCCTTTGCCCATCCTCTTAATGCCCGAGAGAGAGAGAGACAGCCGGGAAGAGAGAGAGAGAGAGCCCAAGAAGAGAGATAGCCGGGGAGAGAGAGATAGCCAAAAGAGAGAGAGAGAGCCCAAGAGAGAGAGAGAGAGAGAGAGAGAGAGAGAGACAGCCAGGAGAGAAATTGAGAGAAAAGGGAGAGTGAATGAAATCGCAGAGAGTGGAAGGAGGGAGGAGGTTGGCCGCAGTGACGACCGCTCCAGTCCGGCCAACAGTGGCCGGACTGCCCTATTTGCTAGGCAATCTATCAGCACGTGACGCCGCGCGGGAGAAAGAGAGAAAGAGGGAGAATGAATGAAATTGGAGAGATGGATGGAGGGAGGCGGGCTGGCCGTGGCGGC
>UESW01004479.1:1434266-1494397 GCA_900491605.1 Calamus simplicifolius
GACCGAACGACGGCTGGGCCGCCTCCGATTTGGCCGACGGTGGCCCTGGCCGCCGGATCACAGAGCCCTGTTTTCGATTGAAACAGGGGAATCTGGGAAGAAGGGATCGAGTGGCCGGCTGGGCCGGCCTAGTTTGGACCTTCTAGGCCGTACAGTGAGCAGTTTTTGGGCTGATTTTTGGCCCCGTAACGGGCCGGGATTAGCAAAATATTTATATGGCTAGAATCTTGGTAAATTCTAGTTTCATGGGATATTTTTACTTCCCAATTGGGAATGTATAGTGGAAGATATTCGAGCCCAAAGTAGGGCCCGTGATCTAGTTTGGGTAAAAATCTAAGGACATTTTAATATCGTTGCGAATAATTAATTATGTACATTGATCCTGTAGGTGCCCATACATCTGATTAGTTGGTTCATCATTGGAATTTTGCATAGGAGGTAAGTAAGACTATTATGCAATATAATATTTAATTAATAAATTGAGTATATACAGTTTGCATGCATTTTTATAAATTACTGAATTCTCTATGTATGTAGCATGGAACTGTGGATTTCAATGAATTATATGATTAAGATGATTGGTAATATTGTAAGAAATGATTCATTGATGTATATGCCAGAATTGTGATTGCCTGTACGGCATGTTTTGAGGTGATATATGTATTTCCTTGTACTGTGCAAACCACTGTGAGATATTGTGAGATACAGATGCATGATGCATATGCGATAAAATATAAATAGATTTATATGTCGCCGCGGTTCTCCTTTACTATGGCCCCACCATTGTAGATGTATTCTGTTTGATTTTTATGGCCACACACACTGGAGATGTATTCTATTATGATATAGCCCCACATATTGTAGACCTGTTCTGTATGATTTTTATAGCCACATACATCGTAGAGTGTGTTCTGTTATGGTATGGCCCCACACATCGTACAATGTGTTCTGTGGATGTTGATGGCCACACATCTGGAGGATGTGCTCTGATTGAGGTATTGCAGGGCCCGTGGGTCACATAGGAAATCTATAATTACATAAAGTGAGTTTGCCAGATTGCATATTCTGATGATTATCAAATGTTCAATTTATGTTAAGTTGACAAATGCATATGTTGATAGCATGTTAAATATATATGATTGTATAATAGGCTTACTTATTGAGTGTAAACTCATTAAACCTTTATCATGTTTTTCAGAGCCTCAGGGTTGATGATGGAGTTGATGGAGCTTTCAATAATAAAATAAGAACCATTGCATTGGTGTAATCCTATTGTGTTTGTGTGTAGGGCTTGTTGTAGCCCAACTTTATTAGCATGACTTGGATGTAGGGTTTGATAACCAAAACTCATAATTATCATTTGTATTATGGTTGGTTTTTCATAATTATTGTCTCATTTGAATCGTATGTCAAGATTTTAAGACGCCTTGCGTGCCCGGCACGCGGCGGGTTGTCACCCTAGCCCAATATTTGGGTCTGGATCGTGACATGCCTGATGCTCATGGATGGAATTAAATATTCATCGCATCCTTCAAAAGAAAGCCGAGTAGAGTAGCGAGGCCGCTTAGGAATTAAGCCGTTCGGGAAGGCCGCTGAAGATGGCAATCCGTTCGGGATGGCCGTCCGTTCGGGAAGGCCGCTGAGGATGACCGTCTCGATAGGATGTCATCCAAAAATTGCTGTCTTTATTGCCCATGGGGTCACCGGCCCCATCAACCGTAATCTCCGGATCTTTTAGCCCATCAAATCCCAAAGCCCGGCCTGCTGGACCATAGTTGTAGTTCCTGCGATGGTCCAACCATAGTTGGATGTCAAAAGGCATAGAAAATACCCCTTTGGTCTATTTGGGTTGGATTTTAACAAAATTTAGATGAATGATGTTGCTGCAGATTTCATTCTCCGACGTGGAGACGAAGTGGCAGATCACGTTGGGATTTGGAGTGGCGTTCTCCCATCCGTAGGGAGCTACAAAACACCACTTTATTGCAGGGAAGGAGATGGGCGATCCTTATGAAGGATTCTTCAACGCCCAAGCTAGTGGATGACCTTCAGCTTCAGATAATGAGAAAAGATTCTAGAAAGAAAAGAACTTGTCGAAGGGTTCTTCGCAGGGATTGCTCACCTCCTTCCCTGCGACAGGGTGCTATTTTGAAAGTCCTCCATAAATGGAAGAATGTTACCTCAAATCCTGATGTGAGCTGCCATCTCATTCCCAAGTTGGAGAATGAAATTTGCAACAACAAATGAGTTTCAATTTATCTTACCATGAGAGCTGGATGGGTCCTCTTCCTTGTAGGACTTTCCAGGTATAAGGCCATTGCTTGTTGACCGAGTTGCAGTAGTTGCTCTGTGGGCTCACCTCTTCCTTGAAGCAGAGCCCCCAAGCGTAAGGGTCATCCGGTGCCATTGCCCACCCTCCTAATAGATGCCCAAATTAATTAACCACTCATTAATCAAATCATCGTAACCACTTATTTCCATGGATATATATACATGTTGTTTCGTGGGAAATCTGAGCGAGAAATGCAGCAACTTCACGCTTTCGAGTGGTTAAGTCCCCAGTGTTAACAAACTTTGGGAAGCATTTGGTTGCTTGAACAAAAGAGGAGTAGCTATAGAACCCTTTAGCAGGGCAAGCAGTATCATCCTTGTGGAGAAATATAGAGTTGAAGAGTTCCTCGAGATGATCGATGAGATAGGGAAGCAACAAGGAGCGTAGCGAGCTTCGGCATATGATATAAAGGAAGGAATGACTGAAGAGAGGAGGAGGGAGGAGGAGGGGCAAGGATAAGATGAGAGGAGAAGAGATGGAGTTGCTGAAAATAATAGGGGCCATGGCTTTGAATGGATGAATGGCTTCTTCAAGGGAGATGTGTCTATATATAACTCGCTCTGGCACAATATTTTATCAGTTCTCTTTGCATTTTACGTGGGTTGAAGAATGAGTTGGTAGGGACCAGGCGGCGATGGAACCTTGCAAGCTTCAAAAGGAGGTAGTCAAATGTTGACCTTTAGGCTTGGGTTGACATTTCAAAGAGTCTAAATCTAGATCGAGTTGAGTGCTTCCACTGCCCAAAAGGCTCATGGAAAATGGGATTATAGAAGGCGACAAGAATCCTGGCGTAGTGGGGATGGACGTAACTTGAGCGTGGTGTGGACGTGCCTTGATGCGGTTGCTGAGAACAAGCAAGCACCCAGTGGCAATTCGTCTTAATTAACTACACTATCCTTGAATAACGAAAGGATCTGCTATATATTAGAGATAAATATTCCGGAATAATTTATTTATGCAGGTCTTCAAAATATAAGAGCTAGCTGAGGCCTTGTGACACAACGTATCATTTAAAGGAAAAAAATTAATCATATCTAAGATAAGATTTTATACAATGTATATTTACTCTATTTGTAAGCAAATTAACTCTCCATGTGGACAACAAGTCGTATCTCATCTTTGATTACGGAGTGAGTTGAGCTCAAATTGTGTTCAAAGCCATGGTTTTAGATTTAGCATGCCAAAAATAAGAATGAAAGCTACTTAGGTGGAGGGTTTGGAAATTTTGGACCCTCTCGATCATTTAGAAGATGTCATAGTGGTACAACTTTGTACATTGTGCTTGCTGGTAGCATTATCAGCAACAGACAAATGATTTGGTAATAGTTGGTTAGTGGTGATGACCGTTGCTGTGACTAATAAGAGCCACATGTAAATTAACGGCCAAAATTATCTGATGGCGGAGCCAAAGGATGCAGGCGGCTCCAGTTCTCAGACGGCCCCAACTCCTATGTGCCTCAATCCTAGACAGCCCTAGTTCTTAGTTAACCCCAACTCCTAAGTGTCCCCGATCCTAGGCGGCCCTGGTTCCTAGGCAGCCCCATTTCTCAGGCGACCCTAACTCCTAGGTGGCCCAAACTCCTAAGAGGTCCCGATTCCTAGATGGCCCCAGTTTTCAGATGGCCCCAACTCCTAAGTGGCCATGGTCCTAGGTAGCCCCAGTTCTCAGGCGACCCCAACTCCTAAGCGGCCCCAGTCCTAGGTGGCCCCAGTTCTTAGGTGGCCCAACTCTTAAGCAGCCCCATCCTAGGCGGCCCCAGTTTTTGGTAGCTCCAACTCCTATGCGGCCCTAGTTCCTAAGCAGCCCCGTCCTAGGCAGCCCCAGTTCTTAGGAAGCCCTAGTTCTTTGGCGGCCCTAACTCCTAAGCGGCCCTGGTCCTAGGGGCCCCAGTTATTGGCGGCCCTAGCTCCTGAGTGGCCTAGTCCTAGGCAGCCCCAGTTCTTAGATGGCCTCCAGGTCCTAGGCAGGCCCCAACTCCTGACGACCCCTATTCTAAGATGGTCTCATCTCCTCTCACCTCCGAACTCAGCTTCAGCTTCCCAGGCAAGCTTTCGTTTCTAACTAGGCCGAACCCACCAACTGTCTTTGGCTCATAAGTGTCTAATAAGACAAGCTCCACTAGTTTGGCACAGGCCTGAAAGGTCATCGTTCATCATGAAGCTTTAATGATCCATATCAGATGGGCCTAAAAAGTCATCATCCATCATGAAGCTTTAATGACTCTAATCAAATGAGTCCAAAAAGTCATCATCCACCATAAAGTACCAATCATCTAGTTTAGATGGGATAAATCCCACTAATTCTGACATTTCATTCATGGAGTCATGGCTCATCATAAGATTCCAAGCTTTCTACGCAAGTTTCACAGACTCCAAGTATCAATAAAATGAGTAAGAGTGACCCTTGGCCAAGGTATGAACACTAAGACACTTAGAGAATTTTCTCATCTTCATACTCTCTCTCTCGAGCTTCTTCAAGCTCACGGCTCTGATTCTGATCACTAACTTGAGTATCGGAGGGTCCCCACTAGAATATTCGATCCTCGGGACTTCTTGCAGATCTCAATGCAGAGGCAAAGCTGCCTCACCAAATTCATGGAGTATCCATTGACACTTAAGGACATCAGCTTGAGGTGATCAGGCATCATAGATTGGTGCGCCAGGAAGGGGAGGGCGGCATGGTCATACTAAAGGAAGGATAGCTTTGTGTTACAAGCTCGTCCTCTCTTGAACAACAATGATGGTGACACACACTCAGGAAGCTTCTACCAGTTACACTAGGGGGCAACCCCCTTGTGCTGAGCAACCAGAGGCCAACCTTCCTTCTTTTTTCTTGCCATTGGTCTTAGCCACTCCATAAGAACAACTGGCCACCCTCACTCAGCAAGTCCAAGCTATTGTTTGGGTAGTTCGTAAGTTGTAAGAGCAAAGACTGGCAGTCGTTCAGCAGCAACTTGGGACCCCCACACTGCCGGCGACCACCGTCTTAGCCAATCAACAATTTACATACATAAGACCCCCTCAGAAAGAGCATTACCATCGTAATGCTCCATTCAAGCACCATCACCATGAAACCTGCAAAAGGTTTTCGATCTTCTGTCCGCCGCTTGAGTAGCCCATCCTTCAAACGGTGATAGGGGAAGGGGCCCAGGCGAACGCGCCGCCACTAGTACCACCACTCTCCCTGCTCATCTTTTGAATCAACGAGCAAGGACATCAACTGCCAGATGGAGAAGCACTTGGAAGAACAAAACCAGTGATTAGGGAAGCTCGGCTAGAGGCTCAATAACTAACCAGGGGTGGACTATGACATTCGTTACCCTTCACTCACCGTATTATGGAGGAGCCTGTCTCTTTCAGGTTTCATCTTCCCTAGTTGGATCCTTATGATGGCACCATGGGTCCACTGGACCACCTAAAGAGTTATAAAGTTCTCTTGCAAGTTCATGGGGCGACTGATGCCCTCCTATATATTGCTTTCCCCGCTACCCTTCAGAAGGCTACACGTGCCTGGTATTCTTGTCTACTCCCATGCAGCATCAACTCTTTTCGATAGTTGGAGAAAACTTCTTAGCACATTTTGATGCATGTTGAAAGATTCTTCAGGTGGCGAATAGCCTGTTCTTTGTTCAGCAGAAGGAAGGAGAACTATTGAAGAATTCTATGGCTCGGTTTAAGATGACGGCACTCGAGGTTTATCACCTTGACGATGCTATGACCACTTTAGCCCTGAAGCAGAAACTTCGTCCCTCCTGCTTCACCTATTTCTTAGACAAAAGGCCTCCTAGTTTCTATGTTGAGCTCCTAAGTCATGTACAGAAGTACATTCATGCCGATGAAGCTAATTTCACTCAAAGGGATACTGAAGGAAGGTCTACTAACAGATCGGTCCTTATGGAGCCAAGCAGACCTCCCCCCCTAGAAGCCCAAGCTCTTGCGCCAGCCAAACAGTCAGCACTGAAGCTTCAACCCCAGAGAAGGCAACTTCACACCTCTCCTCACCCCCAGATCTCACATCCTCATGGAGATCGAGAGCGAGCCTTACTTCCGATGCTTTCCTCCACTGAAGAAGGATGCCGCTTGTGACTGGAGTCGTTATTGCTATTTCCATAGAGACTATGGCTATGATACTGAAGACTACTATAATCTAAAGCATGCCATTGAAGAGCTCATCTAGAGGGGCTACTTGGGAAGTTTATCCAGAAGGGAAACCCCAGGTTGTCCTAGCTCTAATGGGGCCTCTGCTTGTCCAGGCTAATGTTGATAACACTCCGACGGAAAGGATGATGGGCATTCTTTTTTGGGGAATGGCTTCCTCTAAAAGACCGAGAGGAGAGGAGGGAATAGAAAATCTAATCCCCTTTTCTGAAGGAAAATTAGTAGGGGAAAACAATCTGAGTGATGATAGCATTGTTGTCTTTATGACGATCGCTAAGTATCCTGTAAAAATAATTTTTGTAGATAGTGGAAGCATCACTGACATCCTCACTTATGATGCTTTTGTTCGTATGAATTTATCTATCAGCTCTCTTCAGTCGATGACAATGCCTCTGGTCGGTTTCACAGGAGATTCAGTGAGGGTTAAGGGTGAAATCACCCTATCGATCACGATAGGATTACCGCCGTATCAAAGCACGGTCCTAATGAGATTTTTAGTCACCTGAGTATCTCTGGCTTACAATGCCATACTCGGTCGGCCTGGCTTGAACCTCTTGGACGTAGTGATATCCACTAGATGCCTACTCATGAGGAATCGATGAGATGCATAGGGAGCAAAATCCAGTGCAACTATGCTATCATATAGCTCCTAGCCCTCAGGAGATGACGATTCCATTGACCTCAGTGCTGCTCGACCCTAGAAAATCTGAATGAAGGGGAGAGCCAGCCGAGTGCTTGCTAACCTATCCACCGGGGGATGATCCTATGAAGACAATGCAGATTGGCGAGCTTCCCTCCTTAGATATGAAGAATCAACTCCTTACTTCATGCAGGTGAACGCAAACGTCTTCGCTTGGTCAGCATCGGATATGCCCAGCATTCCTTCGGAGGTAATTACTCATAAGCTTAATATTGACCCAAAGTATCGACCTATCCATCAAAAGAAGAGAAGTTTCACTCCCAAACGATAGAGGGCCATTAATGAGGAGGTCAGTAAGCTTCTTACTACTGGCCACATTCGGAAAGCATAATACCCGAACTGACTGGCCAATATGGTGATTTTTTGAAAGGTGAGCGAATGCTAGAGAATCTGCATCGACTTCACTGATCTTAATAAAGCATGTCCTAAGGACATCTTTTTGCTATCACGAATTGACGAATTGGTGGACTCCATATTTGGCCATGAGCTCCTCAACTTTATGGATGCTTTCTTCGGATATATTCAAATAAAGATGCATCCGATGAATGAAGAAAATATCTTTTTCATCATCAAGAAAGGCATCTACTATTACAAGGTAATGCCCTTTGGGTTGAAAAATGCAGGGGCCACTTACTATAGATTGATGAATAAGGTCTTTAAAGACTATATTGGGTGCAACATGGAGGTGTATGTGAATAATATGCTAACCAAGAGCACCTGCATCACTAATGATGCTGTTGACTTAGAAGAAACATTCAATAACCTCTAGCGCCATCAAATGAAGCTCAACCCTCGCAAGTGTGCATTTGGGTCACTGTCAAAAATTTTTTGAGCTTTTTGGTGACCCAACGGGGGATTGAGGCAAACCCAAAGAAGATACAAGCTATTCTTGACATGAGGTAGTTAGTTAATAAAAAGAAGGTGCAGCGGTTCATCGAAAGAGTGGCCGCTCTAAGCCGATTCCTGTCAAGATTAGCTGAAAGGTGCCTACCCTTATTTAAAACTCTACACAAGGTGAACAGCTTCGAGTGAACAAAAAGCTGCTAGAAAGTCTTCGAGGAGCTTAAGGAGTTTTTGTCCATGCCACCATTATTATCGAAGCCAAAAGAGGGAGAAGGCTCTTTCTTTATCTTGCTGCCTCACCGAAGATAGTCAACTCCATTCTAGTATGCCTCGACCTCGATAAAGCACATAAACCTATCTACTATACTAGCAAAAAGTATTCCATGATGCGGAGGTCAGGTACTCCAGAATTAGAAAGATTATTTTTGTCCTAATCATTTTTGCTCAGCATCTCAGGCCATACTTTCAAGCCCATCCGATCATGGTACTCACATACCAGCCCCTTAAAGCCATCCTGGCTCATTCTGATACTTCTGGTCGATTGGCTAAATAGGCAATCAAAGTGAAAGAATCTAATTTTCATTTCAAACCCAATCTGCCCTGAAGTCCTAGGTGCTGGCGAATTTTCTAGTGGAATGCACCTAAACTAAGGAGCAACCTAAAGATTTTCCAATGGCATATTCGGATGCTAGTGAGGGAGCAGCGGAAACATGGATCCTCCATGTTGATGGCATCTTAAATTCTTAAGGAAGTGGAGCTGGTCTTATTCTTGCAAATTCGAAGGGCGTAGTGCTGGAATACGCTCTTCGATTTCTCTTCAAAGCTATAAATAACCAAGCCAAGTATGAGGCCTTTTGGCCAGAATTAAGCTAGTGTAGGAGTTCAATGTAAAGCACCTCAGGGCCTTCACCAACTTCTAGCTCATCTCTGGATAAATTACTGGAGAGTATGAGGCTCAAGACCCCATTATGTTTTGATATCTGAATAAAGTCAAGTCATTGACCTCCTCATTGGCTTATTTTACTATTAGCTATATTTTTAGGGGTGAAAATGCCAGAGCCGATACCTTGTCATGGCTAGCCACTTTGATGGACAATACCTTGGGAAGAACATATGTTGAGTACCTAGAAACTCCAAGTGTTGATGCAGCAGAAGAAGTTCTACTTGTCACATAGGAGTCAACATGGATGGATGCCTACATACACTACCTCACTGACGGTACTCTTTCCACTGATCACGTAGAGGCCAGGCTGCTCAAGTGAAGGGCTTTCAATTTTGTACTATTGAATGGGCAATTATATAAGAAGTCCTCTTATTTCTTTCTCAAATGTGTTGGTCCCGCAGAAGCCAATTACATCCTCAGAGAGATCCATGAAGTGCTGGCGTATAAGGCTCTTCGCCAGAGATATTATTGGCTCATTATGTGAAAGGATGTTGCTGAACTAGTCTAGAAGTGTGACAGCTGTTAGCGATATTCTAATGTCTAGTGATAGCCAACCTCTTAGCTGAGCCTACTCTTCGCTCCGTGGCCTTTTGCTCAATGGGGAATGGATATCTTTGGATCGTTCCCTCCAGCTTCAGGTCAACAAAGGTTCTTACTTGTCATCGTCGATTACTTCACCAAATAGGTTGAGGTTGAGGCGTTAGCCAAAATCACCGAGAGCAAGGTGAGGACATTCTTTTGAAAGTATATTATCTATCGTTTTGGGGTATCTTACACTATCATCACCGACAATAGTCGCCAATTCGATAATACTGCATTCAAGATTTTTTGCATCGAGCTGGGCATCTGCCACCAGTTCACTTCTATCGGACATCCATAATCCAATGGAAAAGCAAAAGTTATGAATCAAACCATCCTTCAGGGACTCAGAACCTGACTGGATGAGTTTAAAGGTAAATGGGTGGAGGAACTCTCAATTATGCAATGGGCATATCATATGACTCCAAGGATCCTCACAGGAGAAACTCCTTTCAGTCTCGTCTTCGGATCTGAAGCGATCATCCCAATGGAGATCGGCCTTCCAAGCCCCTAGTGGAATCATACAATGAAGAAGATAATCCTCATCAACTAAGGGTCAGCCTCGACTTCATCGATGAGATGCGGGACCAGGCGCGACTCAAGATGGTTATTTTTTGCTAGCAAGCAGTAAAATATTACAGCGCCCAGGTCCACCTCAAGACATTTTGCCCTGAAGATCTAATCCTTAGAAAGGCCGAAGTATCTAAGCCAACTTGTTGTCCCAGATAGCAACCCAAGAGGGGGGGGGGGGTGAATTGAGTCTTTTTTAAACAATTTAAATTCTTTTGAAGTAAAACCCCAAATTAAAATAAATCATAGATATGCAACAATTAAAATAGAATATGCAATGAAGAGATGAAGAGGAAGAGATAAAGAGTCAAGCACTACAAACACAGAGATTTTATAGTGGTTCGGTGTATCTATACCTACGTCCACTCCCAAGTACCTCTTGGGTCCACACTATAATCAACCTTGATTACAGCAAAGTTGTTTCATAAGATCACAACTCAAACTTGTTGTTTTCTCGGGCATGCAACGAACCCAGCTGGTTTTCAAGGTTCACCAGCACAAAACCTTACACACAAGCAACTGCTTGCACAAGGAAATCTGCCTCAATTGATTCAATCACCTGATTGACTCAGTTCACAAGAAAAATAAGAATGTTTGATACAACAACTGCTCCTTAAATGAGCAAATAAGACAAGTTAACTATTCAAACAAAGAGATAGAAATGAAAGCCTGATTTGTAGATCTTTGTGGCTTGATTCTTCTCCTCTTTCTTACTTTTGAGTGGATCTTCCTTGAGTATTCTCTTGAAGCTCGGAAGAATAGATGAAGAACAGGAACTAGGGCTTGCTTGTTTGCTTCTTCAAACTTAGAAAACTCTTCAAGATGAAAGTGTGAAGACTAGGGATTTCTCTCTTTTCTCTTAGGGAATCAATATGATCTTTCCTTTTGATTTTTTTCATTTGATTTTCTCTCAGATTTTTCTCTTCTTTTCTTCTCTATTTTTTTTCTCTCTTGTTTTCAAACGGTCACATCCCTCATGCTCTTATAGATCCTTCCAAAACTAAGAATAGATGAAAACTATCCATTAGAATCAAAATGGAAGAAAAGTTAGGGACAAATAAGGTAATAGCCGTTGAGATTTAAAGTAAAAAGAAGGTTTAGAGACGTTCTGACACATCTGAAAGTCGTTTCTGACAATCTGGAGTCGACTCTGACTTTCCTGGGGTTGATTCTAACTTAAAATCCCCAAAACAGCCCAATTTGGAGTCTGCTCTAACTTTTCTGGGGTCGACACATTTTTCTTCTGGAGTTGACTCTAACTTCTCAGGTGTCGACTCTAATTTGAGACCCGAAAAACCATCTCTCTATTTTCCTGTTGGAGTCGACTCTATAGGTTCCAGGTGTCGACTCTAATCCGTGCCATTATTTGGAGTCGACTCTGTGATTCTAGATGTTGACTCTAATGTCTGCAATCTTACCTTGACATTAGAATTAAGCTCTGAACTTGATTTCTCTTAAGATTTGGATCATTTAAACAAGTTATAAACTGAAACACTTAATCAAAATCATTAGTAACTTTATGAGTTATACTCAAATGGTTTTGTTTATCATCAAAATTAATAATTGGGTCAACAATCTATCCCTTTTTGATGGAATAAAACTTTGAGTATATGCATTTGAATTCATAAGCATTGTAAACTTTATTAAGACTTTAAATTTAAGAAATAAGCCATAGTTTCAAAATAGGCAAAATTGATCAATAATGATCAACATGAATTGTATTAAATAAAAATTATGCTCCCCCTGCATAATATAACTCCCCCTTTCTTTATGCATATTTCTTTTAGATTGAATGTATTTAAATTCTCATTCTCTCTCTCTCCCTTATGCATGATACCATTTTTTCTTCTCTTATGCATATACAATTCTTCTTTTCTCCCCCTTTTTTGTTATCAACAAAAAGGTGAAAAACAATGGTATAAAGAATTCTAAAGTGATATTCAGATTCAGAAAAATTGAAGAATAGATATAAAAGAGTAAATATCCTAAGGCTTTCATTCATTGCAACCATCATTGTATCAAACATTCAAACAGTATTTCATTACATCAAAACATTACATCATATACCAAGATATAAAAGAGTAAATATCCTAAGTACAAGCTATCAACATAAAAGCTAAATTTTGATTTGACAGAAACTTAAAGGGTAATTGGGATTTGACTTGAGTTGGCTTGGGTAGGCATCAATATAGGAAGTAGAAGGTCAATCAAGTATGTTTGTAGACAATTCTCTTCAGATGACCTATTAATTCCATAATCTCATCTTTCTGTGATCCTCAATCTGAGTAACAGCAAAATCTATATCCCTTCTTAGTTGTCCAGTGGCATCAAGGTAAGCTCTAGATCCATCTGTGATCCCTTCCAGCCTTTCAAAAATCTTGTGAAGCTCAGGATAGGGTATCCATAGATCTGTCCAATGAAGATGCAATCATATCAAGCTTAGCAGAGAGCTGCCTCATCTCATCTTCATCTCTGAATCATGCTCAGTCAATAAGGCCCTGAGCTGATCAAGCTACCTCTCTGAAAAGCCTGCTGACTCAGCAACAAACCTGATGCCACCTGAGGGGGTGAAGAAGTGCTCGGTCCAGCAACAGATGGTCCCACAACTGATGGTCCAGTATTAGATCCAGAGACATCCTCATCTCTGGCCTCCTCAACTCTGACTTCTTGTCCTCTCCTTTGCCACTGGCCATTAACTTTCCTGAAGCCCATTCTATGAATAGTGGAGATGTTGTAGTAGTAGTATATCTAAGATTTCTTTGCGGTTCTTTCTCCATTATCTTTACACCTTGGCTTTTGAACACCAGTGTGAGAACCATACCATATGGCAGTGTAGATCTTTTCTTTGTAGCTGCCTCTGCCATATAACCAATTATCATCCCGGCCAAATTTACTGTTGACCATTAATGATACAGTCCATCAAAAGAATGTCTCGCTCCGAGACATACTCAAATCTTCCAATCTTAGGAAACAAGATTCTACCACAAATATTATGAAGTAATCTGAGTTTCAAGTTGAGTTGATTTGCCATTACCTCTTCAAACTCAGAAACTTCCTCCCAAGCATCCTTGATAGGGCTCCACTCTGTCATCATGCTGACAGGCAGTCAAACCAACAGTGGGCATCTCTAAAGATTTCCTATGACTCTGTAGTGATCACCACTTTGGTTCCATGTACAAAACTTACAAGACCTCCTTCCCCTCTACATAGATCACTTTAGAACTCCTTCACAAGGGCAGGGTAGGTTGGAACATCCAGTGAGCAATCTTCTCCCAACCCATTTATCTTATTTGCCTCCCTATAGAAAAACCTTTGACTCAAATAGATTAAAATCTACCTTCCTTCCTATAGTGATAACCTTTCCGGCCAACAAGTCAACATGGGTGGATGATGGAGAAGCCTCTGGAGTAGAAGAAGGCCGCACCAAGCATGGATCCTCGAAGTTCTTCAAACGGAGCATCTCCCGATGGGAACGGCCGCACCAAGCATGGATCCTCGCCTCTTGGGAGCCATTGGAGGTCAATGGAGGTTGGAATCAAGGTTTTGAAGAGTTTGAAAAGTTTGGAATGCTTTGGAGAAGATTTGAAAGGGATTGAAAAGGATGAGTCGTTAGAAGTGTCGACTCTGCCCTAATAAAGTGATGATTTTTCACTTAGAGTCGACTCCCGCAAAGTGAGGTATTGGCTCCGAACAAAAAATCAATCAGCGCTTGAATTAGAGTCGGCTCTACAGAAGCGGAGTCGGCTCTAATGAGTAGACAGAAAGCTCTAAAGATAAGGTGTCGACTCCAAGACTGAAGGTGTCGACTCCACAATAGTTTCAGTGAAAAAAATGAATTTCAAGGATCTGAAACTAATCAAATTGATCATCAAAATCTAGATAAATTATCCTTAATAATTGGGGAATCAATGAATCAAACTTCTAGATAAATTCCTATAAAGTGTAAAAGATTTTCAAGAAATTTACCAAATTTAGATAGTTATCCTTGAGAGTTTCAAAAATCATTCTAAAGGATCACAAACTCCTAATTCTCCTCTAAGATAACAAAATCTCCTCACTCAAAGGTTTGGTAAAAATATCAGCCAATTGATCATTAGTGTTCACATAATCAAGACAAATATCATTATTAGCGACGTGTTCTCTAATAAAGTGATGTCTAATTTTTATGTGTTTAGTTCTAGAATGTTGAATTGGATTCTTAGTTAGATTGATTGCACTAGTATTATCACATCTAATAGGAATTTTATCAAGTATGATGCCATAATTTCAAGTTATCGCTTAATCCAAAGGATTTGAGCACAGCAGCTTCCAGCAACATACTCTGCCTCAGCAGTGGATAATGCAACCAAATTTTGCTTCTTGCTAAACCAAGAGATTAAGTTACCTCCTAAAAATTGGCATGCACCACTTGTACTTTTTCTATCTAATTTACATCCAGCATAATCAGAATCAGAAAAAGCAATCAAATTAAGTGTTGAGTCTCTAGAATACCATAATCCTACATTTTTAGTTCCATTTAAATATCTAAAGATTCTTTTAACAGCAATAAAATGTGATTCTTTAGGTTCAGATTGATATCTTGCACATAAACAAACAGCAAACATGATATCAGGTCTACTTGCAGTTAAGTAAAGTAGAGATCCGATCATACCTCGATAATGTTTTTGATCTATTTTCTTACCATCTTCATCTTTGTCCAGCTTGCATGAAGGACTCATTGGCGTGCCAAGAGGTTTAGCAGATTCCATACCAAACTTCTTAAGTATTTCCTTCATGTACTTTGCTTGGTTAATGAAAATTCCAGCTTTCTCTTGTCTAATTTAAGTCCAAGGAAGAAGTTAAGTTCTCCCATCATGCATCTCGAATTCTCCCTGCATTAACTTAGCAAATTCTTGGCAAAGAAGATTGTTAGTAGCACCGAAGACAATATCATCAACAAATCTGTACAACCAATAAATCCATTTCTTTTTTTTAAAAAAAGGTTTTGTCAACATTTCCTCTTGTAAATCCATTTTCAATCAAAAATTTACTTAATCTATCATACCAAGCTCTAGGTGCTTGTTTTAAACCATAAAGTGCTTTGTGTAATTTAAAAACATGGTTTGAAAATTCATGATCTTCAAAACCAGGAGGTTGTTCAACATAAACTTCCTCATTTATAAAACCATTTAAAAATGCACTTTTAACATCCATTTGAAATAAGTTGAAATTCATATGACATGCAAATGCAAGCAATAGTCTAATGGCTTCTAATCTAGCTACAGGAGCAAAAGTTTCATCAAAATCTATTCCTTCTTCCTGATTATATCCTTTTGCAACTAGCCTAGCTTTATTCCTAATGACTATGCCATTTTCATCTAATTTATTTCTAAAAACCCATTTAGATCCTATTATAGGGTGGTCTCTAGGTCTGTCTACTAGGGTCCATACCTTATTCCTAGTGAATTGGTTTAACTCTTCTTGCATAGCTAACATCCAATTGCTATCTTTTTTAGCTTCTTCTATGGTTTCAGGTTCTATTTGAGATACAAATGCAAGATGATTATTGATATTTCTCATGGATGATCTAGTTCTTACACCTTGAGATGGATCACCTATGATCAAATCCCTTGGATGATCATGAGCATATCTCCAATCTCTAGGCAGATCTATATCATTATGAGCAGTATCAATAACATCAGCCAAAGGTAAATCCTCTTCTTTTGCTTCTTGTTCATGATCTGAAGATACATCTAATTTTTCAATTCCTCTTTCAAGTAAACTTGTATCTTCCTCATCATCAATCTTTCCTGAACTTGATGCTAAAGACTCATCAAAGACTACATGAATGGATTCTTCTACAACTAGACTCTTCTTATTGAATACTCTATAGGCTTTACTAGAGGTTGAATATCCTAAGAAAATGCCTTCATCAGATTTAGCGTCAAACTTTCCAAGATTATCTTTACCATTGTTATGGATGAAGCATCTACAACCAAATGCATGAAAGTAGCCTAAATTGGGTTTCCTATCATGCCATAGTTCATAGGGTGTTTTCTTAAGGATAGGTCTAATTAGGGCTCTATTTAGGATGTAACATGCTGTGTTAATAGCTTCCGCCCAAAAGTATTTAGGGAGTTTGCTTTCACATAGCATGGTACGGGCCATGTCTTCTAGAGTCCTATTTTTCTCTCTACAACTCCATTTTGCTGAGGTGTTCTAGGTGCAGAAAAATTATGATGTATGCCTTTTTCAAAAAAGAATTTTTCAAATAAGTGATTTTCAAATTCAGTTCCATGATCACTTCTTAGAGACACTATGGTAGTGTTTTTCTCATTTGTGACTTTCTTAAAAAATTTCAGGAATATTGAGAAAGTCTCATCTTATGAGCCAAAAATATTACCCAAGTGAATCTAGAGTAATCATCTACTATTACAAGACCATACTTCTTTCCTCCCTAGAGTAGTGGTTGAAACAACATTCTTAGATTTGAAAGAACTTCTTGTTTGTTTACCAAATTGACATGCATCACAGATTCGATTATTTTCAAAATCTAAGCTAGGAATACCTTTAACTAAATCCATTTTCAGCAATTTTGAAATTAAGTGTGTGCTAGCATGACCTAATCTACGATGCCATAGCCATCCAATCTCATTCATCTTAGCATTATCAGCAACTAAGCAATGATTACTTGAGGATAGGTTATTCAAATCAATTAAGTATACATTGCCATAACGTTTTCCAACAAGAATAATGCTACTATCAATGGGATTAGTGACAGTGCAAATAGAAGCTTCAAAAGAAACTTTGAAACCTTTATCACACAGCTGGCTAATACTAATCAAGTTATGCTTTAATCCATTAACATATAATACATTATCAACATAGTAGATGGAGTAATTTGAATCTTACCAATGCCCATGATATGGCCTTGACCATTATCACAAAAGTAACTACTCCACCTCTTTTCGTCTCAAGGGTGATGAATTGATCTTTGTCACCCGTCATGTGTCTTGAGCAACCACTATCAAGATACCATTTTCTTTTCAATCCGATGGCTGCAAGACACTCCTGCAAAATATTCATCTCTTAATTTTAGGTACCCAAGCTTTCTTGGGTCCTTCATGGTTAGAAGCAATGAATACTGTTCCTTTAGGAACCCAAATCATCTTTCTTTTATCATGTGAGTTTTACACATATAAGATTTATGTCCTTTGTTTCCACATTTAAAACAAGTAATATTTGATGATTTTTCAGCATGTACAAAAATATTTTTAAAGATTTTTGCTTTTTAAGTGGATTATATCCTAATCCGCTTTATCAAAAAGCCTTTTGATTATCCAAAATCATATTTAGTTTGATAGAGCTTAAAGTAAATTTGTCAACAATGGGTTTAAGCCTATCAACTTCATTTTTCAAATTTTCATTTTCTTTCTTTAGAAATTCATTTTCTACAATATGCTTTTCATTTTCTAAAGATAGATTTTGCATTTGATTCTTCAAATCTTTATTTTTGAGCTCAGATTTGCATAATCATCAATTAATTCATAAAAAGCACTATGCAATTCTTCAAATGTAAAATCATCTAGAAAACTCGGACTCACCTCATCATTGTCCGCCATGAAGCAAAGATTGGCTATTTCTTTCTTTTCATCTTCTTCGGAACTTGAGCTTTCCGAATCACTCCAGTAGCCATCATTGCCTTCTTTTTGAATCTCCCCCTTTTTGAGTTGTGGACATTCAGATTTGAAATGTCCCGGTTTTTGCATTCAAAACAGATTATTTCCTTTTCTTTTCCTTTGTCCTCATCTTTTCTAACAAAGGGCTTTTTCTTTTCAAATTTCTTCTTCTTCATGAATCTCTTGAATTTCCTTGTGATGAGTGCCATGTCCTCATCATCACTGTCATCTTCAGATTCATCAGATTCTTCCTTACATTCTGAAATTTTGAGAGCCATAGTCCTTTTCTTCTTTGACTCATCCTCATTAACATGTTGCTTGACTTGAAGCTCATGAGTCATCAAGGATCCCAAAAGTTCTTCTAGGGGTAGAGTGCTCAGATCTTTTGCCTCTTGTATTGCAGTGACTTTAGCTTCCCATGTCCTAGGCAAAGAACGCAACACCTTTCTCACAAGATCAGAGTTATCATAAGATTTACCAAGACTTTTTAAACCATTAACAATGTCAGTAAATCTGTAACATATCAGAAATAGATTCACATGCATCCATTTTGAACAATTCATATTTATAAACAGCATGTTAATCTTGGATTCCTTTACCTGATTGGTTCCCTTATGGGTAACCTCTAATTTATCCCAAATTTCTTTAGCAGACATGCAAACAGATATACGATTAAATTCATTTGCATCTAAAGAATAGTACAAAACATTCATAGCCTTGGCATTAGTTGTGCCAACTTCTTATCATGTTCATCCCATTCCGTTTCCGGTTTAGAAATTTCATGCCATTAAGTCTTGTAGTGGGTGTGTGAGGTCCATTGACTATAATACTCCATAGATCATAGTCAATGCTTGAATGAAGATTTTCATTCTAGCTTTCCAATAAGAATAATTAGAACCATTAAATAAAGGAGGACGATTCGTAGATTGTCCTTCAAAAAGGTTGAGCCAACTTGAGTTGCCATTTGGATCTTTAACTCTTGATTGTTAGATCAAGAAAAAATGAGCACTAGCTCTAATACCAATTGTTGTCCCAGATAGCAACCCAAGAGGGGGGGGGGTGAATTGGGTCTTTTAAAAAATTTAAATCTTTTGAAGTAAAACCCCAACTTAAAATAAATCACAGATATGCAACAATTAAAACAGAATATGCAATGAAGATGAAGAGAAAGAGATAAAGAGTCAAGCACTACAAACACAGAGATTTTATAGTGGTTCGGTGTACCTACACTACGTCCACTCCCAAGTACCTCTTGGGTCCACACTATAATCAACCTTGATTACAGCAGAGTTGTTTCACAAGATCACAACTCAAACTTGTTATTTTCTCGGGAGCACAACGAACCCAGCTGGTTTTCAAGGTTCACCAGCATAAAACCTTACATACAAGCAACTGCTTGCACAAGGCAATCTGCCTCAACTGATTCAATCACTGATTGACTCAGTTCACAAGAAAAATAAGAATGTTTGATACAACAACTGCTCCTTAAATGAGCAAATAAGATAAGTTAACTATTCAAACAAAGAGATAGAAATGAAAGCCTAATTTGTAGATCTTTGTGGCTTGATTCTTCTCCTTTTTCTTGCTTTTGAATGGATCTTCCTTGAGTATTCTCTTGAAGCTCGGAAGAACAGATGAATAACAGGAACTAGGGCTTGCTTGTTTGCTTCTTCAAACTTAGAAATCTCTTCAAATGAAAGTGTGAAGACTAGGGATTTCTCTCTTTTCTCTTAGGGAATCAATACGATCTTTCCTTTTGATTTTTTTCTTCTGATTTTCTCTCGGGTTTTTCTCTTCTTTCTTCTCTATTTTTCTTTTTCTTTCTTATTTTCAAACGGTCACATCCCTCATGCTCTTATAGATCCTTTCAAAACTAAGAATAGATGAAAACTATCCGTTAGAATCAAAATGGAAGAAAAGTTAGGATAAATAAGGTAATAGCCGTTGAGATTTAAAGTAAAAAGAAGGTTTAGAGACGTTCTAACACATCTAAAAGTTATTTCTGACAATCTGGAGTCGACTCTGACTTTCTGGGGTTGATTCTAACTTAAATCCCTAAAACAGCCCGATTTGGAGTCTGCTCTAACTTTTCTGGGGTCGACACATTTTTCTTCTGGAGTTGACTCTAACTTCTCAGGTGTCGACTCTAATTTGAGACCCAAAAAACCATCTCTCTATTTCCTGTTGGAGTCGACTCTATAGGTTCCAGGTGTCGACTCTAATCCGTGCCATTTTTTGGAGTCGACTCTGTGATTCTAGGTGTTGACTCTAATGTCTGCAATCTTACTTAGACATTAGAATTAAGCTCTGAACTTGATTTCTCTCAAGATTTGGATCATTTAAACAAGTTATAAACTGAAACACTTAATCAAAATCATTAGTAACTTTATGAGTTATACTCAAATGGTTTTGGTTATCATCAAAATTAATAATTGGGTCAACACAACCAAAGGGGGCAAGCTATCTCCAAATTAGGAGGGGCTATATCGGGTCACCGAAGCATTTCATCAAGGAGCATATCAAATCTAGGAGCTCAACGGGTGGCCAATCCCATGCACCTGGAATGTGGATAACCTTCACCGGCATTATCAATAGTGAGTGTATTCAGCCAATGAATACATGAAGAGTCTTAAATTCTATCATTATATTTGGCTTAAAAAATTTCATGTGCGGCCCTGAGTCAACTCTCGGACTGACAAAAAACCTCCAAGGCAGTTCAAGACCTATGACTCTGGCATCCCCGAGTCAAACTCCTAGATTGGCCAAAAAACCCTCGTGGTAGTTTCAAAAGGCTCTCGGCAGCCCCGTGATCATAAGGACACCCCCGGGCCAGCCAAAAAACCCTCGAGATGGTTCAAGACCTATGACTCCAGTGGCCCCAAGTAAACTCCCAGACCGGCTGAGAAACCCTTGTGGCAGTTTCAAAAGGCTCTCAAAAGCCCTGCAATCATAAGGACACCCCTAGGCCAGTCGAGAAACCCTGAGGTGGTTCAAGACCTATGACTCTGGCGGCCATGAGTCAACTCTTGGGCTGGCCGAGAAACCCCCATGGCAGTTTCAAAAGGCTTTTGATGGCCCTGTGATCATAAGGACACCCCTGGACCGACCGATAAACCTCTGAGGCGGTTCAAGACCTATGACTCTGATGGCCCTGAGTCAAACTCCTGGATTGGCTGAGAAACCCGCGTGGCAGTTTCAAAAGGCTCTCGGTGGCCTTGCAATTATAAGGATACCCCCGGATTGATCGAGAAACTCTCGAAGCAGTTTAAGACCTATGACTCCGACGGCCCCGAGTTAACTCTCGGGCTGACCGAGAAATCCTAAAGGTAGTTTCAAAAGACCTTTGAAGGACCTGCGATCGGTATTAGCATACGAGTACTTCAGCAAATGCCCAAGAGGCAGGGGCAGGCCTAAGTGTCCCTATAAAATCGGCGACTCTTAAGGTATGCCAAAGAGATCGAAGGCATACCTAGTCAAGTCTAAAAGCTAAAGCCAAGACATGATCACTAAGAGACTAAAGCACTACGAAAAGCTATGTCCATTATCCTTGAACAAAATATGTGTTTCATTAATCCAATTTTAGTATAATACAAAAAGACTGACTCTAGTCGGATTACAAAAATGTCATGAAGGAAAAGAAAATGGGTTCTAAGGCTCGGTGGGTCCCGGCACATCTTCAGAGTCGCCACTCTCTGGATCCTCCTCTTTATCCCAAAGCTGAATGTGGTTGAGGCCGCTTATTTTGAAGATCGGAGAAACCTTCTCCTTGCACTTCTCGAAGCCATGGAAAAAGGCATCGATGGCCGCCTCACTCAACTTCATGGCAAAATCGATGGAGACCTTGTAGTGCTCAACGGCCTTCCAAGCTTGGGCTTCAGAGGCTGCCACCTTCTCCGCAGCTTGGGCTTCTGTGGTGGCTAACTTCTCCATCACCTCTCGAGCTTGAGCCTCAGCGGCGGTCATCCTTTCCCAGGCAACTCGGGCATCCACCTTCGTAAGAGCCAGCTTCTCTGCAACGGCCTAGGACTCGGACTCAGCCTTGTCAGCCCTCTTCTCAGTATGGCCTAACTTGAGGAGAACATCCTCCAACATCTCCTCGGTCAGCCTAAGCCTCTTCATGGCCTCCATTAATTTGGCTTCGATGACTCTGGCCTTCTTCTCAGCCTCCTTGACCCGAGCATTTGAGAAGCAGCTTTTTTCCTAAGCGAACCGAAGCTCACTGGCCACCTTTGCCTCTCGGGTCCAGACCTCGGCCAACTACTTGGTCAATTTGTTGGCCCAGTTCTTGGTGGCGATTAACTCCTTCCAAGCATGCTCACAGTTGTTGGTGGCTCCAATGCAGGCATCCTGAAGGACAAAAAGATCATTGGACATCTGCATGAACCGATTGGTTAAAACTTAGGATAAATATAGCATGAAGGAAAATGAAACCAACGAGCTTACCTGAAGGGCGACGGTGAAGAGAGTGTTGAGGGCGTCCGTGATCGGTTGGTGGCAGAGCTTGGCCTGAAAGTTTGCGAGAGTGGAGCGGCTCAACATGCACTTCGCCAGCCAACCTTGGTGCATCGACATGACCCGAGATGGTCGGCTTCTTGGGGCGCTAGGGGAAGGCATCAGTTGGGCGACTGACGAGGCATCATCTTCAACTTCCACAATGGGAGGCGCTCCGACCCTCACCTCTGATGCAGTTTCGCCCTCGAGCTCGGTAGTGGCCGAGGGCTCATCCCTCGAGGTCCCTACCTCAGCTTCAATAAGAGAGGACCTTGTTACTTGAACCTCGATGGGAGGACTCTCCCTTCTCGACCCTCCCACTGGTGTAGCCTCAGAGGGAGCCATGGGGGCTGGGATGACCCGCCCTACTCTTTCCAGTGAGGCCTCTTGGGTGTTGCATGCCCTTGCCATATCACCGGTGGCCTCTCTCCTTCTTCGGACACCCACCATCAAATGCTCAAGAGAGAACTTCATTGCTGCATAAAGGATCAGAAGTTAGAGAAAAAATGATGACTAAGGGTGTGGCGCTCATCGGGCATCGGTGGTGGCGATGCCGGCACTATACCAGCCTCACAGTGGTTGCTCTCCGATAATAACTATCGGCAAGAAGGAAAGTCAGAATACATTAGCGAATCGAAGACTTCTCAATCCTTCTCATTGATATTCGAGTTTTTGTTAGGGCTGATGTCGGGAATGCTCCAACCCATCCTCACTCCATCCATATGGGCATAGAAGAATCGTGACGTCCATTCCTTGATTTTGAAGGGCAGGTCAAGTTTGAGGGCCCTTTTGGGCCTGGAAGCCAAGCTCCACCACCCATTTTTATTTGGATTATGGAGTTTGTACAAGGCCCAAAACAAGAAAACTTGGGCAGAGGTGCCATGAAAATGGTAGAGCACAATAAAGGCGTAGATAATCCGAATGGAGGAGACACCGGATGACTTGGTGGTGGAGGAGAGATTCTGGGTGGTGAGACTCTGAGACCTGCTTGGGCTACAGCCATCGGGCGGTCATAGATGGAAATACCACTAAGAGCATGGCACCGTGCCCGGATGATCTCATCCTTGGAGGGTTCGACCATGGGACTCTTATCCTTCCTACTGGAACTAGGATCTATGGAAAGAAAAGAAAGGAACAAAGAAGGTGAAAGGGACTGATGTAAATATCAGAGAGATAGAAGCAAGAACTCAAAAATCAGTAGGCGAAGAAGGAACAGAAAAGGTTTCGGAGACATGAAATGCTTGAAAGATAAGTGGGATGATCTTTATGCAAATTTTTTTGAAATGTTCTGCCCACTACAATAACAAATGGAGATTCATAAGTGGAGGCAACGTCTAGCTATCCAAAACTTCTTCGCTACCTGAGATACAATGCCTCGGTGACGCTTGAGGGACACAATCTGTACCCAATGATAGGACATGGATAAGAACAATCCAGTAATGACGACCAATCTTTTTTGTTGATCGAGAAGTATTTTTCTCAATCTTTTTGCAGACCATATCGCTCATGGTACTGTCCCTTAAATGATGAGAAGACTTTGAGAGGAATTTACCTCCTCAATGGCACATGCCCGCCTTTGCTAATTTGTGGCACGCAAGGCCTCAACAAAAGCGAAAGATTTTGCGCTCCTTTCTCTTGGCAAGTGCTAAACACATGAGCGCCAAGACTCAGGAGCGAAGGGGCATATGATGTAGGTAATAAGAGCCACGTATAAATTAACGGCTAAAATTACCTAACGGCAAGATCCAATAGGATGCAGGCAGTCCCAGTTCTCAAACGGCCCCAACTCCTAAGTGGCTCCGGTCCTAGGCGGCCTCAACTCCTAGGTGGCCCAACTCCTAAGCAGCCCAAGTCCTTGGCGGCCCTAGTTCTTAAGCGGCCCAAACTCCTAAGCGGCCCCAATCCTAAGTGGCCCCAGTTCTCAGGCGGTCCCAACTCTTAAGCGACTCCGGTCCTAGGCGACCCCAATTCTTACACGGCCCTAATTCTCAAACGGTCCCAACTCCTAAGTGAACTTGGTCCTTGGTGGCCCTAATTCCTAAGCGGCCCTAGCTCCTGGGCGGCCCTAGTTCCTAAGTGGCCTCGGTCCTAGGTAGCTCCAGTTCTTAGGCAGCCCCAGTTCTCAGGCGACCCCAACTCCTATGCGGCTCCAGTCCTAGGCGAGCCCAGTTCTTAGGTGGCCCCAGTTCCTAGGCAGCCCTAACTCCTATGCGGCCCCTATTCTAATATGGTCTCATCTCCTCTCACCTTCGGACTTAGCTTTAACTTCCTAGGAAAGCTTTCGTTCCTGATTAGGCCGAGTCCACCAACCGCCTTTGGCTCATAAGTGTTTAATAAGATAAGCTCCACTAGTTCTGGCACAGGCCTAAAAAGTCATCATTCATCATGAAGCTTTAATGACTCGGATCAAATGGGCCTAAAAAGTCATTGTGCATCATGAAGCTTTAATGACTCTAATCAAATGAGTCCAAAAAATCATCATCTACCATAAAGTACCAATCACCCAGTTCAAATGGGACAAATCCCTCTAATTCTGATATTTCATTCAGGGAGTCATGGCTCATCATAAGATTCCAAGCTTTCTACACAAGTTTCATAGACTCCAAGTATCAATAAAATGAGTAAGAGGGACCCTTGGCCAAGGTATGTACACTCAGACACTTAGAGTATTTTCTCATCTTTCCAACTCTCTCTCAAGCTTCTTCAAGCTCACGGCTATGATTCTGATCACTAACTGAGCGTTGGAGGGTCTCTGCCGGAATATCCAATCCCTAGGACTTCTTGCAGATTTCGATGCGAAGGCAAAGCTATCTCGTCAAATTCATGGAGTATCCACTGACGCTCAAGGACATCAGCTCGAGGTGATCAGACATCATCAATCATGTCAAATGGGTTGAGTTTGGAGAGGATCTTTGTAGCTAGTGGATGGAGGTAGCTAGTGGGCATGATGCAGGCTCTCGTGGAAGTGTCGACACGGTGCACCGGCTTTGCATGGTCGTTGTGGACTAAACAATGGTTTGTATATGTTTGCACGACTAAAAAGGGCATGAAATTGACCGAGTGGTGATGGCTTTTGGTCCGTATGAGACATTGCATGATGTGAGGAAGAACGAGGCCAGGGTGGCCTAGGTTGGGTTCTCGCCAGCTCATCTACACGAGCCGACTCTCTGGAGTTGCACAACCCCATACATTTTAAGCCCTATTGGGACTATTCCATATTGCTACATATACCATTTTTAAGAAGAAAAACTATATGCAGAAAAATATGAAAATGATATAAAAAAGGAGGAAAATAAGAGAGTTAAAAAAAGAGTGAAAAGAGGTAAGGGAGCCCAATCAGCCCAACAAGCTCAAGCAAGATACTAAACTCAAACCATTAAGTTATCATGCCTCAACCCATTAACTAAGTTGAACACATGACATGCATGGTTATATAATTCCTAAGCGAGACCCTCAAAATTTTACGATGCTCATTAGCTTACAATTTATAATTTAAGCATAAATTAAAATTAAATAAAATTTTAACATAAATAATATGTTTATAATCATTTAAAATTCAAATTACTAAATATAGTAGCCATTGGTATTAAATGATCTGTGTTATTAATTAGCCTTGTATTCCTCACTACAACGTACTACAGTAATTGAGGCTATGCTTTCTATGGCTCCATACAAATAATAATAATAATAATAATAATAATAAATGTATGAGCTTTAGCCAAATAAGGAGGCTAAGTCTTTGATCCTTGTAGGAATGGCCAATATTGAAGTAGTCACCATCTACTCTTTCAACTTAGAAGTTTTGTTCACACTCACTTGACCACTCAAACATCATTCACTTTTGAGTTAGATAGGGACAAGGGCATAAGAATATGAGAAAAGCCTTTTACAAATCTTCAATAATACCCCACCAATCCTAGGAAACTATGTACTTCAAACACATTTAAGGGCTAACTCCATTCTATTACAACCTCAATCTTCTTTGGATCAATTGAGATATTATAATCCTTAATTATCACACTTCCAAAAAGGCTATATAATTCAACTAGAATTCACACTTTTACAACTTTATATAAAGCTTCTTTTCTCTGAGGACCTACAACACCATCCTCAAATGCTCCTTACATTCTTAAAGACTTTTGAGCAGACAAGTAGGTCATCGATGACCACTATTATAAACTAATCTTGGTACGAATTGAATGCCCTATTCATTAAGTTCATGAAGGTTACAAGACCATTAGTTAAAAAAGGCATGATTAAACATTTATAGTGCACCTACCTTGTTTTGACAGTAATCATTTGTGCATCCTTGGCCTTGCTTTTAACCAATGATAGCCTAAGTGAAGGTTAGTTTTTGAGAAAACATGTTCTCCTTGAAGTTACTTAAATAGATCATCAATTCTTGGTAGAGGGCATTTGTTCCATATGTCATCTTATTTAGTTCTCGATAATTAGTATAGAGATAGAAACTTCTTTCTTTTTCACAAATAGCATAGGTACACTCTAAGGTGACACATTAGGCTTGATGATCCCCTTGTCTAATAGTTTTTGTAATTATTTCATCAACTCTTTTAACTCAATAGGAGCTATTCTATTGGGAGCTTTAAAGATAGAGCTATTGTCTAAAATTAGATCAATAAAGAATTCAATCTCTTGATTTGACATCACCTTGACAATTCATTTGCAAAGACATCAAGGAAATCCCTCACAATGGGATATCCTCTAGCTTCAATTTTTTGTTGTACTTCTCTTATAGTTGCTAAAATTCCTTGTATCCTTTTCATAGGAGCCTTCCAGCTTGCAAAGCTAAAATTACCCTTAGTGGATAACTTATCTAGCTACTTTCAAAAACAAAACTTTAGTTGGATAGTAATTTAAAATTTTACCTTCTTTCTAAACAATCCACTAAGGTATGACAAGGAACTAACCATTCTATTAAGAGAATTACATTAAAATTTCTCATTGAAAGAACTAGTCAATCTTCAACCATTTGTCGTCCTTCATTGTTCGGCACACAACTCATACAAATCGAGTCTAGAATTATTGCATCTCTACTTAGAATAAATATGCACATCTTCAACCCTAGTTGCACAGGTGCCATCATTTTGTTTCTCTTAACAAACTCATTAGACAAATGAATATGTTGCATTGAGGTCAAATATAACACATCCATAGAGAGAAGCTACTCTTAACATACCAACCATACAATTTTAGTTTTTAAATTATACTTATTTCATTGACATCTGTGTTTATTTATCTATCGTTTCATTACAAAATAAATTTAGAAGATTAAGGGTGCCATTGAGTTTAAGGTCATGGTGTCCTGTTGCATGAGTGCATACACTCATCCTTCAGACCTAGGCTTTAGCTATCCTTCTCTTTGCTGTGGTGTAGACTGAGGTGCTATGACTAGCATAGATGAAGCTAGTAACCTTTCTTATGGTCCCTTCACAATAAGCATTTGGCTACTTATGTCATGGATGACTACAAGTTTAGCAATTGTCAATAAATGCTTAGCAATTTCTCTAATAGTGAGGCCCTATACACTTGCAGTAATAAAGCTCTCCTTGGAGTCGCCTACTAGCAGCAATAATAACCAACTTGGCTCTAATTTCAGTGCTTTTACTATTTGGATTTGAGGGCCTGCTAGATCTAGGTCTCTTTTCTATGGCCTTCCCCCTTTCAGATTAAGCTTCATTTACACCTTTCTCTTAGAAGTCTGTGCCGATCGGCTATGAGACTCAAAGACTGTAGATCTGAACTATCCATCTCCAATACTCATTGTTCTGTGTTGGGCCCATGTCCCACTTATTCATCACAAAATTAATAACTAACTACCTATATCAGTAGCATAGAATTATATTTATATATTTTTAGAATTTATCGATTTATTTATTTATTTATTTGAGATGCAATTGTTTGGTTACTAGTTAGTTAGTGACTAACTGAACTAATGGCTAACTTATCAAGATAGAATTAGGTACGTAGAGCTTTGGGGCTTGATCAGAGCCAAGTCCACGAAAGCAATGATTAGGGGTAAGAAAAAGGCCTTATCATAGGCAAGTAAGGCTCTCCTAATACCATCAATACCCAATGGCTAATAGAGGGAAGAGCAAGGAGCTCAGGTGAAGGAATGAGGATCAAGGGGGTCCTTAGCTAGCCAAGTTGGCTTGACCTCCCATTCCCTCATTATAGTGGAACAGGAAAGGAAGAACTTCACTATTTTTCTTAAATTTTTGTAGTTGAAGGTCACCAAATGCCAATGAAGGGAAGAAAAGAAAGATAAGAGAGGGATTGACTTTTCCAAGGTTGGTTGGTCTCTAGTCTCTCACTACATGTGGGTAAGTTGTTGATCATTTCATGGATATTGTGAACATATGCAAGGAAAAGAAGGGTCCTAGTTCTACTTAAGATGATTTTGATGATCGAGAAGGTGGATGGTTAGTTGGGCTAGTGAGCTCTCTTAGTAATACTACTATGAGGTGCATCAACAATGACGATGGCCAACCGGGGTGGCTAGTGATAGAAAAGCAAAGGGAAGAAGGAGACAATGAGGTTGTTTTTAGTGAAAGAAGGATCTTTAATTGATTTTCTATGAGGTTAGGAGGGCCTGCTTTATAGTCGAACCCTTATAAATTATTGCTTGAAATGCTATAGCTCCATGGCTTCTTGGCTATGAAGCACCTCCATTCAAGAGGTGGATCGACCTCTGGTTTGTCACAACTTATGTTTAAGCCTTGCAATAACAATTCTCGAACACCTTAATCATATGGACACATATAACAACTAATGTTGTTATTGTATATGGCAAGATTTTAACAGCATCATTTAACTTTTCTTGTAGTTTTTTGTTGACATTATATCTAACTAATATTGCATGTTTTCAGTAAACATGAATTTAAGAGAGAGTCCAAATTATCATGAAAACAAGACCTAAAATGGGTCTCTAATTGTTCTCCAATATCCAAGGATGGGTTTTTAATAGCAAAGTAGAGTTGCAATGGAGAATTCTCCTTATAAAATTATGATGTTATCTTTGCTCAACTATACTCCATAGTAATTAAAACCATTCTCCAAATTGATGGTAAAAGTTTTCATAAATGACTTGTCTATCCTCCAATTGTATAAATCTTAAAGCTAGCATACATTTGATCTCTCTCTCCTTCCTTCTCCTTTATCTCTTTGCCACCCACCATGAGGAAAAAAAGGTTTCCAAGCTTCTTAAAGGAAATTAGAATGTAACAAATTATCTATGTAGCCAAACAATTGTTAAACATATAATCAATTGCTATCATGCATTTGAGGGCATAGCATTGCTTAGTCTTTTCTTTATTTGTAGGTACAAATTAAGCATAACAGTTCTCAACCATATTCCATTTAATAACTTATCGGTCGTAGAATTTTTGATAGTAGAACTTTTAAAAATAAAACTATCTTTATGATAATAATACCACCAAATCCTCCCTCTGATTTGTTACCATAATAGAATCCATTAATCTTGCAAATAGGTCTAAATTGCACCGAATCGCTGCTATCACAAATTCATATCTTCCTTTTCTTCTCTAAGTACCGTGCAAACTCTACCCCATTCCTACCCTACAACTTCCATGCCATGGCTAGGAAGAAATTGAACCTAGCTTGGATTGCCAATGATGCACTAGAAGGGCCATGTTTAAGAAAAGAAGGAAGGGCTTGATGAAGAAGGTTAGTGAGCTCGTGACGCTTTGCGATGTCCAGGCTTATGTGATCGTGTACGATCCTCAGGAGGCCCAGCCGAAGGTGTGGCCATCGTCCCTGACGCAACGAGGGTCCTCGTGCGCTTTAAGAGCATGCCAGAGATGGAGCAATGCAAGAAGATGATGAACCAGGAGGGGTTCCTCCGCCGGAGCGTAGAGAAGCTATAGGGGCCGCTACTTATGAGGAACCAGGAGCGTGAGAAAGTGGGAGGTGCCTTTGAAAGTTAATGAAACCAACTTCTTGAACTCAGGAACGTAGACTTGATGCTCTTGTATTTTTATAAACATTTTGATGCTTTGAGTTATACTAATTTCACTTGCTACCATATAGTAACCGATGCTATTGTAAGCAAGGTTTAAATCTTGTGGAACATAATAAATATTCTGGTTTTTTTATGAAATGAAATGTTCCACATCCCATCCTGTCTCGATTGATCCCTGATTTAGTTAGGTGTTCTAGTACTTGCTTTGGATGCTTTTTTTTAAAAAAAACATATTTTTATTAAGCTTTAGAATTTTATTTAATTTTTAAATATATTTAAACTTTAAAAAATTATATCATTATGTTAAACTAGATCCATTTAAAATTGATAATATAATATATTATGGTCAAGATAGAATAGATAGGATGGTCGAGATTGGTCTCAAAATGTCTTTAGGATGAGATATTTTGGCTTTCATTTCATTGAGACTTGAATCACACAGGAATTGATGCTGTTACATCTATTGTTACTACATAAATTGTTGTTGTTGCTAACCTCTCATCATCCTTGTCATGTCAGTTCTATAAGCGGCTTGATGTTGCATTGCCCCTGGCATGGCTTGTACTAATTGTAGGATTAACTTGCATTAGAAGGATAAACTCAATTCCTTTTACTAATGCTCCCATCTTAAGCGTGTTGCTAGAGTGATCCTCCTACTAGTATCTACCACTAGCTATTATCGGTGCTTGATTTTGTTACTTATCTAGTTCCCAAGCAGTGAAACAATCAACAACTGAGTGGGACTCCCAGTATGATTATAATCAGTTCCTCTAACCATTGCTATCTACACTAAAATATTATTCCAAATCGTTTATCAAGTTATTTAAAGATACTTAATTTAAATTCATACCCAAATTACCCCTATGGTCTACCCACTTATACTCATTAATATTCTTTATAACTACAAGAAAAATCAAATTTAGCGATACCAAAATGTATGGCTAATATATCGCTAAATCCATTTAGCAATGTAATTTGAGCGTCGCTGTGAACCTCATCGCAACAAGCAATCCATATCAATTGCATCGCTAAACAGCGATGCCTAGCAACACAAAAAAATGCATCACAATTTTGTGACTAAACTGAAGTCGTCGCAATTTAGCGACGCATTAGCGACTCCCAATTACGTTGCAATATTGCGATGCAAATTGCATCGCTATATTGCTACGCATTTTATTGCATCGCAATATTGTGATGCAATTCGGTGTCGCATTTGTGCGTTGCAATATTGAGACGCAATTATATGAGTTGCAATATTGCGATACAATTTGCGTCCCAATTTGCATCGCAAAATTAATAATTTAATTTTTTTTTTAAATAATTGCAATGAAAGTTTTCATCGCAATAGCATAGATAATTAATTTTTTAATTAAATTTAAAATATTATAAATTAAAACTCTTAATACAATTTTATTGCATTTAAATATTGATCAAAACATTATCACTAAATATCTAAAAATATTGATCAAAATATCATCACAAAATTTTTAATATATATAATAATTTAATATATTAATAATTTAAAATTTTTATATACAAAAAATAAGAAGTAAATAAAAAATGCATCAAGAATCCACACTATCACGATCACACGAAGGCTGGAATGAACCCTGCGACATGAGACGAACCAAATCCTGCATCTGACGCATCTACTCTCTCATGTCTGCAAGCTCCTACTTAAGGCATCTCATGCGTTAGTTGAACTCCTATCGAACCTCCTGCTGAACCTTCTACCAGACCTCCTCTGTAATAGATCTCCGAATGTCGTCTAAATGCACGGTAGGAATATCACCAGAATAGTACAACAGGAGCCCTGATGGAAAAAATATCTAGAATCTTTAGTGCCCAGACCGTAGACCCTACGTCTCGTGGCTAGGCATCAGTAGCTTCCAAAAATACATATCGACTCTTTTGTGGTGAGAGTTCGACAGACGGCCCCCCATCAGTGGAGTCGACCTGCGATGTCTGGGACTGAAGCTCCTTGACTCGTGCCTTTGAATTATAGAATCAACGATAAATGAATCAATATATGAACCTGAATAAAATTTTATAAATTAAACAGATACAAATAAAGCTAATTTCTTACCTCAACCTTATGTGATCATGCATCGATCCAAGAATCGTCCTTCCTAGTGTGTGTCATCCTGAATAGGTGAAACTCACCAGGATCTCTACCCTTCTGCTCAGATTATAAAAGCAGATCGAAGAAATGATATAAATATAAATATTTGCAAATGACTAAATTAGTAATTAAATTATTTATATTTTCTTACCATACGACATTTGTACTCCTGAATCAAAATGGATCCCGTAGTGTGGCAGGAGAGACCCGTGCCACAACCATCCTTCTCGGATCAGCGATTCATGGTGGCTGATGCAGACCTCCTTTACCAGGCCTCAGACTGCCACACCTACTGCCAGTCATGCCAAATACCCTTCGGCACATATGTAGGATGCTCACCCGATCTCCTCTAATGATGAAGTAGTCGGAGTATCGGTGTGCCATAAGAGCATTCCATGCTACCCTAACGGCATCATGGATGGTAGGGTCCCACATAAACTTTTTCTGCATTGAAATAAATAGTTAGTTTAAAATATATTAAGATTAAAAAATTTATATCAGTGATAAATTGTATTTAATAAGTTTACCCGAAACTCTAAAAAATAAAACTTCCTCATAGCCGCAGATACATGGTGCCAATCGTAGGGATCAGCATGCCTCTGGAATATGGAGCTGATCCGACTCGATACAGTATGCTGCTCAATAAAGTTGTTAAAAAAATGCATGTTTATAAGTTATTGACTTTAAAACATAAACATATATTTACAATTAGTATATACTTACAGCCCATCAGCATGCAATCAAAGTATGGTGCAACTGGTGTAGGAAGAACTCTTAGAGGTCTGTGCCGATCGGCTATGAGACTCAAAGACTGTAGATCTAAACTGTCCATCTCCAATACTCATGTGTTCTATGTTGGGCCCATGGCCCACTTATTCAGCCCATTAGGGCTAAAAGTGTGGCATGACTTCTTTTCCACGGTTCCTTAGTTGATTTTTTGGGAGAGCAACCACCTTCCTTTTTTGGTTTTTCTTTTTCAAGGAGCAACCGTCTGAAAAAAAGAGGTGGAGAAGGTAGCGGGATTTCTTTTTTTCTAGGAGCATGGATTGCTAGGGGAAGAGAAGGAAGGACTGCTACTTGGTGCTTGACTATGTGGGAGGACTTCCACTCCAGAAATTACGTGAAGGTGCTGCAAAAGAAAAATAAGAGAAGAAGAAGAAGAAGAGAACGGAAAAATAAGGAGGTAATGCAGGAGACCGTATTTTTCGGCGACGTAATCCTTATTTCCCTATTATTCCCTTGTGATTGTTCTCAAGTCCTGGCAAGAGACTTTGAGACTATATTTATTATTCTATAGTGGATTTTCTTCTCTGGCTTGCCCGTGGTTTTTTTCCTTTATCTTGAAGGGATTTTCCACGTAAATCTTGGTGTTTCTGTGATTGTATGGTATGCGCATTTTATTTATTATTCCACTGCATATATGGTCTACTAGTATTTGCTTGTACACGATTCTTTCCCATCAACTGGTATCAGAGCCTGTGAATTTTTGTGTATGAGCATGGAGGCTAGTAATGTTTCTTGCATGATCAGTCTGAACGGAAATAATTGGATGATATGAAAACCGAGGATGGAGGATCTCTTGTATTGCAAGGATCTATATGGACCTTTGGAAGGAGTCAAAGCAAAGCCCGTTACAATGATAGATAATGCTTGAATCATGTTAGATCAGAAAGCAGTCGATTTTATTCTGCAGTAATTGGATGATAGTGTCTTTCACCATGTTTCCACTAAGACTTCTGCAAACTCTCTTTGGAAAAAGTTAGAAGTCTCTATGAGAGAAAAACAGCTAGCAAGAAGGCTTTCTTGATCAGAAAACTAGTGAATCTGAAATATAAAGAGGGTGCTTCTATTGCTGAGCATATGAATGAAATGCAGAGTATTCATAACTAGTTATCCTCTATGAAAATGTCTCTTGATGATGAGTTGCTGGCATTGTTACTTCTTAGTTTTTGCCAGAAATTTGGGAGACATTGGTAGTTTCCTCAGTAATTCTGTACCAGACGGTGTTATCACCATGAGTCAAGTAACAGGCAGTTTATTGAATGAGGAGTTAAGGAGGAAGAATTCAGCAACTTCTCAGATTGATTCACAGGCACTTGTCTCAGAGAATAGAGGACGGTCAAAGTCTAGAAATAGAGATAATCCATACAAGGGTAGAAGCAAATCAAGGTCAAGAAAAGATATTACTTGCTACAACTATGGTGAGAAAGGGCACTACAAGAATCAGTGTAAGAAGCCTAAGAAGAATAAGAAAAAGGAAAAAGAAGTGGAGGATACAGAGTCAAAGGAGAATATCACAGCTATTGTGCAGAGTGATGATTATTTAATTTTGTCTACTTCTGATGGTATCTTCTCATATGAGTGTTAGAATCATGAGTGGGTGATTGACACAGGTGCTTCTTATCATGCTACACCACGGAGGGAGTTTTTTTTCTACATATAAGACTAAAAATTTTGGTGTTATCAAGATGGAAAATCAAGGCACAGCAGACATCATTGGCATGGGTGACATTCACATAAAGACCAATCTTGGCTGTAAGTTGGTGCTCAAGGATGTAAGGCATGTGGCTGACTTGAGGCTAAATTTAATCTCAGTTGGAAGACTTGATAATGAAGACTTTGATAGCAGATTTCATAAAGGGTAATGGAAGCTCAGTAAAGGTTCACTTGTTATAGCCAATGGAAAGAAATGTCACACTTTATATAGGTTGCAGGCTAAAGCTTATGGTGAACAGTTGAATGCTACAGAGAAAGACTTCAGCATGGAGTTGTGGCATAAATGACTGGGATACATGAGTGAGAAGGGGCTGCAAGTTCTTTCCAAGGGAGAATTTCTACCATACTTCAAAGGTGTACATCTGAACCCATGTGTTGATTGTTCGGTTGGCAAGCAACATAGAATTTCTTTTGCTAGCCCTGTTTTATCTAAGAAAATGCATGTTTTGGATCGTGTCTATACAAATGTTTGTGGTCCTTTGAGGACAAAAATTCCTGGTGGATCTATTAATGTTCCAGGTATCAGTGGTGCACTTTATTTTGTCACTTTTATAGATGATTTTTTTAGAAAAGTTGGGTCTATGGTTTGAAGACCAAAGATCAGTTATTAATGTTTTTAAAGAGTTTCATGCTAGAGTTGAAAGAGATATAGGAAAAATTGAAATGCTAAGGTCAAATAATGATGGTGAGTATACAGGGTTATTTGATAATTATTGCAGATCACATGGCATTCAGCATGAGATGACAGTTCATGGTACTCCTCAGCATAATGCAATTGCAGAGAGATGAACCGCACCATCATGAAAAAGATCAGATGTATGCTTTCACAGTCCAAGTTACCTAAAAGATTTTGGGATGAGGCATTGAAGACAACAGTTGATGTAATAAATTTGTCACCATGTACAGCTCTAAATGGTGATTGTTGGCCCAGATGGCAACCCAAGGGGGGGATGAATTGGGTTCTAAAAATTTTAACTCTTTTTGAAATTAAATCGATTGATATCAAAGTATGCAAGCGAATGGAGTTAATCGAAGCTAAGCACAGGCAATTAAAGAAGAGAGAGAGAGATCAAAACACTACAAACACAAAGATTTTATAGTGGTTCGGTGTAACCAACACCTATATCCACTCCCAAGCTCCACTTGGGTCCACACTATAATCCTCTTGATTACAGTCAAGTTGTTTTACAAGCTCACAACTCAAACTTGTTGTTTTACCCGGGATCACAACAAACCCAGCCGGTTTTCCGGGCTTACCAGCACAAAACCCAACCTAAAGCTATATCTAGCTTGACCCGAGGTATACCACCTCCACTAATTCAATCCCCCTGATTGAATTAGAAAACAAATGAAATCAATTAATGTTTACAATGACAAATAGCTCCTCAAATGAGCGAATATGCAATAAAAATAGACAAGGAATAGAAAAGCCTGTTTGAAGCGATTTGAATGTAGGCTTGGCTTCTTTTCTTCTTTTTCTCTTCTCCTTTGAAAGGTTGAATCAAGCTCCAGCTCAGATTTCACCCAGAAATGTTGTTGAGAAGATGGAAAAAATAGGTTTTGGCTTCTTCTTTTCCTTCTTTGAAATCCTCCGAAATTGAACTTTGTATGCCTTGGATTTCTTTTGAATCTTTCTTTAGAAGATGGGCGAGCTCACAGAGATTTCTCTTTTTGAAATGGCTCTCTTGAATATCTCGATTTTTTAATCTTTCTCCATTTTTTTGTTCTTTTTCTTTGTTCTTTTTAAACGGTCGTTCTCCCCTTTTTATAGATTTTCTTTAATCCGAGATTAGGTGGAAAACTAGCCGTTATATCTGTCCTTGGATTGCTCCTACACACAAGAAAAATAGCCGTTAGAATTAGGTGAGAAAAAGTTACCGTTGGAGGCCGTTCTGACACTTTGAAAATCCGTTCCTGTCAGGTTGGAGTCGGCTCCAACTTTTTATGTGTCGGCTCCACTTCGTGTATCCAAAAATAGTAATAAAAGATTTCGTTGAGGGGTCGGCTCCCAAAAAGTTATGTGTCGGCTCCCCGCATCCAGGTGTCGCTCCCGAAAAAAAGGTGTCGACTCTAAATATGGCCCAAAATACGCTCTCTGTTCTCAGGTTAGAGTCGGCTCCACTCATTCTAGGTGTCGGCTCCCGAATCTCAGGTGTCGGCTCCCGAATTCCATGTGTCGGCTCCAGAAACTGACGCAAAAAAGCACACTTCTGTTTCTCAGGTTGGAGTCGGCTCCAGACATCCATGTGTCGACTCCCGACGTGCCGAATTTTGAGAACTGTTCTGATACACCCATGTGTCGACTCCTGACTTATAGGTGTCGACTCCAAGGTCTGAACTTTTAAAATTACAATTTGAAACTCATCTTAAAATCAATTTTGAGTGATATTTGAATTGTTAAACTTTCTTAATACCTGAAACACTCCATAAATTTGTCAGAAACAATGTGAATATACTCATGGCTTTTGTTAATCATCAAAATCAATAATTGGGTCAACAATCTCCCCCTTTTTGATGATGACAAAAACATTGAGTATATGCATGATTAATTAAAGAGTTTTACGATAGGAATAAGTTATCATAGTTAAGCTCCCCCTGAATGAGGTAGCTCCCCCTATGAAACTCAAAATGAAATTTTCTCTCCTTATTTTGAAATTTCATTTCTCTCCCCCTTAATTTCATTTCTCTCCCTTAAAAAAAATTCATGCAATAATCAACTTAATCAAATTATTTAAGTGTTCAATAATGCATATACAATATCTTCTCTCCCCCTTTTTTGTTATCAACAAAAAGGTTAAGATAAGATACAATTTAGCTTAACATTCAACCACAAGTTAACTCATTGAATAAGACAATATTAATTCAAAGAAATTTCATTGCATCAAAAGATTTCACTACATAAGTTTCATTACATCAAAACATTCTATCAAAACATTATATCAAAATATTCTATTACAACAAAGTGTAAAGCAAACTAAAACTTTAAATTCCAAAACTGAAGCGTTTCTTCAGTCCTTCTAAGATCTTTTCCATTCCTTCCTTTTGAATCTTCATAAAATCATTTAAGCTTTTTGAACCAAGTCAGCTGCATTGTTTATATTCTCTTGTAGCTCTACATTGCTTCTAGAATATGTGTCAGAATCACCAGCAATGTCCTTGATCTTATCAAAAATATTCATTAAATCACATTTTAGGGCTTCAGAAGAAGTTCCAAGAGAGGATCCAATTTGGTTCACTTTGTCTTCTAAGGAGTGGAAAGATTCTTTTAAACTCAAAAGTCTACTTTCAAAACTATTATTCATCTTCTCTTCATGTTCAGCCAACAAAGTCTTCAATTGCTCTAATTGTAAATCAGAAAAACCAGAAGCACTCGGAATTGAAGCAGGCATAGGTGTCGGTGAAGGCTCTGGTCTGCTAGGCTCTGGTGAAGGATATCTCATGGATGGTCCAGCTTCTGATGGTGCTGAAGCTCCAATCTCAGCTGCCCTGTCCTCTGAATGACCTTTCCTTTCCCAGTTCCCATTGACCTTAATGAACCCCATGCGATGAACAGTAGCGATGCTGTAGTAATCTGTGTGTCTTAGGTTCTTTTTAGGTTCATTTTCTAAGATGACTACACCCTGACTTCTGAATGCTAAGGTTAGGATCATGCCATAGGGTAAGGAAGATCTCTTCTTGCCACCAGCCTCTGCCATGTACCAAATCATCATGCCAGGAAGATTAATAGGTTGTCCAGTCAAAACGCTATCCATGATCACAATGTCTCGCTCCGAGACATACTCGAACCTACCAGTCTTAGGGAATAAAATTCGACTACAAATATTATGCAACAATCTTAGCTCAAGAGGCAACTGATTTGCCCTGATTTCCTCAAAATCAACATCTCTTCCTAACATCCTTGACAAAGCTCCTGACCTATCACTGTGAGAGTTTGCAATAGGTCCAAGAGTAGGAATCTCAAGAAGGTTCCCAAGAATTTCGGAAGTGAGATGTATCCTCTTTCCTCTTACAGTACTCACTATGCCACCATCTCCTCTTGACAAGTCTTGATAAAATTCTTTAACTAAAGCAGGATATGTAGGAATGTCTAAAGAACACACCTTTTCCCAACCAATTTCTTTTAGTTGTCGTCCAATAGCGAATCCCTCATCTTCAAAAAATCCAAAATTGACCTTTCTTCCCATTGTAATCACCCGACCGGCTAGAGAGTCAATGTGCGGTGAAGGAGGTGAGGAAGGGTCTGGAATCGCACTAGGAGTAGAGGACGAGGATGAAGAATCCGAAGATGGCGACGGTTGACGGATTGGGCGTCTCGCCGTCCGCTTCCTCGTTGCCACCGGACCACCATAGATCGTTCCCCTTCTCTTAGGTGCCATGGAATCCTAGGGAATGATTAATTGAAGGAATCTCAAGTTTTGATAGGGTTTAGAGAGGATTTGGAGATGATTTGAGTGAGATTAGGTCGAAGAGGTGTCGACTCGGCCCTAAATAGTCGAAAAGGGTCCACTAGGTGTCGACTCCCGCAAAGTCGGGTGTCGACTCCAACTCGCTAAAATGGTTAGCGCCCGAACTGGAGTCGGCTCCGCTAAAGCGGTGTCGGCTCCAAGGTCCCTGACGAGAGCGACACAGAAATAAGGTGTCGACTCCAAAGATTGAGGTGTCGACTCCAAGACAGATTCAAAAACAGATAAGAGTTTCAGTAATCCGAAACTCATCAAGATAAAAATCAATAAATATGATAAAAATCCTTGGAATATGGAGAATCAATTGGTTCAACAATCTAGATGAATTTTCCTTAAAAAATTATGAAGAATTTTCAAGATGTTGAATAAAATCTAGATAATTGAACTTAAGAGTTTCGAGTCATTCCAACGGATCATAAATCCCTAATTCTCCTCTAAGATAACAAAATCTCTCTTCACTCAAGGGTTTTGTAAATATATCGGCTAATTGTTCCTCAGTATTAACATATTCTAGACTAATGTCATTATTAGCTACATGTTCTCTAATGAAGTGATATCTAATTTCAATATGCTTAGTTCTTGAATGTTGAATTGGATTTTTTGTTAGGTTTATTGCACTAGTATTATCACATCTAATAGGAGTTCTATCAAGTGTTATGCCATAATCTTCAAGTTGTCGCTTAATCCAAAGGATTTGAGCACAGCAACTTCCAGCTGCAACATATTCTGCTTCAGCAGTTGATAATGCAACCGAATTTTGCTTTTTGCTAAACCAAGAGATTAAGTTACTTCCTAAAAATTGACATGCTCCACTTGTACTCTTTCTATCTAGTTTACAACCAGCATAATCAGAATCAGAATAAGCAATCAAATTTAGTGTTGAGTCTCTAGAATACCATAAACCTACATTTTTAGTTCCACTCAAGTATCTTAGTATTCTTTTTACAGCAATTAAATGTGATTCTTTAGGTTCAGATTGATATCTAGCACATAAGCAAACAGCAAACATGATATCAGGTCTACTTGCGTTAAGTAAAGTAGTGATCCGATCATACCTCTATAATATTTTTGATCAACTGCTTACCGTCTTCATCTTTGTCTAGTTTGCATGAAGGACTCATTGGTGTTCCGAGGGGTTTAATTGATTCCATCCCAAACTTTTTGAGGATTTCCTTTGTGTACTTTGTTTGGTTGATGAAGATTCCCTCTCCTTCTTGTTTAATTTGGAGTCCCAGGAAGAAATTGAGTTCTCCCATCATGCTCATCTCGAATTCACCCTGCATTAACTTAGCAAAATCTTGACACAAGAGATTGTTAGTAGCACCGAATACAATATCATCAACATATATTTGTACTACTAATAAATCCTTATCTTTTCTTTTAAAAAATAATGTTTTATCAACATTTCCTCTAGAAAAATCATTTTCGATTAGAAATTTGCTTAATCTATCATACCAAGCCTAGGTGCTTGTTTTAAACCATAAAGTGCTTTGTGCAATTTAAAAACATGATTTGAAAATTTATGATCTTCAAAACCAGGTGGTTGTTCAACAAAAACTTCCTCATTTATAAATCCATTTAAAAATGCACTTTTAACATCCATTTGAAATAAATTGATATTCATATGACATGCAAATGCAAGTAATAATCTAATTGCTTCTAATCTAGCTACAGGTGCAAAAGTTTCATCAAAATCAATTCCTTCTTCTTGATTATATCCTTTTGTGACTAATCTAGCTTTGTTTCTAATTACTATGCCATTTTCATCTAATTTATTTCTAAATACCCATTTTGATCCTATAACTGAATGATCTTTAGGTCTATCTACAAGGGTCCAGACATTATTTCTAGTAAATTGATTTAATTCCTCTTGCATAGCTAACATCCAATATTATCTTTTTCAGCTTCTTCAATAGTTTTAGGTCAATTTGAGATACAAATGCAAGATGATTATTGATGTTTCTCATTGATGATCTAGTTCTTACTCCTTGAGATGGATCACCTATAATTAATTCCTTTGGATGACCATAGGCATATCTCAATCTCTAGGAAGATCTACATCATTATGATTAGCATCAACAACATCAACACTAGGAGAATCATCATCTTTAGCTTCTTGTTCATGATCTGAAGATACATTTATATTCAATTTTTCAATATCTCTCTCAAGTAAATTTTATCTTTCTCATCATCAATTTTTCCGAACTCGATGCTAAAGATTCATCAAAAACTACATGAATAGATTCTTCTACAATTAAGTTTCTCTTGTTAAACACTCTATAGGCTTTACTAGATGTTGAATATCCTAAGAATATGCCTTCATCTGATTTTGCATTAATTTTCCAAGATTATCCTTACCATTATTATGAATGAAACATTTACAACAAATGCATGAAAGTAACTAATGTTTAGTTTTCTATTGTTCCATAGTTCATAAGGAGTTTTCTTAAGGATTGGCCTAATTAAAGCTCTATTAAGAATGTAACATGCGTGTTTATAGCTTCCACCCAGAAGTACTTTGGGAGTTGGCTTTCACAAGCATGGTACGGGCCATGTCTTCTAAGGTTCTATTCTTTCTTTCTACAACTCCATTTTGTTGTGGTGTCCTAGGTGCAGAGAAATTATGATGGATGCCATTTTCAATGCAAAAGTTTTCAAATAAATGATTTTTGAATTCTGTGCCATGATCACTTCTAAGAGACACTATGGTGTTTTTTCTCATTTGTGACCTTCTTAAAAATTTCAGAAATATTGGAAAGGACTCATCTTTATGAGCTAAAAATAATACCCAAGTAATCTAGAATAATCATCTACTATCACAAGACCATATTTCTTTCCTCCTAGACTAGTGGTTCTAGTAGGTCCAAAGAGATCCATGTGAAGTAGTTCAAGTGGCCTAGAAGTGGAAACAATGTTTTAGTTTTGAAAGAGTTTCTAGTTTGTTTTCCAAATTGACATGCATCACAAACTTTGTTATTTTCAAAATCTAGTTGTGGAAGGCCTTTTACTAAATCCATTCTAATTAATTTTGAAATTAGGTGTGTGCTTGCATGACCTAATCTACGATGCCACAGACATCCAATCTCATTCATACTAGCATTATTGGCAACTAAGCAATGATTACTAGTAGACAAATTGTCTAAATCAATCAAGTATACATTGTCATTTCTGTTTCCAATAAATATGCTATTATCAATGGGATTAGAAACAGTGCAAATAAAGCTTCAAATGATACTTTGAAACCTTTATCACACAATTGGCTAATACTAATTAGATTATGCTTTAAACCATTAACATATAAGACATTTTCAATAAATGTGGAGGGAGTTATTTGAATTTTACCAAACCTCCATGATTTGGCCTTTGCCATTGTCACCAAACGTAACAACTCCTCCTTTTTTACTTTCAAGGGTGATGAATTGATCCTTGTCACCCGTATGTGTCTTGAGCAGCCACTATCGAGATACCACTTTCGCTTTGATCTTTTGGCCACAAGACACTCCTGCAAAATATCAAGTCTTATATTTAGGTACCCAAGCCTTCTTGGGTCCTTCATGGTTAGTAGCAAAAAGATTGTTCCTTTTGGAACCCATATTTTCTTTCCTTTAATATTTAATTTCTTGTTACTTTTTCTTGCATTACATTCATAAGATTTATGGTCTTTCTTGTTGTAATTGTAACAAATAATATCAGTTGTTTTCTTAACAAATAAATTGTTTACAAATTTTTGTTTCATGTTTGGTCTATATCCTAATCCGGCTCTATCAAAAATAGCCTGTTGATTACTTAAAAGTAAATTCATTTTTTTAGAGCTATATGTAAATTTATCAACTATGTTCTTGTATTTTTCAATTTCTTTCTTTAAGTTAAGGTTTTCATTCATGATTATTCTTTTTCTTTTAGAAATCTCTCCTTTTCATATTTTAAATCCTTAACTTCAAGTGCTAAATCATTTTTCTCTTTACATAGATTTGAGTTTTCATTTTTCAAAAACTTGTTTTTCTTTTTTAGAATTTTAAAATCATTGACTAATTCATTGAAAGCCTCATATAATTAATCAAATGTAAAATCATCATTGAGGGTTTCGGTACTAACTTCGTTGTCGTTGTTTGCCATGAAGCAAATGTTTGTAACTTCTTTTTGTTCCTCCTCGGAAGAGGATTCTTCGCTATTGCTCCATGTTGCAACATAAGCCTTCTTCTTCTTCTTGTAGGCTTTCTTCAATTGAGGACAATCATATCTGAAATGCCCCAATTTCTTGCACTCATAACATATTAAGGGCTCTTTTTCTTTTTCTTTTTCTTTGTCTTTTTCTTTGTCTTTCTCTCCTTCCATTTTTTTTCCAGACTTTTTCTTGTGGAAGGGTCTCCTTCTTTGCATGAATCTTTTAAATTTCTTAGCAAGAAGTGCAGTCTCCTCATCATCATCATCACTGCAGCTTTCCTCACTTTCTACATGTTGATCCATTCATTGATTTTGTTGATTAATAAAGGAATTGAGTATATTTATTTGATTACTAATGGATTTTATAAGTGTTTCAGGACTAAAATTTATTTGAACAATTTAAAGGAATTAAGAAATGAATTTTGAATCAAATACAAATCAGAGATTTCAAAGTTTCAGAGCTTGGAGTCGACACCTAGAAAGTCTGAAGCTGATCCCATGGCCAATTCAATTTTAATCTGATTTTTGATAAAACCTGGAGCTGACACCTAGAGTTTTGGAGCCGACACCTAAGGTTTCGGAGTCGACACTTACTGTGTCTGGAGCCGACTTCAATGCAGGAATAGAACGTTAATTTTCTGAGCATCCTGGAGCTGACACCTACAGTTTTCGAGAGCCGACACCTGACGACGGTGAGCCGACACTTACTTTTGTGGAGCGAACTCCACGACGAACTCAGATTTTACTATTTATGGAAAAACGATTCAGAGCCGACACCTGAAAAGCTAGAGCCGACTCCAACCCACCTGGACGAAAAATCAAAAATGCCAGATCAGCTCTAACGGTAATATTTTTGATTTCTGACATCTAACGGCTATTTTTTATGATGGAAAATACTTTCAGGTACACTCCAACGGCTAGATTTCCATCCAAAAATGAATCAAGGAAAATCTATAAAAAGGAGAAAAACAACCGTTTGAAGGAGAGAGATAGAAAACGATAGACAAAGATCAAAAATCAAAATCCAAAAAGTCTAGAGCCGTATATCCAAGAGAGGAGTTTTCAAATTCAAAACCTTCCACTCCACAAAGCTCAAAGAAGAATCCAAGTCGTTCAAATAGAGAAAAATCGAAGGATTCTCAACTAGAAGAAAGAGACCAACTTTTCAATCTTCTCACTGCATCTACTGTGAAGAATCGGAGCTGAGGCTTGATTCAACCCAACAAGAAGAAGAGGAAAAGAAGAAAAGAAGAAAAGCTCAAAGCCAAACAACTTTAAACCAGGCTTTTCTAAACCTATTTACTTTTCTTTAAATATTTGCTCATTAAGGAGCTGTAAAAATTTGTAAAACATTCTTATTCTTGTTTGCCTAGTTCAATCAAAGGGGATTGAACTAGTGGAGGTTGTTAACCTCGGGTCAAGCTAGTTTTACTTGAGTCTTGGGTTGTGTGCTGATGAGCCCGAAAAACCGGCTGGGTTCGTTGTGATCCCGGGTAAAATAATAAGTTTGAGTTGTGAACTTGTAAAACAACTCGGCTGTAATCGAGGTGATTATAGTGTGGACCCAAGTAGGATCTTGGGAGTGGACGTAGGTGTTTGATACACCGAACCACTATAAAATCTTTATTTGCCGTGCTTCCATTGACTCTATCTCTATCTCTGTTTTATTCACTGTACTTTATATTTACATTGCATTTGTTTTCATTCATCTTAAGCAAACAATTTTTCAAGAGGCTAAATTTTTAAAGAACCCAATTCACCCCCCCCCCCCCTCTTGGGTTGTCATCTGGGCCAACAATTGGTATCAGAGCAAGTGCTCATTAGATTTTGATCACACGATCAAGAGCTAAAGATCCAAATGGCAACTCAAGTTGGATCATTTGCCGAAGGTCATTCTACAAATAGACCTCCTTTGTTTAATGGTTCCAACTATTCTTATTGGAAAGCAAGAATGAGGATATTCATTCAAGCTTCTGATTATGAATTGTGGGGTGTTATAACTAATGGACCTAGTACACCCACACACGTTGATGGCACTATTGTTCCTAAGCCCGAAAGGGATTAGAATGATAATGATAGGAAAATGGCACAGCTCAATGCTAAGGCCATGAATGTCTTATATTGCTCTTTAGATGCTAATGAATTTAATAGAATCTCCACTTGTAGTTCCGCAATGGAGATTTGGGATAGATTAGAGGTTACCCATTAGGGTACTAACCAAGTAAAAGAATCCAAAATAAACATTCTTGTTCATAAATATGAGTTATTTTGCATGGAACAAACTAAAAATATAGCTAGCATGTATACTAGATTTACTGATATTGTAAATGGGTTGAAAAGTTTAGGCAAAATATATTCTAACTCTAAACTTGTTCGAAAAATTCTCAGGTCACTTCCAAGAACGTGAGAAGCGAAGGTGACAGCAATCCAAGAAGCAAAGGACCTCAATACCTTACCCTTAGAGGAGCTTCTAGGATCCCTAATGACCCATGAATTGACCATGAAGCAGCATATAGAAGAAGATGTGAAAAAGAAAAAGACCATAGCTCTTAAGGCTGCTGAAAATGAGGAGAGCTGCAATGATAGTGAAGAAGATGATGATGAGACAGCTCTTCTAGCAAGAAAGTTCAAAAAATTCATGAGGAGAAAGAGACCCTTCCACAAGAAGAAATTTGGAACTAAGATGGAAGGAGAGAAAGAAAAAGACAAGGACAAGGATAAAGAGAAAGACCCCTTGATTTGCTATGAATGTAAGAAACCGGGCATTACAGATATGATTGTCCTCAACTGAAAAAGACTTTCAAGAAGAAAAAGAAAGCTTATGTTGCAACTTGGAGCGACAGCGATGAATCCTCATCGGAGGAAGAACAAAAGGAGGTTGCTAACATTTGCTTTATGGCAAACGAAGAGGATGAGGTAAGTTCTAAAAATCCTTGCGATGAATTTGCTTTTGATGAATTATTTGATGCTTTTAATGAACTTGTTGGTGATTTCAAAATTTTGAAAAAGAAATATAAGTTTTTGAAAAATAAAAATTTGACTTTGATTGAAGAAAAAGAAAATCTAATAATGAAACTAAGTGCTAAAATCTGAAAAAGGCAATTTGACTAAAGAAAAAGAATCAATTTTCAATGAAAATGATAAACTAAAGAAGGAAGTTGATAAATATAAAAGTATTGTTGACAAATTCACTTATAGTTCAGAAAAACTTAATTTATTGTTAAGTAATCAAAGAGCTATATATGATAAGGCTGGTTTAGGATATAGACCTAATTTGAAACAAAAATTTGTAAAAAAATTTTTAGAAAGAAAAAACCTTGATAATGTTACATGCCATTACTGTAACAAGAAGGGACACAAAGTTTTTGAATGCAATTTTAAGAAAATAGATAAGAAGATAAATAGTAAAGGAAAGAAAATTTGGGTTCCTAAAGGAACAATTGTTTATGCTACTAACCATGAAGGACCCAAGAAAGCTTGGGTACCTAAATATAAGACTTAATTATTTTGCAGGAGTGTCTTGCGGCCAAAAGATCAAAGAAAAAGTGGTATCTCGATAGCGGCTGCTCAAGGCACATGACGGTGACAAGGATCAATTCATCACCCTTGAAAGCAAAAGAGGAGGAGTAGTTACATTTGGCGACAATGGCAAAGGCCAAATCTTGGGGTTTGGTAAATTCAAATAACTCCCTCCACATATATTGAAAATGTCTTATATGTTGATGGTTTGAAACATAATTTAATTAGCATTAGTCAATTATGTGACAAAGGTTTTAAAGTATCATTTGAATCTTCTATATGCACAGTTTCTAATCCCATTGATAATAGCATTGTTTTTATTGGAAATAGAAATGGCAATGTATACCTGATTGATTTAGACAATTTGTCTACAAGTAATCATTGCCTAGTTGCTAATAATGCTAATAAATGAGATTGGTTGGTTGTGGCATCGTAGATTAGGTCATGCAAGCACACACCTTATTTCAAAATTAATTAGAATGGATTTAGTAAAAGGACTTCCACAATTAGATTTTGAAAATAATAAAATTTGTGATGCATGTCAATTTGGAAAACAAACTAGAAATTCTTTCAAAACTAAAAATATTGTTTCCACTTCTAGGCCACTTGAACTACTTCACATGGATCTTTTTGGACCTACTAGAACCACAAGTCTAGGAGGAAAGAAATATGGTCTTGTGATTGTAGATGATTACTCTAGATACACTTGGGTATTATTTTTAGCTCATAAGATGAGACCTTTCCACTATTTTTGAAATTCTTCAAGAAGGTCACAAATGAGAAAAACAACACCATAGTGTCTCTAAGAAGTGATCATGGCACCGAATTTAAAAATCATTTATTTAAAAATTTTTGCATAGAAAATGGCATCCATCATAATTTTTCTGCACCTAGAACACCGCAACAAAATGGTGTAGTTGAAAGAAAAAATAGAACCCTAGAAGACATGGCCCGTACCATGCTATGTGAAAGCAACTTACCAAAATACTTTTGGGAAGAAGCTATAAACATGGCATGCTACATCCTTAATAGAGCTTTAATTAGGCCAATCATTAAGAAAACTCCTTATGAACTATGGAATAATAGAAAACCAAACATAAGCTATTTTCATGCATTTGGTTGTAAGTGTTTCATTCATAATAATGGCAAAGATAACCTAGGAAAATTTGATGCAAAATCTGATGAAGGCATATTCTTAGGATATTCAACATCAAGTAAAGCTTATAGAGTATTTAACAAGAGAAACTTAATAGTAGAAGAATCTATTCATGTAATCTTTGATGAATCTTTAGCATCAAGTTCTAAAAAATTGATGATGAGGAAGATACAAACATTCTAGAGAGACATTAAAAAATTAAATATAGATGTATCTTCAGATCATGAACAAGAAGCTAAAGATAATGATTCTCCTAGTGTTGATGTTGTTGATGGAAATCGTAATGATATAGATCTACCTAGAGATTGGAGATATGCCTATGGTCATCCAAGAGAATTAATTATAGGTGATCCATCTCAAGGAGTAAGAACTAGATCATCAATGAGAAACATCAATAATCATCTTGCATTTGTATCTCAAATTGAACCAAAAACTATTGAAGAAGCTGAAAAAGATAATAACTGGATGTTAGCCATGCAAGAAGAATTAAATCAATTCACTAGAAATAATGTTTGGACATTAGTGGATAGACCTAAAGATCATTCTGTAATAGGATCAAAATGGGTATTTAGAAATAAATTAGACAAAAATGGCATAATAATAAGAAACAAAGCTAGATTAGTTGCAAAAGGATATAATCAAGAAGAAGAAATTGATTTTGATGAAACTTTTGCACCTGTAGCTAGACTTGAAGCAATTAGATTGTTACTTGCATTTGCATACCATATGCATATCAATTTATTTCAAATGGATGTTAAAAGCGCATTCTTAAATGGATTTATAAATGAAGACGTTTTTGTTGAACAACCACCAGGATTTGAAGATCATGAATTTCCAAATCATGTTTTTAAATTACACAAAGCACTATACGGTTTGAAACAAGCACCTAGGGCTTGGTATGAAAGATTAAGTAAATTTCTGATTGAAAATGATTTTGTAAGAGGAAATGTCGATAAAACACTATTTTTGAAAACAAAAGACAAAGATTTATTAGTAGTACAAATATATGTTGATGATATTATTTTCGGTGCTACTAACAATTTGTTATGTCAAGAATTTGCAAAGTTAATGCAGGGTGAGTTTGAAATGAGTATGATGGGAGAACTCAACTTCTTCCTAGGACTTCAAATCAAACAAAGCAAAGATGGGAATCTTCATCAATCAAGCCAAATACACAAAAGAACTGCTCAAGAAATTTGGAATGGAGTCAATCAAACCACTTGGACACCTATGAGTCCTTCGTGCAAATTGGACAAAGATGAAGATGGTAAGAAAGTAGATCAAAAACATTATAGAGGTATGATTGGATCTCTTCTTTACTTAACTGCTAGTAGACCAGATATTATGTTTGCAGTATGTCTATGTGCTAGATTTCAATCTGAACCTAAAGAATCTCACTTAATTGCTGTAAAAAGAATTTTAAGATATTTAAGTGGAACTAAAAATGTAGGTTTATGGTACTCTAGAGACTCAACCTTAAATTTAATTGCATATTCTGATTCTGACTATGCTGGATGTAAATTGGATAGAAAAAGCACAAGTGGTGCATGTCAATTCTTAGGATGTAACTTAATCTCTTGGTTTAGCAAAAAGCAAAATTCGGTTGCATTATCTACTGCTGAAGCAGAATATGTTGCAGCTGGAAGTTGCTGTGCTCAAATCCTTTGGATTAAGAGACAACTTGAAGATTATGGCATAACCCCGACAAAACACCAATTAGATGTGATAACACGAGTGCAATAAATCTAACTAAAAATCCAATTCAACATTCAAGAACAAAACACATTGAAATTAGATATCATTTCATAAGAGAACATGTAGCTAATAATGAAATTTGTCTTGAATATGTTAATACAGAGGAACAATTAGCTGACATATTTACAAAACCTTTGAGTGAAGAAAGATTTTGTTATCTTAGAGGTGAATTAGGGATATGTGACCCTATGGATTGATTTTGATACATTAAGGAATGAGAATCTAAAATTTCTATCAATTTCTTGATATTCCCTTCACTATTTTAAGGACAAATTATCTAGTCATTTGAGCTATTTGATTCAAAATTTTATCAAAATTTTATAAAATTTATTTTGATGAGTTTCAGTCATTTGTATTTCATATTTTTGCTGAATTTGTCTCTGGAGTCGACACCTCAATGAGGAGTCGACACCTCTGACTGTGTCGCTCTCGTCCCTGACCTTGGAGCCGACACCTGTAAATTTGGAGCCGACTCCAGTTCGGCGCTGACTGTGTTAGCGATTTGGAGTCGACACCCGACTTTGCGGGAGTCGACACCTGGGAGTCAAAGTTGATTTATTAGGGCAGAGTCGACACCTCGTCACTTCATCACTTTCTCAAATCCTAACCAAACTCTTCCAAAATTTTCCAAAACTTCCCCATCTCTAATTCCATCCAAATCGAACCTTTCCAAAGATCAAATGGCACCCAAAAGGAGAGAATCAGTGGTTGGAGCACCGGTAACTACGGGAAAGCGGTCGCACGTCGTCCCGTTCGTGAGCCGACTCCAAGCAGCGATTCATCCACAGATTCTGACAACCCCAACACATCTTCCACAAAGGTAGATACCCTAGCTGATAGAGTCATCACAATGGGTAGAAAAGTTGATTTTGACCTATTTGAATCCGAAGGTTTTTCAATCGGGAGACAATTGAAGGAAATGGGCTGGGATATGCTGTGTTCTCTTGATGTTCCTACCTATCCAGCCCTAGTAAAAGAATTCTATTTCAATTTGGCTAGAGGGGATGGAGGTTTAGTAAGCAATGTTAAAGGGAAAAGGATTCATCTCACCTTTCAAAAGCTCGGAAACCTCCTCAGCATCCCGATCACTGGTTTAGCAGCTGACATGCATAGTGATAGGTCAGCAGCCCTTTCAAGGATGTTAGGAAGGGATGTAACTGAGTTTGAAGAAATTAGAGCCAATCAACTACCCCTAGAATTGAGATTATTACACAATATATGCAGTAGGATCTTGTTTCCAAAAATGGTCGGTTTGAGTATGTCTCGGAGCGAGACATTGTGGTTATGGACAGTGTTCTAACTGGGCAGCCGATCAATCTGGCAGCAATGATGATTTTTTATATGGCAGAAGCTGGAGGAAAAAGGAGATCATCCCTACCGTATGGAATGGTACTAACTATGGTATTCAAGAGCCAAGGGGTTATAATTCAAGAGAATGAACTTTCCAAGAACCTAAGGCACACAGATTACTATAGCTTAGCTACATTGCATCGGATGGGTTTTGTCAAGGTGAATGGTCAATGGGATAGGAAAGGACACCTAGATGAAAGAGCCCCTATGCCGAGAGTTTCTGAGCCTTGCGAGGCTGGACCATCATTTAGGGTTCCTTCTCCACAGCCTAGGAGTCCCATTTCTGCTCCTGTTCCTGCTCCTGCACCACACAAGTTTATGATCAACCATCCACTTCTTCGACTGGATTCTCAGACCTTCAAATGGAGCAATTAAAAAGTTTGTTTGCAGCTCAGAAGGATGAGTTTGACAGTAAATTTATGAATATAAAAGAATCACTTTACTCCCTTGATGATCGGATTGCAAAGATTGAATCAACTCTCAACTCCTCCAGAATCTTTAAATGGTGATTTGAAGAACATCTTTGAAGAGTTTAAAGAGATTTGTGGAGATGGTGAAACTTATTCAAAGTGCAACGCCGAACTTCAAGACAAAATCACAACAGCTTGCACATTTGTGGATGAGAGACTAAAAGATTATGTTAGACTTCAATGTGATGGAATGAAAATAGTAGACCATTTAACAAGAATAGTTAGAAAGAACTTTTGATGTAGTTTATGTTCAATCTTGTTGAAATGTTGTTTACATTTTGATGTAATGAAGTTAATATAATGAAGTGTAAAGAGGGAGAGAATTATGTAATACTTGACAATATGTTGATGTAGTGAAGCTTATGTTAATGAATGAAAAGTTTTTTTATGTAATATTTGACTTTTGATTATCTTTTTGATGCAATTATCCTTTGATGCAGTAAAATATTCTTTACCTTTTTGTTGATTACAAAAAAGGGGGAGAGAATTAGGATTGTATATGCATTAAGAGGGAGAAAATTATATGGAAAGAATTATAGTTGAGAATGTTAATTGATTAATATGATATTGAGTTATTGATATGGATTGATAATCAAATTGAATTGTCTATGCACAAAGAAATCTTAAGTATCAAATGTGTAAAGTAAGAGGAAGAATAATTTGAATTTGAACTTCATAAGAGAAGCTACCTTATTCAGGGGAGCTTACTCGTAAAGATCACTTCCTTGATATTCTCTTTAATTTAAGAATTCTATGCATATACTCAATGTTTTTATAATCATCAAAAAGGGGGAGATTGTTGATCCATTCATTGATTTTGATGATTAATAAAGGAATTGAGTATATTTATTTGATTACTAATGATTTTATAAGTGTTTCAGGACTTAAATTTATTTGATCAATTTAAAGGAATTAAGAAATGAATTTTGAATCAAATACAAATCAGAGATTTCAAAGTTTCAGAGCTTGGAGTCGACACCTAGAAATTCTGGAGCCGACCCCATGGCCAATTCAATTTTAATCTGATTTTTGATAAAACTGGAGCCGACACCTAGAGTTTCGGAGCCGACACCTAAGGTTTCGGAGTCGACACTTACTGTGTCTGGAGCCGACTCCGATGCAGGAATAGAACGTTGATTTTCTGAGCATCCTGGAGCCGACACCTACAGTTTCTGGGAGCCGACACCTGATGATGGCGAGCCGACACTTACTTTTGCGGAGCTGACTCCACGATGAACTCAGATTTTACTATTTATGGAAAAACGATTCGGAGCCAACACCTGAAAAGCTGGAGCCGACTCCAACCCACCTGGATGAAAAATCAAAAATGCTAGATCAGCTCTAACGTAATATTTTTGATTTCTGACATCTAACGGCTATTTTTTATGAATGAAAATCCTTCCAGGTACACTCCAACGGCTAGATTTCTACCCAAAAATGAATCAAAGGAAAATCTATAAAAAGGGGAAAAACAACCGTTTGAAGGAGAGAGATAGAAAACGGATAGACAAAGATCAAAAATCAAAATCCAAAAAGTCTAGAGCCGTATATCCAAGAGAGGAGTTTTCAAATTCAAAACCTTCCACTCCACAAAGCTCAAAAAAGAATCCAAGCCGTTCAAATAGAGAAAAATCGGAGGATTCTCAACTAGAAGAAAGAGACCAACTTTTCAATCTTCTCAACTGCATCTACTGTGAAGAATCGGAGCTGAGGCTTGATTCAACCCAGCAAGGAGAAGAGGAAAAGAAGAAAAGCTCAAAGCCAAACAACTTCAAACCAGGCTTTTCTAAACCTATTTACTTTTCTTTGAATATTTGCTCATTAAGGAGCTGTGAAAATTTGTAAAACATTCTTATTCTTGTTTGTGCCTAGTTCAATCAAAGGGGATTGAACTAGTGGAGGTTGTTAACCTCGGGTCAAGCTAGTTTTGCTTGAGTCTTGGGTTGTGTGCTGGTGAGCCCAAAAATCGGCTGGGTCGTTGTGATCCTGGGTAAAAAACAAGTTTGAGTTGTGAACTTATAAAACAACTCGGCTGTAATCGAGGTGATTATAGTGTGGACCCAAGTAGGATCTTGGGAGTGGACATAGGTGTTGGATACACCGAACCACTATAAAATCTTTGTGTTTCCGTGCTTCCATTGACTCTATCTCTATCTCTGTTTTATTCGCTATACTTTATATTTACATTGCATTTGTTTTCATTCATCTTAAGCAAACAATTTTTCAAGAGGCTAAATTTTTAAGAACCCAATTCACCCCCCCCCCCCCCTCTTGGGTTGTCATCTGGGCCAATACTACAGCCTTAAGAGCAATAGTTTTCTTCTTCTTGACTTCTTCCTCTTAATGTTGTTTCATAGTCAACTCATGGGTCATTAAGGATCCAAGTAGCTCCACCAAAGGTAAAACATTTAAATCCTTGGCTTCTTGGATTGCAATCACCTTCGCTTCCCATGATCTTGGAAGTGACCTAAGAATTTTACGCACAAGTTCAGAATTAGTATAAGTCTTACCAAGACTTTTCAAGCCATTTATAATATCAGTGAATCTTGTGTGCATGCATGTAATTGTTTCAGTTTGTTCCATGCTAAATAGTTCATATTTATGCACCAAAATATTAATTTTTGATTCTTTTACTTGATTAGTACCCTCATGGGTAACTTCTAATCTATCCAAATTTCTTTTGTAGAAATAAATGTAGAAATTTGATTAAATTCATTTGCATCTAATGAACAATACAAAACATTCATGGCTTTAGCATTGAGCTGAGCCAACTTCTTATCATGTTCATCCCATTTCATTTCCGGTTTAGGAATCACCATGTTGTCTACTCTAATTGTGTGCGTTTGTGGACCATTAACTATGATTCCCCATAAGTCATAGTCAAGTGCTTGAATGAAAAATCTTCATCCTAGCTTTCCAACCATAATTAGTTCCATTGAATAAAGGAGGTCGATTAGTGGATTGACCTTCTAAATAAGATGAACTAGCTTGAGCTGCCATTTGGATCTTTTGCTCTTGATCGTTAGACCAAATTCAAAGGAGCACTAGCTCTGATACCAATTGTTGGCCCAGATGGCAACCCAAAAGAGGAGGGGGGGGGCTGAATAGGGTTCTAAAAATTTTAACTCTTTTTGAAATTAAATCGATTGATATCAAAGTATGCAAGCGAATGGAGTTAATCGAAGCTAAGCACAGGAAATTAAAGAAGAGAGAGAGAGATCAAAACACTACAAACACAAAGATTTTATAGTGGTTCGGTGTAACCAACACCTACGTCCACTTCCAAGCTCCACTTGGGTCCACACTATAATCCTCTTGATTACAGTCGAGTTGTTTTACAAGCTCACAACTCAAACTTATTATTTTATCTGGGATCACAACGAACCCAGCTGGTTTTTCGGGCTTACCAGCACAAAACCTAACCTAAAGCTATATCTAGCTTGACCCGAGGTATACCACCTCCACTAATTTAATCTTCCTGATTGAATTAGCAAACAAATAAAATTAATTAATGATTACAATGACAAATAGCTCCTCAAATGAGCGAATATGCAATAAAAATAGACAAGGAATAGAAAAGCATGTTTGAAGCGATTTGAATGTAGGCTTGGCTTCTTTTCTTCTTTTTCTCTTCTCCGTTGAAAGGTTGAATCAAGCTCCAGCTCATATTTCACCCAAAAATTTGTTGTTGAGAAGATGGAAAAAATAGGTTTTGGCTTCTTCTTTTCCTTCTTTGAAATCCTTCGATATTGAACTTTGTATGCCTTGGATTTCTTTTGAATCTTTCTTTAGAAGATGGGCGAGCTTCACAGAGATTTCTCTTTTTGAAATGGCTCTCTTGAATATCTCGATTTTTTTTATCTTTCTCCCATTTTTTTTGTTCTTTTTCTTCATTCTTGTTTAACGGTCCATTCTTCCCTTTTTATAGATTTTCTTTTTTTTAATCCAAGATTAGGTGAAAAACTAGCCGTTATATCTATCCTTGGATTGCTCCTACACACAAGAAAAATAGCTGTTAGAGATTAGGTGAGAAAAAGTTACCGTTGGAGGCCGTTCTGACACTTTGAAAATCCGTTTCTGTCAGGTTGGAGTCGGCTCCAACTTTTTATGTGTCGGCTCCACTTCGTGTATCCAAAATAGTAATAAAAGATTTCGTTAAGGGGTCGGCTCCCGAAAGTTATGTGTCGGCTCCCCGCATCCAGGTGTTGGCTCCCAAAATAAAAGGTGTCAACTCTAAATATGCCCCAAAATACACTCTCTGTACTCAGGTTAGAGTCGGCTCCACTCATTCTAGGTGTCGGCTCCCAAATCTCAGGTGTCGGCTCCTGAATTCCATGTGTCGGCTCCAGAAACTGACGCAGAAAAGCACACTTCTGTTTCTCAGGTTGGAGTCGGCTCTAGACTTCCATGTGTCGACTCCCGACTGTGTCAAATTTTGAGAACTGTTCTGATACGCCCATGTGTCAACTCCTGACTTATAGGTGTCGACTCTAAGGTCTGGACTTTTGAAAATTATAATTTGAAACTCATCTTAAAATCAATTTTGAGTGATATTTGAATTGTTAAACTTTCTTAATACCTAAAACACTACATAAATTTGTCAGAAATAATGTGAATATACTCATGGCTTTTGTTAATCATCAAAATCAATAATTGGGTCAACAGTGATGTTACAGAGCATGTATGGTCAGGAAAAGATGTCTCTTACAGGCACTTGAGAGTGTTTGGTTGTCGTGCATTTGCACATGTTCCAGACATTGAGAGGTCCAAGCTGGATGGTAAGACAAAAGAATGTGCTTTGCTTGGTTACTCACATGATGAGTTTGGTTATAGACTTTGGGATCCAGAAAAGCAGAAGGTATTCAGAAGCAGAGATGTGGTATTTTTTGAAGATCAAACCCTTCAAGACTTCAAGAAGGAGGTGTCAGTCAAGTCTTCTGCAGGAGGATTAACAGACTGTGATCCAGTTACTCCTCTAGTAAATCAGGGTGATAGGGGAGATGTGCAAGAAAATAGTGCAGGAGCAGGTATTAACTCACCTGTAGGACATGTTGAGCAGGAAGGAGATCAGGAGCAACCTCCTACAGAGCCTCAGCTGAGAAGATCTATCAGACAACGTCAACCTTCCAAAAGGTATTCTACAGATGAATATATAATGCTTACTGATGCAGGTGAACCAGAATGTTACCAGGAGGCAGTTGAAAGTGAGCAGAAAAAGGAGTGGTTAGTAGGTATGCTGGAAGAAATGGATGCCTTACAGAAGAACCACACATATGATTTAGTGGAACTACCAAGAGGAAGGAAGGCTTTAAAGAACAAGTGGGTTTTCAGGTTAAAGACTCAACAGCATTGTTCTCAACCAAAGTACAAGGCCAGATTGGTTGTGAAAGGCTTTGGTCAAAAGAAAGGTATTGACTTTGAAGAGATTTTTTCTCCTGTTGTTAAATGTCTTCAATTCGTGTTGCTCTAGGTATTGCTGCTAGTCTAGACTTGGAGGTTGAGCAGTTAGATGTGAAGACAGCTTTTCTTCATGGTGATTTGGAGGAGGAAATCTATATGGAGCAACCAGAAGGCTTCAAAGTCAAAGGTAAAGAAAATCTTGTCTGCAGATTGAAAAAAAGCTTATATGGGCTGAAGCAAGCTCCAAGGCAGTGGTACAAGAAATTTGATTCATTTATGGCTGAAAATGGATACAAAAGAATGGCTTCAGATCATTGTGTGTATATCAAATGGTTTAGTGAGGATTTTGTCATACTCCTACTTTATGTTGATGACATGCTTATTCTTGGGAAAGATATGTCTATGATTGACAGGTTGAAGAAGGAGCTGAGCAATTCATTTGAAATGAAGGATATGGGACCAGCAAAGCAAATACTGGGTATGCAGATTTCCCGTGATAGAAGAATCAAGAAAATATGGTTGTCACAGGAAAAGTACATTGAGAAGGTATTGGATAGGTTCAGTATGATCAATGCAAAGCCAGTTGGTTCTCCTCTTGCAGGTCACTTCAGGTTGTGCTCAGAGCAAAGTCCTTCAAGTGATGAGGAGAAGGAGAAAATGAAGAAGGTTCCTTACGCTTCAGCAGTCGGAAGTTTGATGTACGCGATGGTATGTACGAGGCCAGACATCGCATATGCAGTGGGTGTTGCTAGCAGATTTCTTGCAAATCCAGGGAAAGAGCATTGGGCAGCAGTGAAGTGGATCTTCAGATATCTCAGAGGAAGCTCCAAAGTTTGTTTAAGCTTTGGGGGTGGTCCAGCTGTGCTGATTGGTTACACAGATGCAGATATGGCGAGAGATATTGATACAAGGAAGTCCACATCAGGTTTCATACTTACTTTTGCAGGGGGAGCTGTGTCATGGCAATCCAGATTGCAAAGGTGTGTAGCTCTCTCTACCACAGAGGCAGAATATATTGCTGCTACCGAGGTCTGTAAGGAGATGCTGTGGATGAAAGAATTCTTACATGAATTGGGATTGAAACAGAAAAATTATGTGGTACATTGTGACAGCCAGAGCGCCATCCACTTGTGCAAGAACCCAACTTTTCATTTCAAGTCAAAGCATATAGATGTGAGATACCACTGGATTCGAAATGTGTTTGAAGAGAAGCAGTTACAGCTTCAGAAAATTCACACAGATGAAAATGGGGCAGACATGTTGACAAAGACCTTATCAAAAGAAAGGCAAGAGATATGCCGACAGCTGGTCGGCATGATTTCACACTAAGGAAGCATGAGACAGCCTCCCTTATGGGCTGAAGGGGGAGGTTGTTGGGCCCATGGCCCACTTATTCAGCCCATTAGGGCAAAAGGGAGCGCTACTCCTTTTTCACGGGTTTGTTCTTCTCTTTTATAAAAGGAGTAGCCGCCTTCCTTTTTTGGTTTTCTCTTTTTTAAGGAGCAGCCGTCTGAAAAAAGAGGAGAAGCATGTAGCAGGTATTTCTTTTTTCTAGGAGCATGGATTGCTAGAGAAGAGAAGGGCTGCTGCTTGGTGCTTAACTACGTGGGAGGACTTCCACTCCAGGAATCACGTGAAGGTGCTGCAGAAGAAACAAGAGAAGAAGAAGAAGAGAAGGGAAGAAAATAAGGAGGTAACGCAGGAGACCGTATTTTTCGGTGACGTAATCCTTATATCCCTATTATTCTCTTGTGATTGTTTCTCAAGTTCTGGCAAGGGACTTTGAGACTTGGATATTTATTATTTTATAGTGGATCTTCTTCTCTGGCTTGCCCGTGGTTTTTTTCCTTTATCTTGAAGGGATTTTCCACGTAAATCTTGGTGTTTCTGTGATTGTGTGGTTTGCGCATTTTTATTTATTATTCCGCTGCATATTATGGTCTACTAGTATTTACTCATATATGGATTCTTTCCCATCACTATGATATGGCAGGGCTACATCCCTGCTCGCTTGTCCGTCGATGGTAGATCTATCTCGGTCCGTCATACTGAAAATACTAAAGATTCATACAATATAATTATGAATAATGATTGAATATGTAAAAATTTAACAATTATAAAAATAAATTAAAATTGAATAAACCTCTATGTTTAATCAGTGTCATTTGTTTCATCAAATGTTGGTTCAACATTCGATGCTGTATCAGATTGTGATTCAGTGTCATTATCATCAGGAGGAAACCGAACATTTGCATCCTCAATTTCTTGGACATCACCATTTGGATCTCTAATTGATGTTTTAGGAGCCCTTGTGTCGTCAATTGCATGCATTTTCATCTTATCCTCTTGAAATACAGGGCACTTAGTCGATTGACTTGATGAACTCTCATCTAATATGATTACTGAATGTGAAATGATTTTAAAAAACCCACCAATCTCGGTTGTCGTTATACAAACTTGGATATCCCAATAAAACACTTGCTGAGCTTAGGATGCAAGGATGAATGGTTAATATTTCTGCAATCTTTGGTGATGGTTGACTTCAACTATACTTTAGTCATTATGAACCCTTTTACCCATAGGAATTGTCGGATCAAACCAATCACAATGAAACCGGGATACTCAACTTCAGCCACCTCTACTAACTTTTCATAATAATCCTACATATTTGCTCCAATACTTTCTCGTTTAACACATACCTTAGTTCTGGGTGCCTCTCGAAGATGCTAATCGTCAATTTGAAATTTATACCCATTAAAAAAAACTAGCAAGTAGAGGTTGTTACGGTCTTCAATGGCCATTGCGTACATTTAATGAAAATATTATCGGTTGTGAACCAGGACCGTTTACCTATAAATTAATAAGCTATTCATAGCCAATCCAAAATAAAAGCCATTATTGCAATTGATTGAGTGATACTATTCACATATTCATAAAACCAGTAAGCGAACTATGTTTCTAAC